>CM053652.1:20030454-20630454 GCA_028654395.1 Scutellaria barbata | reverse complement strand
GCTTTTGTTATTTGGCCCTTTGCTTGAGTATTTATTTGGGACTTGCTGCTATTTTTGAGGGGATGATTTGATGAATAAAAATTAGGTTTTTTTCTTATTCCCTATCTTGTCGGTACTATTTTGAGAATCAACGTCTTGATAGAAGGTTTCTTCATTCATTCAGTACGCCCGCTGCATCAAAAATGCATTTAGTATAGTTAAAGTTTAATCAAATTATCAAATAAATTCTAAGGTTTTGAAAGATTACAATCAAATCCCTAAATTAACAAGCAAAAAGTATATATTTCGACTGAATCATCTGGATAATTTCATCTGACTTCACCAATATAATTTATTATTAATAAGATACTACAATATCATGTTTACGTTTAATACAAGAAAGTCACATAGATGTTGAAGATTTGATTCTTGAGGGCATTTAATTGTAATTTTCATAAATCTCGCATTTTCTTTGATAATTTGATAAAATCTCAATAATAATGGAGACTTAATATTATTGTGATAATCAAAACAGAGGTACAAAAAGATTAAAGAAAATTGATTGCAAATCTCTACAATAGGAGAGGGTCCTGAGACATAAGCCCCAAGAATGTGACAAATGTTGTGCATTCCATTTATCTTCAAATATAAAATCTTCAATTTTATATTTGTACTATATACCATCAAGATTTGAAATTAATTTTCTTAGACCCTCGTAGATATTATATATGATGGAAATATTAAATTGCACTTGCAAACTGATTTAAAGAGACCATCATTCATCGCGAGAGAAGTGTAATATCAATTACAAATGGTGGAGGCTTTATAAATGGTGAGAATATTTATTTTAGGGTAAATTATAAAAATCAAGTCTGAAAAGATTGCCGATTATACAATAAAATTTCGAAATTTAGCTACCTTAAAAGAGGTTTCGATCTTAGAAAATAAAAGTGATCATGGTTTTACTTGATTTTTATAATTTTCCCTTCATTTTATCCAATTACTATACATAGTACACACGAATGTCACATTGTCGGGAATTTTTATGTATTGTCCCATTGCTAGCTTCATCTCGTGTTCTAATACTTATACACGTTTTTGGTAATATTATATTGGTTGATTTATATAATGTGTGTTAGATCATATATAATATATGGAAAATGCTCAAATAACGTGTAATGATCAAATTATATAAAAAATGAAATTAATAAATATTTTAAATTTTTGACACATCAATTGTAGACATATATTAATGTGTCCACAATGGGTAGATGAACAGTGTTGTATAATATATATACAAATATATATACATCATACAATATGATATTATATAGTATATAAATAATACATATAGGAAAGTATGTATCACCTAATACACAAAAAAATATTACAAAACTCATGCGTGAGGGTAAAAAACATTGAGGATTTGCGCGTTTTTTAAAAAGTCCGACCCAACCCAATTCAGGTCATGTATCTTATATTACAAAAATATTACATGATATACAGAAAATATTATCTGATACACGTAAAAGTGTTACTTATTTTCTTATAGTCTAACTCAACTTAAAACACATCTTATAATACAAAATATTACACAATATATAGAAAAGTATTACACATTTCATACAAAAATATTATATAATTTCTTAGATCCAATCCAACTCATCTTATAAAATGAAATCCGTAAAATAGTCTCGTCCGAAACTTTAGCATGAAAAATATACCCATTATTCCAATATCCCAAAATCTAATTATATATACTCCACCCATCTCTAATAGTAACGTTTTTCTCTTGTTTGGTATCCCACTTGTGAAAATCTCTTATATAATTAATTAAGTAGACTGTCTCATGAATTAAATTGATTGAACTATAATCAATAAATCACAGATTATATACATAGATTTTGTTTGATTTGTGAATCTGGATGTGAGTTTGGATTCAACATCATCTTTTATAAATTATATTCATGAAACGATGTTATATACGTATTCGTTATTTAAAATTTTATGTTTTTGATGGATAAATTTAATTAGAATATGTAGAGTCTCTAGAATTCCATTGAGAAGAATAACAAATTTTATGGTTTTGACTTTTAAATTTTATTGTATTCCTAGTAAATAGGCATTTTAATTTTTTATTTTTTTTTGTACATTGGATCTTATATTTCGATTATAAAGTATAATGAATTGGATATTTAAGAAATATTTTACATATTTGAATATATATATATTCATGATATGTAGGGTATATATTGCCTAAACTTATACAATGTGGTCCTCAGATATTGTTAAGTCGATGGCATTCACCCAAACTGGCAATGATGGGCTAGCTTGCTAATACATCAAAACATGTTCGATTTTATTTTTCCATTAAGAAACCATACCTATTTTCAAGTTATATATGTACAAACGAGAAACATATTTTGATATTATCCGTTTCCACACAAAATAATAATAATAATAATAATAATAATAATAATAATAATAATAATAATAATAAAATAATTGAGACATACCTTAATTATTATTTTGAAATCACCAAGACTTTTATACACCTGATGCATGAATTTTATTCCATCTTTCATGCGCTCTGACTCGTCGTCATGCACTTTGGTATTCGTGCACAATCTGGCACAAACTCGCTCTCATGTGTCATATATTTATGTTATATTAGTTATATATTTAGTAATGTTAGTTGTACCTTAACATTATTTTAGACAAACAATAATACATTTCATACATTTTGATTATATTAGTCATATAGTTTGGTTATGTTAGTCATGCATTTTAAATATATTAGTTGTACCTTTATATATTAAATAAATGTACGATTATGTTAATATAAAGGTATACGTAATATCATATACATGTATGGGTAATATCAAATATATATATATATATATATATGTATGTGCCGAAATTGATTTTTTTTAAAAGTTGAGTATTATATAAACATTATGATATTTGTACACAAATATATGACTAATATATCATATATGTATGACTAATGTATTATAAAGGTAAGCGCTGAAGTTAAAGTATTATATAAAGGTTATGATATTTGTATATAAAAGTATGATTAATATAATATAAATGTATGACTAATATACTATAAGGTAAACATAAAATAATAAAAATGTGCAAATTCATATTGTATTCAGGTCAACTCGATTGCATGGTGCACTAGATGCACATGAGAGTCACTATTTGTAAATGACATATATCCAAAATTCTATTGATAATTTGATATTAAATATAAGGCAAATACTTCTTTACACCAGCTGCATGGATCTAAATCCATTGTAATTGGGTTGACCGGATCTGAATTTGTACATTTTTTTTAATTCATATGTTACCTTTATATATATTATTATGACGTTTATGTTTTATTAGTATGATTTTTATGTACAAATATCATAACTTTTATATAATTCTGTAACTCCAAAAAAAAAAAAAATCAATTTCAATGCATTTTTGGATCAACATACCTTTATGTGATATTATACATGTCTTTCATATCAATATAATCATACATTCATGTAATTCCTTTTTTATACATTTTAGTTATGTACTCATAGAGGTGGAAAAGGTTCAGGCTACTCTATCAATATAATCATATATTCATGTAATTCCTTTTTAATATCTTTTAGTTATGTACTCATAGAGGTAAAAAAAGTTCAGGCTACTTGACAGGGGCCTATAATAGTCCAGTTTATTATTGGCCTAGTTCGGCTCGAACTCTTTAGTAAATAAGCCAAATTAAGACTTATTATCAAGTCTATTTATGAATATTGGTTGGGCTCGGGCCTTAAAAAGAGTCTAATAGGCTAATAGGTCGGTCTATTAATAACATTTATAATATATATATATATATATATATATATATATTTGATATCTTTTATAGTTGTATATAAATGTAGTCTAATTTATGTTTTATATTTTTATATTTTTAATGTTTCTCCGTGTAATTCTCTAAGTATAAATAAAAGTTTATTTTTTTGAAAATAAAAAGATTTCATACTAAATAATTGTGTAGGCTCTTAATAAGCTTTTGATAGGTTTTAAGTGAGACTTATCCACAAAACTGGTCAAACTCGAGCGCTAAAAAAAATCTTTCCACATAAAATAGGTTAAGCTTGAGCTTAATATTTACACTTCAGGTTTAGACCGACCAACAAGAAGCTTTTACTTTTAGTTATATTAGTTGCATTTTATATATTATATAAAGATATGATTATATGTTAATATAAAACTAGTATAAGTAATATAACATAAAAGTACGAGTAATATCACATAACGATATATATGTACAAATTATACTGAAATTTTATTTTTTAAATTTAAAATATTACATAAAGGTAAAGATATTTATATATAAATATCATACTGATATAATATAAAAATAACACATGAATTAAAAAGAAAATGCTTGATTGCTTTATGTACAGGGGTCCTCATTTTCACCATTTTCTCTAGTTTTAATAGTAATTTAATTTTATATATTTAAGATATTTTTCATTTAATTTTTTAATTAATTTTAATTTTCATCATGTATGTAAGACATTCTTCATTTTTTTATAATCAAGTATTTGTTTTTAAATATTGATCCTTAATATTTTAATTTTTTTCAATTTCAATCCTTTTTTTTATTAGAATTTTAAAAATCACGGACGCGGTTCTTCGGATCAGATTTTCCGACAATCACGTCAGAAATTCCGAATGTCACGTTAGTAATTTTGAAAATTTCGACTAAAATAGGCTTAAATTAAAAATAAAATATAATAAAAAAGATTAAAATTGAAAACGAATACTTAATTATTAAAAAATAAAAAATATCTTATATATATATAATCAAAATTGAAATTATCTCCATGTATAATGAATAATAGAATGAAATAAGATAATACGATCCTTTAATTTTCTGGTCAGCTACATATAATTATAATAAAGATGCATATATGTGTTGGATGCTAGATTGACCATCAATTTTTTAAAATTAGGTTAACTTCCTTGGCAAATCAAAAAAAATTTAATATAAACATTCCAATATCAAAAAAAATATAAAAAATGACAGCTATATCTGTCAAATGTGGAATTATTAGCTGGTATTAGTATCAATCCTAAGATTTTAGCATTTAGATTTGACATTTGGGTCCTCTCAAAAAATAAAAATGGACATTTGTGTTTCCCTAAATCAACCTCATTTGGATACAATGTGTGGACTTAATTATGACACATTATTTGGTGCAAAATTGGACTTGGTGGCTTTGTTCCACTATATTTGGGTCGACAATTTTGTTAGATCTTTGGTAATGTTTAAATAAAGGTCTAATTGAAAAACAAGAATTAAGAATGAATATACACTAAAAATGAAAATATTCAGAAATATCTGCTAGATATTTTCATTTTTTCACATTAACGATAAAAATTTATTTTAAATTTTCAGATCACGTGATCATTATTTTTTTTATAATCAAAATTTTATTTTCAACTAAAATTTCATTGTTTATTAATCCTACTCATAAAATAAAATTATATTTGTGAGATATTCTTATAAGTGTTTTACTTCAATTTAAATATATCATGTATTATATTGATGATAAAGTTTCTTTAAAGAAATTCAAAAGTAAAAGTGGTTGTTATCAACATTGCAAATTATCATTTTCAATGTGGATTTGTGGTTTAGCATGCGGAATTAGTGCCTTTATAGGTTAATTAACTATGATCCGGTTATATACACCTTGAGTCTTTCTAAACACACTCCACCAAAATAAGAAAAAAATAAATACAATGTGTAAAGTCTATAATACCCTTACCCATAAAATAAAATGAAAAACATAATAAAAAGAAATATCCAAACACACCCACCTAATTTGAGGTTGCTAAACACACCCTATTTGTATGTTTTGGGTTGTTATTGGGATACACACACCTCACTCTTCTTGAATTTGTACTCAAAACCCTACCCAAAACCCTACTCATATTTGTTTAAAAAATATCATGGATCAAGATAAAGTACGGGATATGGATAATGTAAGTCATTTAACAGCGTTTTACCGATTTATTTTTCAGTATGGGGGAAAAAGAATTCCACGTAGCTCCCGATCGGCCAATACAGGCCGAACATTGAGCAGTGGGTTCGACCTATATTGACCGAACATATAGCATGTTGTTCGATCTTCACTAGCCAAACATATAGTATGGTGTTCGGCCAGTGGTCGAACGAATATGGGAAGTTTGGCCTCTTATGGTCGAACGTATTAATGATGGTTCGGCCATTTATGATCGAATATATGCTAATATGTTCGTCTAATAATAGTTGATTCGAGACTATATATTTGACGTATTGCGGTCGAAAATAGTCGAACGAATTTAGTGTTTTTGTTGTAGTTAATGTATTTACACATGCTCATTTTTTGATAGGAATACGGTTCAAATGAAATTCAATTGAGTGTTATGAACGTTATCGACCCGATGTATGAGTAAATTGATTTTTCGAAGGTGTTTCGAACAAACGAACTATTTGATAATCGTGAAGATTTGGTGAATTGGGCAACTAGGGTTGGAATTCATCTTAACATGGTTGTGTTGGTTAGACGATCGGATAGTGGAGATAGTGGAAGATGAGCTCGGGTATTTTTAGGTTGTGAGCGAGGTGGTAAGTATAGTCCGTCGAAATCAAAAGTTGTGGGAGGTACTTCTACTGACCCCGCAAAGAAGTCCCAAACTGGCACTAAAAAGTGTGATTGTCCTTTTATGTTAAAAGAAGTCGAGCTGAAAAAGACTGGGCAATGGAGTTTAATTGTTGTATGTGGGTCATACAATCATCCAATAAGACTGCATTTGGTGGGATATTCGTTCGTCGGTCGACTAACGGCTGCTGAAGATCAGCTTGTGCGAGACCTGTCCATGAATAACACCAAACCGAAAGCTATATTGAGTACAGTTAAACTTTCTATAAAAGACGCATCATGAAGTATGCAGCTGACAGTCGAAGTGAAAGTTCCTCAGTAGGTTAAGATACCATTCAGATCGATGATGATTGGTCTTTTGTATGAATACTGATATAAACTCAAATGCAGTTTTTAATAGCTAGCTCGAATTATGTATTTTTGACTGTTATGGCATCAGGTCACAAAGTTAAGCATTTTAAGGATAGAGTTCAATTTGGATTGATAGGAAATTTTTTGTTAATTGTGTGTTGCCCAAATCAGGGAAAATTACCTCTGTTCGCACTGTGTTGATCGAACGAAATTCAATATGTTCAACCAACATAAGCTGAACATATTATAAAGTGCTCGATCGTTGTTCGAACACAGCTCTTATGTTCGACCATAGTTTGAACGCATCACTCGAAGTTTGACCATTGGTCGAACGGAGAAGAACAAGTTCGGCATATGGCCGAACATCGTCGAATATGTTCGATCACAATTGTGCGAACAACGGCAATTTCGTCGCCATAATGTTCGTATTATCCCTGTTCTCAACCATCCCCCAATTGTTTGTAAACCGGAAGTCATATTGCACACGAAATAGCATTTAAAGGTTTGGAATACGGAAAAACTATATGATAACATAATAAACATCATACATAAGTTGTTCAAGTGACAAATATTCCAAATACACATAAGTTGTTCAGGTGACAAATATTCAAAATAGACATAGCCATAACTTCGTACATCAGTGCCAGCAAGACTAAGCTCGACAAGGTCTACGAGATTTGCTGCTAGAAGCTTGTTTGGATGACTCGGAAGGATCCTCGTTCTCAATCTTCAAGGCCCGATATGCTCCAATTAAGGCTGGAACCACAAGCAATGCATCTAAGCCATTCTCGTTCTCGGACCACTATTGGTACACAGGCTGTAGGTGCCCCAATGTGTTTAAGATCATGTCTCATGGTTGTGGATCTCTGGGTCTGGTCATAGGGACATGACCAGCAACAACGTTCTCCGAATTTTGGATAAACAAGTGCGAAACTCTAGAATACTAGTCGACGTAATCCTCATAATACTCCCAGGCAGGATAGGCACCTCTCCCACGTGCTTCAGCAGAAAGTATGTGGTTCTTCCAGACTCTGAAATAAGCTCCCAGTACATCCCACGTGAACTTGTATTGAGCTCTTGTATTACCCCTTTAGGAGATAAGTGGAACCAACGACTTATCCGGGATTCTTTGAATGAATCCAAATTGACGGAGAATACGGTTCGAATGATACGGCTCCACTACATCAAATGCTCGAATGCATCTCTGATAGAAAGTCACTAGATCCTGAGGATAGTGATCATGAATCTCACTATATGGTGTCTAATTCACCTACACATATAAGTTGAAGTATACGTAACCGAGTTGTGAGACCTAAAATATCATAAGTACAGAATAGAAAGCTTGAACCGTTACTCACGTTGTGTGGAGACATGGTATCCAAAATCTCTCTAATAGCTAGTAATCGGGCTTATGTTCCTCTGTCATGAGATCATTGCGCCTATTTTCGTGCAAGTGGCTCTCCCAATCGAAAATTGACATTGTGTGTTGGTCGGAAAATTAGGAAATATTCGTATATCCAAGCCTGACAAAATTTAAAACTTAATGGTTAGGAAAATAAAAGAAAGTACACTTTGACCATACTTACCTGACACGAATTTAGGGTCATACCTCGAGTAGCGTCAGATATCCACTCATTTGTTTAACCCCAGCTCGAGAGACCAACCCCAACTGTCGATACAGGAAAACTAAAATAGTTGTTCCCCAAGTGTATTCATGAACATGGTTTAAGTGCTCCAACAGCTTGAGGATCTTGGTCGATGACCTTGTGCCCGTCTTATCTGAAAACAACGAACACCCCAACAAAAACCACTGATATGCACGAGCTGCACGCATCAATTTTCTTGGATTATCGGATGTCGTATATGCTTCAAATCGAACTCGAAGCCACTCCAATTTCACGGAACCTCCTCGAAGACCTTCTAGTCCCTCATTTGCAGCTTTTTCAGAAACACCCAACAATCTACTAATAGTTTTGGAATGCGGCTCTGGTCTGCTTCTACTCTCTCCAACTATGACCGAGCGTCCACTAATAGGAAGACCAGTCAGATAAAATACGTCATCCAACGTAATAGTCATTTCACCCCAGGGCATATGGAACATGTTGGTTTCTAGTTGCCAATGCTCAACAAATGCACACCTCAAGTTTGGAATGGGACTACGCTGAAGCATCTTTATCCAACTTGGATTACGAACCTCGAACGTCCACGTCTCCATCTTCGTGGAGTGACACCAATACTTGAGTATAGGCCTTTCCACACCGTTTCAAATAGCATAGGCGATATGCGTGTTGAAACTTGGAATCAGTCCTGGATCAAGTGGTCCACCAGGACAAGGGCCTCTAAGAATATCATCATCATCCTCCTCTTCGGCCTCCTCTTGCACCTCTTCGTGCGCCTCTTCTTCTTCATCATCATCACTTTTTGCTTCATCTGCATGTGGTTGGTACTCAATCATAGGAAGGACAGATGTTGACGCAATCGGTGGATGAGTCGTGGAGGCCTCCTCGGCCCAATGCCTTCAGTTCGAGGCGGTTGGACGTATCCTCCTCCTCGTATAAATAATATCCTCACCTATATATATTAGTCAATTCATTTTAAAATGATCGCCGAACAATCATCAATCATAACATAACCTACATTGATGCAACATATGTAGGAACCGCCAGATCGCCGACCCTTATTCGATTATCCGAATCGGGGTCCATGCAAAATTGATTAACGCGCAGCAGAAAACGAATCATACCTTTTGCACCGAAATTAGTTCTGAGATCAGAACCGTAGATGGAGGAATCGATGAAGCCTGGACCTCACGATCTTCTGCTGTATTCCTCGCCTTATCTCGAACGTTGTGTGGGCAACGAGCTATCGAGATCTTCAGCCGTCTTCTACTAATACGTATCTCAGATTTTTATGTCTGTGTATCTGTATTTCTGTGTGTGTCGAAAACGGCTGACTTGAGGCTTATTTATAGGCTACAACAGGGACCTTGAGGAGGATTAGGAATCGATCTCCTGATAGGCTTAGGAGTCCTTAATTCGATCTGAATATACTTCTCAAGCCTATCAAATAATATCTTAATCCACTAAAAAGATATTATTGAACTACCGTCCCTTATCCATATTAGATATGGCTCCTATTTATTATGTACGCGTTTATCTCCTCATGTTTAAGATATCGAATGACCATTAATTAAATGAATTACTGACAATTCAATTAATTAATATTTAATCCAAGAGTAGTACCACTCAACTTTATTATCATGCCGGAATAAATCCACCTGCAGGGTTTACATGATAATCCTTATGAGTTCCTCAAGGGGACATCATCATCCTAAATAATTAGGACACGGTTTCATTATACAATCAACAACACACCATATAAACAACACTGTATCCCAATTTACCGAGTTTATTGATTTAATAAATAAATCTCACCCATTGGTAAATTAAAGAAACATATATCGAGTATACATGCCCGTTATCATACAATGATTAAGAGGACGCACATCCATAATAACAGAGGTCTTGTTTTATTTATGTAGTCAGTACAAATAAAACAACCTCAATTGGTCCTGCTCAATACATACAAAATGTACTAGTGTAATTTTATAATCAAGACAGATTAATACCAAATTACACTACAACCATTCCGATAATTTGCCCAAAATTATCTCGGCTGTGAGCTACCATTTATAATCTATAAGGAACTAATAACATGATCTTCTGTGTGGCACCACACACCATGTTATCTACAATATAAATTAATTGGACAATTACAATAACATATATAACAAATATATAAAATGTAAACATTTAACCACAAAAGATTCTCATATCATAAATAGATGTTCATACAAAAGCTAGGCTTATAGTATACATCCTAACAACATAAACTCGACCATCACCCACTTATCGAACTGTTTCTCATACCGTTCGGCCTAGTATCGAACACACCACTTTAAGTTCGACCCATGCTCGAACTGGACTGAACATGTTCGGCCCTAGGTTGAACAACACACTACGTGTTCGGCCTAGAGCCGAACCTCTTTCCAGCTGTTCGAACCATAACGGAACAAAACCATAACCGTTTGGCCCATAAACGAACACATCTCAGTCCGTTCGACTTACCAAGGTCGAACAGAAGCCACCCCAGAACCCGAAATGCGACGCAAAAAATAAATAGAATTAACGCATTCTCGGCAAATTAATGAATCCTAAGCACTCACATTTTATTTCAAACAAAAATACATAAATCTAACACATTAAAATTAGAATTTCCTATTCAAAATTGATAATTTCACTTACTTGGAATTTCTTCTTCTCGGTGTGGATCCATTGTAGATTTTCAACTGCCAAATAGAACTTCCTAAAACTTGTTCGATTGAATGTCGAACAATCCTCAAATTTCGATCCAGATGGTATGTAAATTGGGGGTGGGAGACGGCTCTTGCAGCAAATTTGGGAGGTAGGATTTGTGTTTGGGGCTAGGGGTGGGTGTGTTTAGTACACATAATTTGTATTTTTATTTTATTTCATTATTTAATTATTAAGGATATTTTGGTAATGTTGTGGGGTGTGTTTAGTATTATGTGTGTTGTTTTTTAATTTTATGGGGTGTGTTTAGAATTTAGGGTGTGTTTAGAAAAACTTGGGATGTGGATAGCCCAGCCCATTAATTATTTATATGATTTTTAACAATTACATGTGTTAGTGTAATATCGCAGACATAGAATCAGTTTTCTAAACATATAAAGTATGTTCTTAAAATAAAATAAAAACATATAAAGAATGTATAAATTAAATCGGATGAGTACTTAAGCTGCGTTTATTTGGAGAGATAAAGTGGGATAGGACTAAATTATCCTGCTTATCCCATATTTACTTTATTGTATGTAAAAAAGGAGGTCCATTCGTTGACCCGGTATAATGAAGGAAAAATGGATAAATAGAGGGATACTAATCCCAACCTCCTATCCAGGATAAAATTTATCCTCCAATTTTTTTTTTAATATTTAAATAAATATACAAATTATGAAATCTGAAAAGTATTTAAAAATAAATAAAAATTAAAAGTAGATAATATATTTTGAAAAATATTGTGGGGGAATTAACAGCTCACTCCATAGAAAATAGGCTAAAAATAAGGGTATAGTGGGCATGATCTCCACTACTTGTGTTTTTCCTAAGTTATAAATAGTATGATTTTCAACTTGTAAATGGTTGAAATATTTTTTGTATTCAAGTATTAGAGAGCTATTTTCTCTAACATATATTAAATAGGATCTTAACCGGTCACAGTAAACCGACCATGATCAGCCGAGCTAAATTGCCCGAATAGGCTTCGGGCCAATATTTTTTTGCACCTTTTATACACTTTTTCAAATCTTTTTCATCCGATTTTCACTGATTTAATCCAGGTTCAATCATTCTGAGTGTTTGACTAGAAATTAAACCATTAATCAGATTCCGACGTCAATAATTTTTAAATTCAATTATAATTCTTTATATTTTATGATCTTTTATTTTATTTCAATTATAATTCTTTATAAATTTCATTAGTTGAATCATTTTATATATTTTAATCATTTTGAAATAAACAATTACAATTGATAGATGTTATCCATTTTTCATATTTAATCATACAAAGTAAATAATTGATAGTTTTTTCAAACTTATCCTTATTCTATCTTCATCCCAATAATTATCATATCCTAATTAATCTCAAGTATCCCAAGTAAACGCAGCCTTAATGTGTAGTAATTAAATAAAATTAGTTTTCTCAACATATATATATATAAAGAATGATCTTCTTTATAAAAAAAAAACATGTAAAATAATGTATAAATTAAATTTGATGAGTGCTTAACGTGTACTAATTGTACTCATTTAATGGATAATAATGGAACAAGAAAATTTTGAGTTTTCAAGTTTTAAAGTCCTTTTTGTACAAGAAACTAACCAATCTTGTCAAACTACCACATTAATCACCATCAGAATTTATTGAATAACAAAGATAAACATAGCTTGATAAATCGTATTAGAAAAAAATTGTATAAAACAGTTGATAAACAACATCTAGAGATATGAAAATGTCAAATTCTAGTTCCTATTACTTCTCTTGGAACAAGTAACGTATAATACCCGCGTCTAAAACAACCAATCATTTCTTGCTGCGTGGCATTTATTACAAGTACCCTTGACTGAATCTTACATTGACAAGTGGTTATGCTCTTTTGTGCACTCGATGCTTATAAATCTCTATACCCAATCTTGAATAAGGATCACATGCTTCATTACCAAGACAAAAGAAAATTTAAGGCCACCATCACACACATATATCATGGCCCTGTCAACTTCCACCTCCTCAACCACCACATTAATCATGTTCTTCTTCTTCCTCTTCCTCTTCCTCCTCAATGGCTCGACTGTCTCATGTGGCAACAGCCACAAAAAAATCCCAAAACGTGATATCGATCTTCTGGAATTTCCATTGAATTTGGAGTACTTTGAAGCCGAGTTCTTCTTATGGGCCGCTTTCGGCTATGGTTTAGACCGCTTTGCGCCCAATCTGACGAAAGGCGGTCCACCGCCTATCGGGGTTCAGAAGGCCAACCTCAGCCCCTTGATAAATGATACCATCGCACAGTTTGGATTGCAAGAAGTTGGACACTTGAGGTTCATTCACTTAATCTACTTTTAAAACTCGATATATCCCTTTGATCATGTGATAATAACAAGAAAATGAATCAAACTATGCATGCAGGGCAATACAGAGCACTGTTCCGGGATTTCCAAGACCACTTCTGAATCTAAGCTCAGCATCATTCGCCACTGTAATGAACAATGCATTTGGAAAACCACTAGTTCCTGCCTTCGATCCCTACATTAATGATATCAACTATCTTCTTGCATCCTACGTTGTTCCTTACGTTGGACTCACAGGATATGTCGGAGCAAATCCAAAGCTGCAGAGCCCCATATCCAAAGGGGTAATCAATGATCCAATTCTACGCAAAATATATAGCAAATATAGTCTGTGTAACCTTTTTTTGTCATCTGTCAGCTTGTGGCCGGGCTTTTGGGAGTGGAATCGGGCCAAGACGCTGTACTCAGGACATTGCTATACGAACGTGCGCTTGAGAAGGTACACCCCTATGGTATCACAGTGGCTGAATTCACCAACCAGATTTCAAACCTTAGAAACAAGCTTGGGAAGCAGGGAGTCAAAGACGAAGGGCTGATTGTCAAGCCAGAACTAGGCGCGGAGGGTAAGATTTCTGGCAACGTGCTTGCAGGCAATGAAAACTCACTATCATATGATCGAACGCCTGAAGAAATACTAAGGATCGTGTATGGGACAGGAAAGGAGAACAAGCCTGGTGGGTTCTACCCCAAAGGTGCTGATGGTAAAATAGCTAGATCATATTTAGAAAATCAAGATAAGTGACAAGCTTGGATCCTATTCAGACTCTAGTAGAAAAATCCGAATGTAATAAATAGAAGTTCAAATGTGTCCTTTTTTGTATCACTTTGTATATTATGAATTATGAAATATGAATAAGAACTTGAGTTTGGAGCAGAAGTTCATTCAAGAATCATATATCAAACCGAAACATAACCCCATTTGAGAACACTGAATATTGATTGACTGAAACTTCTACGTTACAAAATACTAACCTAACCATCCCAGAGCCTAACTGATAGTACTTGGTAGCTTACATCAAGCTAACACATTAAAGTTTTGAAGCCACGTCCAAACAATTTATATCACGCGTTTTTAAAGACAAAATTTGACCCTAACGATTGTGTACCAAGATAATACATGAAGGATGAAGAGAAAGGACCTACACCTTTCCTCCAACTGTTATGTGCCTGACCGATAAATATCCAAAACAGCCAAAGTCCTACCGCTTAGATGGTCTGTCGTCATCCTCTCCATCATCGCTATCATCTGAATCATCATTGCCTGCACGTTTCCTCTTTGGTGGTGGTATCTCAACTTTTCCACCAGCTTCATCATCATCAACGTCATCTTCATCTTCATCTCCCTCATCAAGATCTTCCTCACCATTCTCTTGTGGCTCAAAGTCACTTGTATCTTCTTCAACCTCAGCAGGACCAACTGGTCTCACAAGGTATTCTGTTCCCAGATCTCCCTGTGAGCAGTTACAATTAGTTCATTTGCCATACAAGAAATGAGTACCAATGATTTCACATAGATGCTTCCACAGGCAAATAGATTATTAGACAAATCTAACATTTCAACCAAACCAGAAGATGATATACTACCTTACTGCTCTTCTTGACAGCGAAATAGATATACATGAAACATAAAACATAAAACATAAAAAACATAACAATGAGAAGTGTGAGACCCTAAGATGGTCTATACAATGACTTCTAATAGGTTATTGAAGATCTTCAACTCAAATTTTACCCAGTTACGGGAAGCAAAATTCTTGCAGCAGACTTAGATCTATGATGGTGGTGTGACATCAGTAAAGAATGGATGGATGATCTTTTCAAACTAACTTTACATTCAATATTTTTCGCCAACAAAGTACTTTTATTTAATCCTAATATACACACTGGATACACAGTTCATCTGACAAGTAGTAATCTGTAAAAGAACTCAACAAGCAAATTAATAACAAAAATAACAAAGCCAAAAAGATATAGAAATTTCATGTATAATAGATAAAAGAATATCTAAATATATCCATAAAATTGGTGTTCAAAATTCAAACTTTCAAACAACTGTTAGCTCATATATGCACTAAACAATAATAAAAAGGTTATGCAGAATTCCAGATGTGAATAATTCAAACAACATCTAAACAAGATAACAAAAATTCCAGCAACAAAAAACAATCCAAATACTAGCAAGAGATTGGCTCATTTATGCACTAAAACTATAACATAGGTGGAACAAGTTCCATTGATATAAGCCTCAAGTAGCTGCTTCTTTTTCAGTAGACAATCTTCTACAGTGGCATTCAACTTACATCATTTCTTATCTCAAGCAAAGAGCATTAAAGCAGGATTAGAACTTATTTAATGCTCAGCCAAGTAGTAGCAACAGAAATGATAAAAACTCAAGCATTAGTTTTTTACACAGGAGGTAGTTTCACTGTGAATCTGACAGAACCAAAATAAATCTATTGTTCTTACAATGGCTTTTCTTTTCCACAATAAATAGTTTCAAATTTTTATTTAATATAGAAACACAGAAAAATCAAATACTAGCCACGGATTGGCTCGTATATGCACTACTAAAACAATAGCAGAGGAATGACCAAAAAAAAAAACGATTAAAAGAGTATAAGGACAAGCAAATTTATAAAAACAAGAAAAAATCACCACCAAACAGTAGATCATATATGCACAGAAAGCTTAATAGTTCATAAAATCCAGATCTCGTTCGTTTCAACATTAAATTCTACCAGAAAATACTAAAACAAACTAAATAAATATGATAAACTACAAATTCGTAACAATAAAGCGTATAGAAAAACTATCCAGCAAAACAAACAAACAGTATTACCTCTTCATCTGCTTCGCCCTCTTCTTCATCGTCATCATCTTCGTCGTCCTCATCATCGTCGTCGTCGTCATCGTCATCATCGTCATCGTCGCCATCATCATCTTCAACCTCTCCGTCTTCATCCTCCTCGTCCTCAACGTCAACAGACGGCACTGATGCCTGACCGCCGCCGTTGTTCAGCACTTCCTCCTCCTCGTTGTCTTCCTCCTCCTCCACGTCTTCCTCGTCCTCATCTCCGTCATCGTCACCGTCAATTTCCTGCTCAAATATCTTCTCCTCTTCATACACCGCCATAATTTCAGAAGAAACTGCTTTGATTTTCCGTTATTTTGAAAAAATTTATGAAGAAAAAATAGTGGAAAGAAAGAGGGGAATGGAGGCGAGGTTTGGTCTCAGGAGTGAAGAGGGTGATGGGCGCAGGATTGATCTGGACCGTCGAATGTAGAACCACACAAGGATCGATGACGTGGAGGATAATCAATGGCGGAAAAGAGCTGAATGGTTTTTCTTTGTGGTTTTTGCTAATGCGGCGCGATATATTCATTTTTCTTAGTAATTTTGTGTCACGTGATTCTCGCCTCACTGTATCTAGGGTTCGAACTAAATATTACAGTTCAGCCCAATAAAAACCCAATAGGCCCAATTTATTTAGCCCTCTAAGCCCATGATCTAGGCCTACAAAATTTATAGGTTAATTATCAATATGAAACACAAAAGATAAAAACGGTTCATTTGTTACTTAGGAAGATGAAATTATCAATTAATGGAAAAAAAAAAAAGTTTATCTATGTTATAAATCTATCAATAATAATTTGTGATTTTATATAATTTGAAATAGTAAGGTGCAAATAAAATCATACTCCCTCCGTCCCTTAACACTTTGCACACTTTCCTTTTTAGTTTGTCCCCAAACACTTTGCACACCCAAAAATGGTAAATTTTAACATAATTAGCACCCTTACAATGCACATTTATTTACAAAGAATGTCATTACTTTTTCTCACACAATACCATTTAATATTCAAACTTTTTTTTAAAAATTGTGCCCAATTTGACCATTATACCCTCAATCAAAAAGCAAATATTCACTTTTTCTTAAAAATTCTGCCCAATTTGATGTGCAAAGTAATCCGGGATGGAGGGAGTAATATTTTTAGATTTTAATCGATAGTTTTATTTTTAGGTCTTGAATTGATAGTTTTTATATTTTAAGTCTTAGAATTTATCTTTTACTATTCTTCAAGTCATAAATTGATAGTATCCTTTTTGTTTTCATAATTGAGTTCTTATATTACCGTATGTTAAATTTTATTTCAATTGAGTATATACTTTATTTATGTTATAATTGATCGCCAATATAATTACTGGTTCATAAAAATTATATAAAGTTGTCTTACGTAAGATCTTACGTGAGATGAAGTTTTATATAATGTTATGTGAAATTGACATCAACTGTGTTGAATGAGTTGATCTGCTTTAATTTGTTCATGGAGACTCCATTTTTTATAAAATCTCACGTGAGACATCTCTCACGTAAGACTTACTCTTAGTGGCTTAATGGTTATATGAAGACCACGTTTATATATGCAATTGAAAGACTAGAAAATTAACTTTTATAAAAGTATAGAAATCTGGTTCAATTAGAGAAAATAACCATAAACCAAATTTAAAAAAATATTTAAAAAGTATAAGAACTCAATGTTATTAAACTAGGATTGAAATTATGTGAAGATTAAAAGTTGGCATGAATGAAGGTAATAGTTAAAACAAAAATGTTTGCAAGATGTTGATAAAAGTATCTTATAATATATTGTTTGGTTTCTTAAATGAAATTAAGTGTGATAAAGGATGTAATAACCAGTCTTTAATTTTCACGAAAGTGAACAGTGGAGTCAATTAATACGCCTTTAATTGTAAATAAATGAATTAGATCACAATAATCTTTTCTTTTATAGATTTTATTAGCAGCTCCAAATTGGCTTAGAGAAAGAAATCAAGTAACAGTAGTAGAACTCTTATCATGGGATTTCATGAGTTGGAATTTGGACTTAAATATCTCAAATCCTTATTTGAAACTTCTAATAAACATGGATTATGATATTCATTTAAATATTAATATATTTTAAATAAAGATTATAGTTAAGTGTACACTTTAATTTATTAATATATAAATTAACATTCATACCTAAATTTCTACTATTACAAATATTTAAATATTATTATTAGATCAACTAACAATATATCAACTAACAATATATCAACCAACAATATAATATTGCACACATTTTTTCATGATTGATTTGACATCCACGGTAACAATCATACACTATAAAATATCCTAAGAAACGAAGATTATAGTTATTCTCTTTTACTTTCCTCAAACCCACTTAAACTCCAACCAAACATAGCCTAATTTTGTGAAATAAGTCTACAAACTCCATTTAGTGATGCATTTTATGGATTTCATTTTGTAAATTCACACAAATCTTTTTATCTTAGGTAAGCCTTGTATGAGACTATCTTATAGGATCGGGTCAAATGAATTATTCATGGACAGTCCAATTAATGTTTCCCCTTCTTATTTGATACAATTTAATACAATTGCATTTTGTTAAGAAATTGATATTTAGATTTTGATTATACAAAATATAGTACCTCAATTTTCAAATTATTTAAGTGAAATTATAATAAATTTGAGTCCTTAGAATAGGCTAAAGATTGAATAAAATCGAGTCAAGATGTTATTGTAAGCTGATAGAAAAACAATTGTTGGAAGCTGCACAAAGAAGGTATCGCTGCAAGCTATCTGGTTGCAGCCACTACAAGCTATTTTTGAAGACTTATCGTACGAAGATCAATGTTACAACGATTGTTGCTGCATGCATTTGCCGTAGATAAATTTAATGAAAAAGAGCATACAAATCAGTCTAAAATGTTAATATGCGAAAGATCAACATAGGTTCGAGATCAATCTTTTCAACCGATATAAAATTAACTAGTAGAGACAAGATTAACATTGTAGAGCTCCAAACCAATCAACAGTTGCAGCCGGACAAGATTGCATAAAGCTCAACATAATTAAATACCACCTAAATAAAAAAGATAGGGCACATTCATTGCTAACTTTGTACAAGTTTTAAAGGATTCAAATATAAGGAATTTGGCCTCCTATTAATAGAGGCAGAGTTAACTATAATAACTATTGAAACTCTCAAACGTTATTTTATTAAGAAAAAAATTCATTTTTAGTCCCACCTTACAGGTGTTGTCTGATTTTGGACTTGTTAATTTCTGATCATCAATTTTAGTCCTACAAATAAAAAATTTGTTCAATTTCAATCTTTTTTTTCGTCGTAATTTGTATTTTTCAATTAATTTTCAACAAGTCACACGCCCTTAATTCCATGATTTCCTCTTATATAGTAGTTTTTTTGTACATGTAACTATTCATTTACATTATTTTTCAAGTAAAATGCTATATCATCATGCCAGATCATTTAATGAATTTAGAAAAAAAAAATCATTAACTAAATGAATTAAAAAAAAAGACAAAAATCCCTAAGAAAACTATGGAGCCCATCTCATACAATCTCATTTAAATTTTTGAGTTTATGTAATCCTCATACCTATAATAACTAGAGATGATCATTTGATTCTGGTTTATCTGTTCCGGTTTTGAATTGACGGTTTCGAAAACTGGTTAGTGTAAATCGAAACCGAATCGTAGGAGTTTCGATTCCAATTCCAATTTAAAATTGGTTGTTGAATCGAAACCGACGGTTTGAACCGTTAGTTTATCTGGGTCTTTTTTTTCTTTCTTTTTTCTATTTACAGTTTGATTGGTTTTGAATATTTTTTTTATATTTTTCTTTATTTATTTCATTATCATAATATAAACTTGTAATTAACATAAAAACACAAGTTACAATTCAATAGTTACAATTGAATATATTACAATTATGAATGAAAAATTATAACTTACAATTATGAATGAAAAAAAATTACAAGTTACAACTTAATATATTACAATCATACATCAATATTGAAATTAAAAAAATTACAACTTTGTATAAATAAATGAAAGAAGAGGTAAAAAAAAAATTGAAAGAGCTTGACTTTCATTCTAAGTTTGAAAGTGAAATTAAAATTATACTTCCAAACTTTGTATGAAATTGCCTATGTATCCTTAGTAAAATTAAAGAATCAAAGCTCACATAGTTCTCTTACCTAAACTCACCTTCATTCATCAATGTTGGTTCCGACGGAGGAGGATGTGTTTGAATCGTAGTCATAGGTATCATCGGAATCTTCATCTAAATTTGAGAAATTTAGATGTTGTTAATTATTTTTGGCTCTCACTCAATCTTCAAGAAGAGTAATGTTTTGTACATTTTCTTTGGCCAATCTTGATCTTCTTGTATTCAACATATGACCTCATTTGGAAAATTCTTGTTCAACGGAGACGGTTGAGGCGAGACTTAAAAATATTTTTTTAGCAATAGTAGTTAAAATAGGATAAATAGTTATCCTTTTTTACCACCACTTCAATAGATCTGATGGATGTGCGAAATCAGTTAATTTAAAAATAGCACTTAAATATGAATCTAATTCGTGACAAGCTTTAAGTCGTTTACGTGTTCTATTATCATAAAAATTGTAAAATTGACTAAGACTACCATCAATACTAGATGAATAAAATGAAGCAATACTACCTCTTACATTTTGTGCACCTAAATAATCATCATCACTATAATCACCAAATAATATTTTATATTCTTTAAATAGTTCGACTAATAATTGTTTAACTCTACCAACAACATCCAATGAGGAGAGTAAGAATCAATGAGATCATTTAGAGGCAAATCTTGTAATAAAATTGAACCGATGGAAGAAAAAGTACCTCTTCTAGATATTTTTTTGGTTTTGAAAGAGATTGAACTACAATAAAATGGAATAAAATTGAAATGGATGAGTAGTAGCTATGAGAATGAGATTATAAGAGTGTGAAATTGAAATGAAATGGAAGAGTAGTAATTAAGTACTAATTATGAATCTATGAAATTGAAATAACAATTAGCATAAAATGAATGAATTGAAGCTTGAGAGTTGAGAGAGAGATTGAAGAATTGTGTGAATTAAAATGAAATGAAATGTCTATATTTATAGACACAATATCCATATTTTTAAAAAAAGGTCGGTCGATTTGCAACGATCGACAAATCTCAACTGTTGATCATCAACATCAAGTCATTAGGGTCATACACGTGGCATTTCAAAAAAAAATTCAAATTGATCAGTTCGAACTGACAGTTTCCAACCGTCCACGTGTCATCTCCACAAATTAAAAAAGTCAGAAAACCGTCGGTTCACGGTTTGGAAATAACCCAAATCAAAACCGAACCGATTAAAATCGGTTTACGATTTCGATTCCAAATAAGAACCGATTCAACGGTTCCGCCGTTTCAAACCGACCCGATTCCGGTTTAAGAAATCTGTTGATCATCTCTAATAGTAACTATCATTTTAATCAAAAGTTGTACTCATTAATTTATCTCAAATTAAATAAAAAAGAAATTACTTAATGTAAATTTAGCTATAATACTATAATAATTGTACTTAAATAAAATTACATTAATTTTTCTGTTAATTTTCTTAATTTGTATTCAAATCCTAATACCACATTTATTGTGCGATAAGAGCAGTAAAAATTTACGTTAGAAATTGTACTCGATACAATTCTAAAATCTATATAATTGGCAAAAATCCGACCTTTTTCTTCCATGATTATTCATTAACTCGATTAATCAAAAAATTATTTAAAAAAGAAAAAATGAAAACCCAAATGTCTGTGATTCTCGCCATCATGATGATGATCCTTCACACGAAGGCAATATCCCAAGAAAAGGACCAAAACCTAATCGAAACAACATGTAAGAACACTCCAAACTACCGGCTTTGCATCACCACCCTCCGCGCCAGCCCGGGGAGCGCCACCGCCGACGTGGCGGGGCTCGGCCTCATAATGGTGGCGGCTGTCAAGGCAAAGGCCGAGGAAGCCGTCGCCGTCGTGAACAAGCTCAGCAAGAGCGGCCAACCCAAGCTGTCAGCGGCGCTGCGGCGACGTGTATAATGCGGTGCTGAAGGCGGATGTGCCGGAGGCGGTGGAGGCGCTGAGGAAGGGGGATCCGAAGTTCGCGGAGGATGGCATGGAGGACGCGGCGGCGGAGGCTGACACTTGCGACGGTGCTTTTGAAGGAGTGGCGGCTCCGCCTCAGCTGAGTCGTGTCAATAAAGATGTTCGCGATCTCGCCGGAGTTGCTAGAGCTATTATCAGAATTTTGCTTTAATACATTTTAATATCTACTTTATGTGCTTAATTTCTAAATTATGTTTATTATAGAACTATGTGAACTAATTAAAAACGTACACTTTACACTTGAGGTCAGTGATGGACCAAAAAAAATATATTTGTTATTTACTTTTTAAATACTGACATATTGCATGTTTGCAGAAATCCTACATCTTTAATATTTCAAAAGAAAATGCTTACGATTACATTATAAAATTCATATTTAGAATTGTATTTAATAGCTTCAACATTTCCAATTTCTTTTTTATTTCCGATGCATGGTACTAAATAATCATATAATAAACAAAAGTACTTATAAAATTACTAATATACCCCAATAAAAAAGTTCCATACTATTTAAACACAACTTATGAAAAAAGTGTAAGATCTAACATATAATTTCTCAACATTAACAAGTATTATTGGCAAGGAAGCATTGAGTTCCCACATTGCATTATAGAACTTTAAGATAAGGGATACGTGTCAAATCTTGATAGACATGCTAATGAAACGTACACGCACAAAACTAAAACAAATCAATAAAGAATTCAATCATGTAAGTAGCTTTAAATAAGGAAATGTTGTAATATTTTTTATATGTTTGTGGATAATTTGTAGTTATCTCATTTTTTAAATTATAAAATGTGAAATTAATAGAATATATATTTGATATGTATTGAATATTAATATTATGTATATAATAAATTAATATTTAATATATTAATATATATGCATGATGGACTGAACAAGGGTATACATTACATATTTGAAAAAATAAAGTGGTGTTGGGTGGAAATGTGCACATCCACGAATTAAGAATATTAAATCCATACATATCTTCTCTTTCCATAAAAAAAGTGAATTCAATCCCCTTATAGCTGCGACAAATTATATCGGGCAACAATAATTATTGTAGACTTCCTTTTATTTTTTGGGGGCCCAATTGAATTATAGACCAATATTTTTGGCTTTTGAGCCAGATAAAATTAATTAAAGCATCACTTACTATAGGTTATATTATAAATGATGAGCACATGTAATGATGGTTTTTCTAAGCGATATCTTAAAATAATATAAATTATCACTACGATATGGATATTAACCCTTATCATTTGAAAGATTGAAAATTATATAATTAAGATTTTAAAAGATAAAACTTATCACTTCAAGATTTTAAAGATTGGAAACTATATAATTAAGATCTTTAAATCTAACATAATTAACATTTCTTTATTAGATGATATCTAATTCTCTTCTCATAGCTGATGTATTATGTATTCTTTTTCAATAGATGTGGTTGCCAAATGACATAATGTGTTAATTCAAAAATAAAACTATAAATTAGAGTGTAAAATTCAAATTGTTATTTTATTAATTATATGCTCGTCTATCTTGTGTTTGTTAGCTGTGATTTTTGAACAGTACCAAACAACTATTGGAAGAAAAGAAAATGATTATAAAATATCTAGCAGCTATTGGAAGAGAATTTTGATAAGTACCAAACAACTATTGGAAGAAAAGAAAATGATCATAAAATATCTAGCAGTTATTGGAAGCGAATGAGATGGGAAGAGAATGATAATTATAAGTTGAGTGTGTCTAATGCGTACCAGTTGCACATACAATTCAGGTTACCCTGAATTTGCATGTTATTTATTTATTTTTTATTTTTTATTTTTGTTTCAAGTCAAAAATTTTATATACAAATTATGTGGCTTTTATGTTCAATAACTTAGAAAAAAAGAAAGAATTTCAACAAAATTAATATATAAATACTTTTATATTATATTCATGTGACATTTATGTACAAATATTTATACATTTATATACCTATATGCAATTTTTGCTGAAATTCTTCTTTTTTTTCTAAGTTACAATGCATAAAAGTCACAATATTTATATATAAAGGTTACTGAATTTATACATAAAGGTCACGACATTAAAAAAAAAAAAAATTGCAGATCCAAATCGAATCGACCCGAATTACATGGATCTGAAATCCAATATCTGATGCACATGAGAATTTATGTTGTAAATTTTATATTTCATATTTCTCATTATTAGTCAATCACTCTTTCAAGATCTACATTGATAAAATCCCTAACCTAAAAAAAAAAAATGATGGTGAGCCTTATAACAATATTTTCAGATTCCCTAAATCCAAAAAAAAAAAAAAAAAACTTTCAATATGGTATATTTTTTTTATTTTTTAGAATGTACAGTCTTTTATAAAAATACGAAGTTTCCGTTGTATTTCATAATTTATTCATTAAATTTATCATTTGGATTATAAAATTATCAAGTCACAAGTTAATTACAAGTGTATTATGGATTTTTTTAATCAAAAACTAACTTCAACTTTTGAAACATGACATTTTTTTTGTACACATTTTCGTTCTTTCAACATGAATCGTATCATGGATGCATATATGGAGTATTTCAGTCCTATAATATTTTAAACTTTTGATTTATTTATGGCATGATTACATGCAATGACATGTTATTGTTTATTTATATAGTATCTACATTAGATATTATAATTGAATAAATTTTTTAAATAATCATAGAAACAGATCATGTTGGTTCCAAATGGTCACCAAGGTTTAGAGGAGATGAATTAACCTCTGTCGATTTTACAAAATCTTTCGAACAAGCTACACTGCAAGTTACTTGAACTCATAGTACAGCCAGAGGACTAACCTACAACACTATGGAGTAATACTGTCTGTTGTATCCTAAAGTTCTTGCAGCGGAAATTTAATTTGACGAATTGTTTATTTTCCTTAAATATGCTTTCTTGTTAAACCTTTTATACTGAATGATAACTTAGATAAGGATGCAACACACAATAAATATGAAGCAATTAAACATTTATGATCTTATAGTGGTTTGAGGGTGGTGTAATCCTTCTACGTCCACTCTACTGCTTCCTCAAGTAGGAACTTCGTTAAACAAGTTTGGTTTACAAAGCACAATCTTACAAATTATCAACTTAACAAGTTATCACCTACTAAAACTCAACTTACACATAGTTGCTGTAAGTTCTAAAGGCAAATCCACACAGGATTGCAAGATACCCACATAAGGTAATTGTCTTTCTCCTAAACAACTAAAACAGACAACAATGATGTAATTCTATCAACTGTTTGATACCTATTAAAACAACCTAACACATAGAAAATAGGTAAAAGTATATATGTTTTCTTTCTACAACTGGTGCGGTGAAGTAATCTTCTGAATCTTGAGCTTTTGAGCTTTAATTTGATTACTTCAAGAGATCGAGTGACTAAAACGGTTTTGTATGTTGAGAGTTTACCTTTGATTCTTGTTCAGTCTTTGAGAGCAAATGTTTCAATAACTTATTTCAGTACAACTTTACCTCTATTTATAATTGTAGAGATTTGTCCGTTGAAGGAGACATTCCCATTTTGAAATTGATGTCCTCATAGAAAGTATAACTTGCATTAAATGCATATTAACTTATCATTGCAGATCATTAAATGCGGTAGTTGCGGCTTACAGCTTTCTGCGGTCTGTCAGACCATATGTCTTCTTTGGATTGGGTCTGAACCTATAACTTTCATTTTGTCTCTACCAGCTTTATTTGATCTGTTAAGAACTCTGGTTCTCGTCTGCATCTTGATCTTCTTTCATATTGCAGCTTAGGTTGTCTATGTTGCTGCATTTAATGTTTTCTCGAAACATACAACAAGTTGATGTATTTTGCATTTTGCATTACTCTGTGTTGTATCTTTAGTTTACAGCGATAGTGTATCTTTAGCTTACAATGATGTTGTATTCATCTCTTAGTTGTACGATCTTCTTACAACTACTTTTTAAGCTGTTTTTGCAGAATCTTCACTTCTGCTTTTACATGTTGTATACAAACCTATTTCGAAATCCTCTATTCTTCATATTAAAAACTTACACACTCAAAATTAGTCTATACTTCACTTAAATATTGTAAAAATAGGCTAATCTAATTTTCTATTATAAGATTGGTTTGTCTTATCAAAATTTAAACATTAATATCCTAATAGATCATTAATATGAAGAAAAAAATGTATCAACTCCTCAATAGTACAAGATAGAAATTTTGCATATAATTTTAAAATAACTTCTTTATTTAAAATAATAACAATACATAACCTTTTAGTTTTAAAATTTATTCAAACTTTTACTATGTATTATATGCATAAATACAAAAAAAAAAAAAAATTTGATATCAAGTAGAAAACTCATAATTACTATATTTTATTATGTTGTCACATGTTGCTAAGGACATCCATATTTAGGTGTTATTGACATATTAATAACACTATAATGTACGATGTTATAACAAAACAATTATTCGTGATTAAAAGAAAATCTCTTATATAATCGAATACTAATAGAAAAATGTATTTCTCACCACTAACTAAAAAGTTAAGTCTATCTTTATATAAGAGACCAAACCCACCACCTTTTCTCACAACATTTCTTCATTTCCTTTCTAAATTCAATCACCAAATTGAGAAAAACAAAAAAAATGAAACTCCAAATCTCTCTAATTCTTCTCACAATACTCATGATCCCCAACCCCGAGGCAGTAGAAGCGCAGAACCGACAGCTAATCGAAACGACATGCAAGAACACACCAAACGACAAGCTTTGCACCGCCATCCTCGAGGCAAGCCCGGGTAGCGGCGGCGCAGACTTGCCGGAGCTGGGCCTGATAATGGTGGGGGTGGTGAAGAAGAAGAGCACAGAAGCGCTGTTCATCATCAGCAAGCTGCTCAGCAAAAGGGGGCAACGTCGGAAGATGGTGGCTGCGCTGCAGCAGTGCAGGGAAGTGTACAAGGCGGTGGTGGACGGCGACATAGCGGTGGCGACGCAGGCTATAAGAGGAAACCCTAAATTTGCAGAGACGGCGATGGCCGACGCGGCGGTGGAGGCTCAAATATGTGAAGAAGCTTTGGAGGAGGTGAGGGTGGGGCCCAAGTCGCCGTTGAGTGCTCTCAACAAATATGTCGGCGATTTGGCTGCTATTGCTAGAGCTATTATCAGAAATTTGCTTTAATTTACTTTTTTAAAATAAAATAAAATTAAATAGTTGTGATAACCATTTTCAAATATTAATAAAAACATGGTTCGCAAAAAAAAAAAAAAATGTTGTTAATAATGAATAGTAAAAGTTATACCTTTTTTGTAAATGATAATTAATTAATTAATTGCAACAATACTTATTCCTTAACGAAGTGTAAGCATTTTTTAATTAAATCCATCACTAAATATGAGAATTCCTTTCCCTGTATAAATGGTAGGAAAATAGTTGTAATATCTGAAAAATATCGATCGATAAAATATCAATAAATATCGATATCGATTCCAATATTTATGATTTTATAATACAAATTATAGGAAAATCGATGAAATATGAGGAAATATCGGTAAACATTGAGAATATCAATAAATATTGAAAAAAATGATAAGTATAATGGAAAAATATTTTTATAAATATCGATATTTGGATTGAAATCGAAATTTTCATCCAGGAGAGACAATAGAACTAGCAACAGAGGGATTAATTGTCAGAAGTTCCCCATTGAGCACAAAATGCATAAGACCCACTACCTTTCTGCCAAAAATAATTAAAGGGTAACTTACCAAATTACGAATGATATCATTAATCCCAAAACGACCAATAATCACATCAAAACATGCATTCACATCAAAATGGTATGTTTTGTTATTTTCATAGTGTCTTCAAAACAATTTCATCTAAATTTTAGGTTTTTTTATCAATTTTATGTAACAGAAGGGAACTTTTAGTGTCAGTAATGGACATTTCTTGAGAAAATGAATTATAACAATTAATTACGTACCCGGTGCGATAAAGATACATATTTTTCATTCTCTCGTTTTTTGAAAGGATAATAGTAATTATATATGATTTAATTTAACCCCCACAATGTGTTTTTTTATTAGTATAAACAAATTCTCACGGCACAAAGCTTTGTTAGTGAAAGTTAAGTGATGTCCTTTCCAAAAGATAGAGGAAAGAGAAGAAAACGGATTTCCACGCTATTATATTTATTTATTTATTTTGTATATTATTATAATCAGTCAAAAAAATTCAAAATTTTTTGAGTTTTTATTATTTTAGTCAATTTTTTTAAAATTTGTCAATTTAGTTATATTATAGCCAATTAGTTGTAATTTTAGCCAAATTTTAATTTTAGTCAAAACTAAATAATATATGTTCTAGATGGCGGATATATGAATAAAAAAATCATTTATATCTCATCAAAAATGAAAATAAAATAAAATAATAAACATATTATCTCGAATTTACAGATTAAAGAAAATAAAGAGAATTAGACTTGAGTATTGTGGAGAGTAAAATAAAAAATAATTGATGAGGTATTTAATTTAATTTAATTTTTCATTTTTTATGAGGTGTAAATGATTTCTCTATCCATGTATCCGCCACATAAGACATATACAATTAATTTTGACTAAAATTGTAACTAATTTGCTATGATATGGCTAAATTAACAACTTTTAAAAAATTGGTTAAAATAGCAAAATTTTTAAAAGGTTTGGATTGTTTTGACTATTTAATTTTATTATAATGATGTAATTAATTAGACTAAATTAATAATTAAAAATATTATTTTTTAATTTTAAATGGGGTACAATTTTGTTTGGGGTTAAAAAATGTACTTATTTTCATTAGATTAAGTCTAGAAGTACAATTAAATATACTGTTAAAATTGTATCATTTTATAGGTAATATAGGTAATATATAAATAAAACACAATATATTAAAACACAATATATTAATAGATTAGACTATAGAGGGCGTTCGTCAATTTCCTTCCCAATTTTTAAGCAACAAGATTTTGTACTACAAATTAAATGCTTCCTCCAATTTTAATTAACGACATCTTTGTAGTTTTAAATAAACATTAGTCAAGAAATACTCGAAAATAATTGATACACCCTCAAGCAAAACTTGATTAATATCCTCATAATCAAGGCAAAATCTTGTGTGTCCAAAAAATATGGATCTAGAATTTGTGTCCTCAACTAATTTGTTGATCCAATTTTTTTTTCTTACACACGGATTTCTTCTTCTTTCACCCAATTTTTTTTCATGTACGTGCTACTGTTTATTATGTCTTTATCTTTTAGACGAAAACTTATCCATGTTCCCAACTCTATTCGAAGCATGGGTCATCTCCACGTGCGGTCACACCATAGTTGGTGTGCGCCATGCACCACTTGATTCAATATAATTCATCCAGTGAGAGGCATCAGTTGTAGATTTTTAAGATATCAGATGTATACTCTTAATGTATTAATTGATCATTCATTGAATGTATCAATTGTATATACTTAAGGTATCTGTTGAATACTCTTAAGGTATCAATTGTATATTTAAGGTACTATATATTTAATTCTCATCTAATCCCTATTTCAGATAGAAGTTAGTCTGTTTAAATAAGCCCATTTGGCCGAGTTTTAGCCTGGTCAAGAAAGAAGGACTAGAAATGGTGCTGCAGTATCAGAGGCATGCAAGTGTATGTTATAGGTCTTTCTTCAACAAATCCATTTTATTAGTTTCTTCCTACACACAAGAGGTACTTCCAAAAGGTTCTGACCTAAAGAATTTTATCTTTAAATGAGTGTTTATATAGGTATTAATGTTTATAATATAAGGTATTACTGTTGGGAATTTTTCCAGCATCCTGTCTTGGGTTGAAGCTTAAAAAGATGCGAGACACGACTCTACCAGATTCGAATCCGTGAATGCAAAACTACATAAGTATAAGGCATTAAAGTTGCACCCTATGCTCATTGGATATCCTTTTGGTGTAGCGGTAAAGTGTTTGATGGTCCCAACACTTGGTATCAGAGCAGGTCACAGGTTCGAATCCCCCTGGGAGCATTTTACAGTAAAAGGGCCTTGGAAACCCTTAGAAACCTTGGAGGTCGGCTTTGGAACTGAGGGTATCAGAGCAGGGAGCATTTTACAGTAAAAGGGCCTTGGAAACCCTTAGAAACCTTGGAGGTCGGCTTTGGAACTGAGGGTATCAGAGCAGGTCGATTTTGCAGTGGGAGCTGTCAAGGACCTTGGAATCACTTTATAGTGAGAGGGCCTTGGAACTGAGGATGTTAAAGGTATCAGAGCATGTCACGGTCGATTTTGCAGTGGGAGCTGTCAGGATCTTGGAGCACTTTACAGTGAGGGGTCACGGTTTCGGTTTTGCAGTGGGAGCTGTTAGGAGGTTTCGATTTTGCAGTGGAGCAATTTACAGTGAGAGGGCCTTGGAAACCTTGGAGCATTGGAGCACTTTACAGTGAGAGGGCCTTGGAACTGAGGATGCTAGCGGTATCAGAGCAGGTCACGGTTTTGGAAACCTTGGAGGACCTTGGAGCACTTTACAGTGAAAGGGCCTTGAAAACCTTGGAGCACTTTACAGTGAGAGGGACCTTGGAGCACTTTACAGTGAGAGGGCCTTGGAAACCTTGCTAGCGGTAAGTGAGAGGGCCTTGGAAACCTTGCTAGCGGTATTAGAGCAGGTCACGGTTTTGGAAACCTTGGAGGACCTTGGAGCACTTTACAGTGAGAGGGCCTTGAAAACCTTGGAGCACTTTACAGTGAGAGGGCCTTGGAACTGAGGATGCTAGCGGTATCAGAGCAGGTCACGGTTTCGGTTTTACAGTGGGATTTTGCAGTGGGAGCTGTCAGAACCTTGGAGCACTTTACAGTGAGAAGGCCTTGGAAACCTTGGAGCACTTTACAGTGAGAGGGCCTTGGAACTGAGGATGCTAGCGGTATCAGAGCAGGTCACGGCGTTGGAGCACTTTATAGTGAGAGGGCCTTGGAACTGAGGATGCTAGCGGTATCAGAGCAGGTCACGGTCTTGGAGCACTTTACGGTGAGAGGACCTTGGAACTGAGGATGCTAGCGGTATCAGAGCAGGTCACAGTTTCGATTTTGCAGTGGGAGCTGTTAGGACCTTGGAGCACTTTACAGTGAGAGGCCCTTGGAAACCTTGGAGCACTTTACAGTGAGAGGGCCTTGGAACTGAGGATGCTAGCGGTATCAGAGCAGGTCACGGTTTTGCAGTGGGAGCTATCAGGACCTTGGAACTGAGGATGCTAGCGGAGTGGCCTTGGAGCACTTTACAGTGAGAGGGCCTTGGAAACCTTGGAGCACTTTACAGGAACTGAGGATGCTAGCGGAGTGGCCTTGGAGCACTTTACAGTGAGAGGGCCTTGGAAATATTAGAGCACTTTACAGTGAGAGGGCCTTGGAACTGAGGATGCTAGCGGTATCAGAGCAGGTCACGGTTTTACAGTGGGAGCTGTCAGGACCTTGGAACTGAGGATGCTAGCGGAGTGGCCTAGGTGGCAGCTCTGTGTGGTGGAACGGCTTGGGTGGGTGACGTAGTGGATAGCCAGTGTGCCTTCTAATAAGGCAGGCCTAGGTGGCAGCAAAACCTATATGGCGGCCTGGATGAAATAGCCTGTGTGGCTTCTAATAATATAAGACAGGATGCTAGCGAAGTGGCCTAGGTGGCAGCTCTGTGTGGTGGAACGGTTTGGGTGGGTGACGTAGTGGATAGCCAGTGTGCCTTCTAATAAGGCAGGCTTGGGTGGCAGCAGAACCTGTATGGCGGCCTGAATGAAATAGCCGGTGTGGCTTCTAATAATATAAGGCAGTCCCCTCCACTTGTACTTGTAAATAGAGTGAAAACTCCCCCCCCCACACAAGGGGCTTTCCAACTCCGCTGCTACCCTGACTCTCTCTCGTCGGTCGTCTTGAATAAAATCCCCATACACTGGTCAATTGAGTGGAAAACTTTCATTAGTTAGTAAAGCTACCTGTGTTCGGTACTCTACCCTTACAGTCAAGTGGCAATCTCTCCGCTACGCCCCTCGGACTATCGGTCGAGATCTTTCATATCCGGTGAAAGGCCAAGACAATAAATAAGTCGTCTTGAATAAAATCCCCATACACTAGTCAATTGAGTGGAAAACTTCCATTAGTTAGTAAAACTACCTGTGTTCGGTACCCTACCCTTACAGTCTAGTGGCAATCTCTCCGCTACGCCCCTCGGACTATCGGTCGATTGAGTGGAAAACTTCCATTAGTTAGTAAAGCTACCTGTGTTCGGTACCCTACTCTTACAGTCTAGTGGCAATCTCTCCGCTACGTCCCTTGGACTATTGGTCGAGGTCTTTCATATCCGGTGAAAGGCCAAGGTAATAAAGAAGAAAGACCAGGCGCAAGGCCAAAGACAACATAGTATTGAAAAGCTCTTACTGATTTTACAGTGGGAGGTCACGGTTTTGCAATGGGAGCTATCGAGGTCTTTCATTTCCGGTGAAAGGCCAAGACAATAAAGAAGAGGTCTTTCATATCCGGTGAAAGGCCAAGACAATAAAGAAGAAAGACCAGGCTGTCGAGGTCTTTCATATTCGGTGAAAGGCCAAGGCAATAAAGAAGAAAAACCAGGCGCAAGGCCAAAGGCAGCATATTATAGAAAAGCTCTTATTGATTTTATAGTGGGAGGTCACAGTTTTGCAGTGGGAGCTGTCAGGACCTTGAAACTGAGGATGCTAACGGAGTGGCCTAGGTGGCAGCGGAACCTGTGTGGTGGAACGGCTTGGGTGGGTGACGTAGTGGATAGCCTGTGTGGCTTCTAATAAGGCAGGCCTGGGTGGCAGCGGAACCTGTATGACGGCCTGGATGGAATAGCCCGTGTGGCTTCTAATAATATAAGGTAGGCCTGGGTGGCGTAGTGGATAGCCTGTGTGGCTTTTAATATAAGACAGGCTTGGGTGGCAGCGGAACCTGTGTGGTGGAGCGGCTTGGGTGGCGTAGTGGATAGCCTGTGTGCCTTCTAATATAAGGCAGGCCTGGGTGGCAAAGGAACTTGTGTGGCGGAACCTGTGTGGTGGAGCGGCCTGGGTGGGCGACGTAGTGGATAGCATATGTGGCTTCTAATAAGGCAGGCTTGGGTGGCAGCGGAACCTGTATGGCGGAACGGCCTAGGTGGCGCCTGGGTGGTGTAGTGGATAGCCTGTGTGGCTTCTAATATAAGGCAGGCCTTAGTGGCAACGGAACTTATGTGGTGGAGCGGTCTGGGTGGCGTAGTGGATATCCTGTGTGACTTCTAATATAAGGCAGGCCTGGGTGGCAACAGAACTTGTGTGACGAAGCAGCTTGGGTGGCATATAAGACAGGCCTGGATGGCCAACCGAACTTGTGTGGCGGAGCAACTTGGGTGGCATATAAGACAGGCCTGGATGGCGTAGTGGATTGCAGTGGGAGCTGTAAGGGACTTAGAACCGAGGATGCTAGCGGAGTGTCTTAGGTGGCAGCGGAGCCTGTGTGGCGGAGTGGTCTAGGTGGCGTAGTGGATAGTCTGTGTGGCTTCTAATATAAGACAGGTATGGGTGGCAACAGAACCTGTGTGGCGGAGCGGCCTGAGTGGCGTAGTGGATAACCTCAGCCTGTGTGGCTTCTAATATAAGGTATATGCGCATATTTAAGAAATTATATATTTACCTTAGTGCCCGGTTTGTCTTGATTTCCAATTGATGAACATAAACTCTTTTTTTTTGTTTTTGACTGGCTACGTGTTTAAAGACCCTTCGCTCGCTTAGATTGGTAGCAACAATGACGGACCCAGAATTTTCAATGAGGGGGCCCAACTGGTAATATTATAAAACAAAATAATTGGTGTCTCTATTATGGTGATATTCTCTTATAAAATCGCTCTATTATCTAAGAAATCAACCTAATTAGAATTATAAACTTAAAATAAACTTAAACTAACATGCATTTATAAACAACAATCAAATTATTATCGATTATAGTTACAATGAATAATCAAATAATAATTAATAATGTAAAAAAATTAAAATAAATAATTATCAGTCCTATTTTTCAAACCAACAAAAAATTACTCATTTATTATTCATATAATATATAATATAACAATTGAAAATTAAAACTCAAATCAAACCGAACATAAAAAAAAAACTATAAAGTTTAAATTATAAAGATTTACATCAAACTTATAGGTAATATTTCTCTATGATATGGAAAATTTTGATATATCAATAGAAGTTGAGTAGGTATTAGAGGATAAATGAGATTATTTATTCAATTTGAGAGTAGGTGACAGAGATTGAATGAGACGTGGTAATGTGCGTATGTCAATTTGTGTAGATAGTAAAGGGCGAATGAAATTGTGAAACTGTGAATGAGATTTATTCTGATATAGGTGAATGAGATTATGGTACTGTGAATGAGATTTATTCTGACATAGAGATTTATTCTGATATAGGTGAATGAGATTGTGAAACTGAGATTTATTCTGATATAAGTGAATGAGATTATGCTACTATGAATGAGATTTATTTTAATATATTTATTGAATTTGAGTTAATATTAGAGGGTGGATGAGATAGATTTAGATATATTTTTCATATATTTATTAAATTTAAGTAAGTAGTAGAGGATGAATGAAATTGATTAAACATATTTTTAATTGATATATTTTTAATTAATATATATGAATTTACCATTATACTTAGAAAAAAATTAAAATTTGAGGGGGGCCCAATACCCCCCTTGGCCCCCATGTAGGTATGCCACTGTGTAGCAATGTAGTTGCTCCGTTGTTGAGATGAGACCCCCATGAGATTTCCTGTTCCTCAGTGCATTGAATTGTTGAGTTTTAATGACCATAACTACTAAAGATTTCAAATTTAAAAAAATAAACTAATGTATTATAATTATGAATTTTCTCATCAAAGAATTAACCTAATATATGTCTTGTTATATATCAAAATATGACTACTTAAAATAACGTTATCCTATTGTTTAATAAAAATTTTATTAAAAAATGGAATAACTATAAAAAAGGTGGTGGATTCAATATATTTAAATCAAAATTTTCAATTGATATTTTGCAATTATAAATTTAATGTAGCTCAGCATTATTGACAATGAAAGATTTCACATGTTTCTTACAATAATTCAATAATGACATTTTCATCTTTTATAATATTCTTCATATAAAATTACATGTTCCTTAAATAAATAAATTATCAACTATTCAAGTTCAGTATTTAAATTTTTTCAGATGAATTTTCATGTATTAATTAAAAATAAAAAGTGCTATCTTATAATGTAAAAATGCGTTTAATTAAATTACACAATTTTGTACAGTCCAGTTGCCTTAAATCAGTGTAATTAATTATAGATTATTTAGATATATAAGTTAATAGTTGAGAGATTATATTTTTAAATGACAATATCAACAAATGATAAAAAATACAATAGTGGAGATGATTAGGAACAAAAATGGAAATTTACCTAATCTGCGTCTATTTAATCTAAGATATCAAACAAATTATAGTTTTATCTCATCAACTTATATATGATACCAAACACAACCATAATATTCTTTTTATAATCTTTTTCACACAATACATCTACTTCTTCATCAATCTTGAAGAAATTAATAATCCCTACCAAACTAGCCCTTAAGGTATTAATATTTATAGTTGAAGGTATTACATATTTATCTCCTTTTAAGGTATTATTGTTGATAATTTAATGTATCAATTTTATACTCTTAAAGTATCAGTTATATATTTTTAAGGTATTAATGTAATGTAAAGTGTAAGTTTAAAATCTTAAAATTTCAAATGCCCCATTTTCATCATCTTCTTCCCTAATAATATCAATTTTTTTAGCATTTCATTGCAAATTATTTCATATTTTGAAAATAATTGATTTTTCAATGTCTAGATCATTTAAACAAAATAATCATCAATTTCTTCTTCTCTCTTCTTAATATATTATGTTTGATTTTAAATCTCAAAATCATGAGAATTTGTATTGCGGGCACCAAAGAATTGAAGCAAAAGGTTGAAGCAACAATGGAGTGAAGAATGATAATGATTCTTGTTGTCCCATTTGTTTGTGTGAACTGGAGGTTCTTTACAAGCTCGAAAACAGTGGTCATGAGTTCTGCTGCTTATGCTTGGTTGAGCAATGGTGAAAAAGAGAACAACATCGGTAAATGAAGGAGTAGACGTCGATTCGTGAAGAACGAAGATAACCAAGAGAAGAATGTCAAAGTGAAGAAGAAGAAGAAGAAAAGAATCAAGAGAAGAACAACAATGGTGAAGAGGGATAGGGCAACACGAAGAAGAAGAGAGAAAAACAAAGGAAAAAAAAAATAGAATAGTGCAACAAAAGAAAAAGTACCAAAAAAAAAAAAAAATATATATATATATATATATATATAATACATATGGACAGATCTATAGCGAATTGGGTACACAAATCTTAAATCGGTACCCAAAACACATAAATGCTTCTCAATAATCAATGTATTAGTTTCTCTCTTCACCTCATAATTCTCTAGATCTATACTATTGGAAAGTACGTTATTGTTTAGGGATATATGACTGGATAAGCTTAATTGAAGATAAAAAGTTGCATGAATGGATAATCTAAAATGATAAATTATTTACAATAGTTTGGAGAAAATGGTCATTTAATTTCATATTTTATGAATATATTAATACACACTACACATAATAAAGTTAAATGTCTGTCATTATTTTCATCTCGTTCATCTATTTCATCCATTCATCCTTTTTTTTTTTTTAAATATAATCAATTTAGTGAAATTTCATTTTTTGATTATTGTTCAAAAGAGGTAAGATAAACATTATTTTCAAATGTGGTATAATGTAGTTTATAATTTTTGAATCATAATGTGTTTTTGGATGTAAATTGAAGTTTAAAAAAATAAAAAATCACAAAAATACAAAAATTTATACCAGAAGCAGATCACGATGCTCATCTTTGATTACGATGGTCGTAATCTATACCACCGTGATCTAAATAGTATTTTTTGAACAAATTATGACCATAAGCATCGTGACCTATCGATCGTGATTTAAGTTGAGTATTGTGATCTGTTCCTGGTATAGGGTATAGACTTTTGCGTCATGTGGTGAAACTTATGTCTTCGACCACTACATTTCTAACTTTACCATCATCGTCGTCGAATCTTGATACAATGGGTGGATAGAAATTTTAGATGAAGGAGTTCTGGTGAGTGGAAAAGTCTAACTCTTTTTTCTTTTCATTCTAAGTTTTTTTAAAATCCAAATTGAAGGATACTAAAGTACTTTTATTTTTAATTTGAATAAAATTCATGTTTTTTTAAGAAGTGAATATTTTCATTTTACCTCATGTACATTAGGTAGAAACACCCCAACCCATATTTGAAATGATGCGTACAAATATAAAAAAACTATTTGTAATAAAGAATTAACCGAATTGATTAATTTGTAGAGATTTTCATCTACAAATTTTAATCACACCATGAAGGGAAACTCGAAAGTTGAATTAAGCAAAAGAACAAAAAGGGGAAAGTTTTGATGTTACTCAACAAAATCCATCTACATGCATTCATCAAGCAAACAATGTTGAATACGCACTTTCAATTGTTTCCTAAGATAAATGTTAAACATGACATTCCCATTCCAACTTGCTTCGACACTCAACGTCAATATATAATGAGACAAATTATTAATTAACAACTAATTTAAATTACTTTTAGAGATTTATTATTATATAAAAATTATATGAGAACATCTCATAGATATAGTTCTGTAATTCATATATTTCGAAGGATATGATATGTGGATTGATTTGACACATAAAATTAGATTTGTAAAACAAACTCATAACTATCGTTATACTTATTATTACATGGAAAAAGTTGATGCTTAATTAGCCATAACTATTGGATTCCCCAAATCCAAACTCGATTCCGATCATTATCTAGTCGGGTCCGAACAAGAGTCAAAATTCCGCAGGACTGAATTGGTCATCGACGGACTTGAGACTAGTTGAGGTGAGACTAATGAGTTGAGATTTGAGTAATCGAGGTCAATTCGATCAGGAAGAAGACATGGAGAATAAATTCATTATTTGATTCGGTCAAATATATCTGATCCGACCTCAGCGCCAAGCCGACTAGAGGCTAGCCACGAGCAAAGGTGCCAAGCTAAGACAATGAACCCATCAGAGATCCAACTAAAGATTAGGAGAAATTCAAAGATTAGGAGAAATTCAATATGAAGACCAAAAATCACTTAAATTATTGTCCGATAAGAGCTCAACAGACTTACAAGTTTATTTTAAGAAGAGATCTTCAAGTATAAGATATCTAAAGAAGAAAACAAATTTAACATTAAATCAAATCTACTTAAGATAGATATGAATTTGTATTTTTCTTATCTAGACCCTAAGATCAAGAGATTTAGGCTCTTAGTCCCCAAGTTTTGTATCTTAGGCTTAGACTACAGATAGGGTTTTAAGCTCATTCAAAAAATTATTATATTCAAGTACATAAATTATATAAAATACATTATGTTCGATTAGTTTTGACCGACCAGAATGGCCTAATCTAAATTGTCCAAATAGACACTTGGCATTGACTTTATGTTCATTTTACTTGTTTTATTCGGCTCAGCTCATTTGAGAATCGGTTTATTTGGATGTTTGATTAGAATTTTGTTCATTTTACTCGTTTTATCTGTTATTATTCGGTTCAGCTCATTCGTATAGGATCAATTTATTTGAATGTTTGACTAGAATTTTGTGCTCTGCAAAATCTAACATCAACAATAGAGAAGATCTCAAAAGGCAAAGGGAGTGGAAGAAACTAAACTAAATCATTAAAAAGAAAAAAATAACTATAACAATAACTATACCATATTAATTATCTTTTTATAGGATTTGAAATGCTATATATTAACATTTTTTTTCTAAATATTGTACGTAAGCATCTTTAACTGCTAGAGAAACATTTACGAATTTGAAAGAAATAGTGTTGAAATTTTATGCAGAAGAAGTAGATTTTGTTGGCAGTATAATATATGTCAAAATTGACATTTTATTTTAATAAAAGTAATCCAGTTACTCGAAATGGACTAATGTTTCGCAATTTATAGAATTAAAATTGCTAGGGATGGTTCATAGAAGAACTTTTTTTTTTTAGTCATCTGTTATTTTTAGAAAACTTTTCTACTTATTTCGCAAATGTCGAAATTAAGATATTGATCTTATTAAAAAGGGTAAATAAATACATTGATGTGTTACGCGAATTATATTACACTGTCTATCCGGGTAAGAAATAATTAGTAATATTTTAATTAAAATAAAGATCCTTTAAGTAGTTAGTTATTTTAATTATTTAATAAATAGTTAGTGGTTAAAAACATAGATCCTTTAAGTAGTTCGATTTATCTCATTTTCTTTTCGTTTTCTTCGTGTGTAGAACAAATATTATATATGGAGACCATAATTTTGTCTAAATTCTAAAGGTGATAAATTTAAGGTAGTTTTTGGTTGGAAACTAATTATTAATCTTTTGGTTATATTTTTAATTAAGGCACAGTTTCATAGTTCTAAAAAAGTGTTATAAAATAGAGTGGGGCAATTATTAAGGTTGGAAGGGGACATGATAAAATACTTCCTTTATCATCTACAAATTCAATTTTAATAATTTCACAAATTCCTGTGCACCTGGTGCACGGATCTTAGATCCGTGCAATCCGGGTCGACCCGACCCGGATCCAGCGAATTTCTCTTTTTTTTTTTTTTTTTTATAAATTTTATGTCTTGATCTTTATATACAAATTTGGTGACTTTTATATACAAATGTTGTGACCTTTATGTATAAATGTTGTGACCTTTATGCATTGTAACTTAGAAAAAAAAGGAAGAATTTTAGCAAAATTTGTACATAGATACCTTTATGTAATATTCATGTGACCCTTATATATATTTTATATGACTTTTATGTACAAATATTCATACCTTTATGTAATATATAAAATGTATATAAAGGTATGAATATTTATACATAAAGGTCACATAAATATACATAAAAGTCATATGAATATAACATAAAAATATCTATCTACAAATTTTGTTAAAATTCTTCATTTTTTCTAAGTTATTTAACATAAATGTCACATAACTTATACATAAAGGTCACACAATTTGTATATAAAGGTCACCAACTTTGTACATAAAAGTTTTGGCCTGAAAGCTAAAAAAAAAAAAAATCAAAAATACACGGATTCGAATCGATCCGGATCGACCCAAATTGTAAGTACACCAAGTGTACAAGAGACCTACTCTAATAATTTTTGTATAAAAGTATTTTATCTCAACTACTTTGGCCTTATAAATAAGGTGGGCTCATTATCCTACTTTTTGTTTTTTTTTGTACCTTTGTTCTTCTGACAGTAAATTACAAGCATCCATACTTGAATTTTCTTTAAAATATAATATTCTATTCATTTCAAAATAATTATTATTTCAGAAAACAAAAGATGTTTCAATTTATATTTCCTTTTTTTTTATTACCAAGAAGATTTTTTAACGACATTTTTTGAACTTTGCCCTATCTTATTTTAGTTTACTAAACTCTTATTTAAGTATACATTAATTATATTTGTTAAAGATTGCGTAATTAATTATTTTATACACAAAATTATATCTATGAAATAGAGTACTTTTCTAATTTATATGGAACAACTTTAAACGATATTTTGAGACCGAAAATCTCCTTCTGGCAACTAAAAACTTTCCTCATCCAAAAGTTTGTTACAAATGTATACAGTTCACTTTCTGCATTAAATAATATAATTTTCATCCTTTTTTTAAAAAAAAAATATATCAAATACTGGCTTGCTGTTCCAATACTTTTATAAAATTTAATATTCTTTTTAATTTAACATTTTGATATTTCAAGATTTTAAGTGTTTTGGATGTAATGTAATCAGAAGCTTCTTTGGCCATTATTGATTATAGCATTATTTTTTTGGCAAAGGCAAATGATGTTATGTTAGAACAGAAAATTTTGAACGTTGAGTCCCAAACAAAGAAACATGTAAGAACATGGTGAAACTTCATCGCATGTGCTTTAAAAAACTCAGATTACACACACATATAAATAAAGCAAGTCAACAATGATCATACCTTATTTATTTATTTTATTCCCATTTCAGAAATTTAAAGCCCACAGATGATATAGCTCATTTCCTGGATCTAAGCACATGAGTTCTTAAGTGCCAAGCAGATAGATCCCAGAAATCATGCAAGAACGCACTACATAAAACAAGAATGCCTACACCATCTATGCAACTCTACTAGAGTCGTTTTCGGACAAGAACCCTGATTTCGTTCCTCAAAGTAAACTAGAAATATACAGTAATTGGTGTCAATAGGTAAACTTAAACGCCTTCAAGCAATTCCAAGAATTGCTACATCATTCACACGATCTTAGCATCAACTCAATGTTAACGTTACACGAGCTAACATTGGAAAATCTCAATAATGGACATGCTCAACGACTAAAATAGGGACAACAAAACCACTATTAAGACCAGAACCAGCTGCTGAGATGGCAACTTGAGATGACAGATAGAGTTTATACATTTGTATGGAAGTTCCCTCTTTGTATTGATGATCATCGTGACCAGCAATAAAACACTCCTAGTCCAACTGGGACGACTCATTTGTTACCTGAGTCGAGCATAAGTTTGAGGCCTCGCGTTTTTACATGATATAAAAAATAATGGCATCAATGCGTAGCTTTTCCAGCTTCAGCATGATTATCTAAACTGGGAACTACCACCAGACTGCAAAACCAATGAGAAAAGGCACAGTGAATAAGCTATGATCTTCAGTTATATCTTCAATGGAGAGGCCGAAATAAGAAAAAAACAACGTACTTGGGAGATCCATCTTCAGACAACATATGCACACTACCAATGGATCCTGCATTTGGCATCATGGAAGAGTGGGTGCCGATGGTCGAGCTGGGGTGGCAACCTAATGAGATAAACACCGTGATCAGACATAGAAAGCATGATCAAATTGTTGGATCAATTGTTCAAATAAGCAAATTCAAAATAATAGTAGTACCTTGGTAAATGATGAGAATGCAAAAGAGAATAGTGAAAAACATAGCAATGAAGTTGGATGTTGATGAAGTGGATGGTTTTGATGCCGCCTTCATCTTTTTCAATGCTTTGATCCGCTCAATCCTGGCTCGTTTAATCATCAAAAGCTCGGAAATCTCTTTGATCAGCTTCTGATCAGCTGCATCGAGCGACAATGCACTCGGAGGGCGAGGAGGTTTCTTAGCACTCATCGACATACGCTTTTCCTTCTTGTTTGTTGATAGGTCCCCTGAATTTTCACCATTGCCTAATTCATCTAAAACATCGATTTTTCGAGCTTCTTCAACCGTTTTATCCGTACACCTCTCAATATTAATGATAATCTCCCTTTCCTTCATCTCAATTTCACTCTCCTTACAAATTAAACCTAAAATTCAATTCAATTCAATCAGTGCACTCTCTTGATAGATTTAGAAACCTGATTGCATTATATAAGGAAGTAAAGCAAATAAGAGAGTGAAATTGCACAACAATTCGGGATTACAAATTCAGAATTCCGACCAACGGAAAGCACAACTCATGAACAGCAGCTACATAATAGAACATAAAGTATTTATTTTCATCAGATTCCATGAAGAATGCAATAGAAAAGTAAGTACCTGGCGGGGTGAAGAAGAAGATTCAAAATAGCAGAGGTTGATGCTGTATCATTTGAACAGTTGCCATTACAACCAACGGCCATTAATATACTTGAATTGTGTGCATGAGAGAGAGAGAGAGAGAGAGAGAGAGAGAGAGAGAGAGAGAGAGAGAGAGAGAGAGAGATGCGCACGAGGAAGAAGCAGGAAAGTGGAGATTTCTCAAGTTTGGGACTTATTTATTCACATAAATAATTCATTATTATTTTCAAGAATTTGAATTTGAAAGTGACAGCTTGGAAACTCTAACCCAGGTTTTTTCCCCTCGTTTTGCATAATCCATTCCTATCTCCACCGACAAACTCTGAAACTCATTCACCAGATTAATATTTAATACCATTTTTATGAGATTCTATTTTCCATCATTTATATATTTATTTAATTTTTTACTCAAGCTTGTAATAATTAATTTCAACTTTTTTATAATCGAGGCTTCACTCTAAGACTATTTTATTTTTCAAAGAAGATTTTAAAAATTGGGGATGGAGACAGCTTTTATTATTATTATTATTATTATTATTATTATTATTATTATTTAATAATCTCATCATACTTTCATCAGATTTGAGTATATACTCTATTTTGTAGCATAGAATGGCCCTATGGAGAGTTAAGGATATATTTTTGAAGTTATCAACAAATTGAAGTGAGTGTAATTCATGCTTTGTAGGTGGGAAGCTGTTTGGACCCTTGTATTTAATGGATTTTTTTTTTTTTAATTTTAAATTATAGGAATTTATTTCTTTATTTTCTCTACTCTTATGTTCATTGATATTGAAACAACCAATACACTTTTTATACCTATATCCTAAGGGTATGTTTGTTTAAGGATTATGTAGGATTGGGGAAATCTGATTTTAAAATCCTGGGATTTGGTAAAAAGGTGAATAGTTAAAATTTATGTTTGTTATGAGATTTTATAGGTAGGATTATTACTGTAGATGTCAAATCAATGTTGGAAAAAGTATGTATGTGTAATATTATATTGTTAGTTGATATGTAATAGATTTTAGGTATATGGTTAATTATAGTGTTTTTTTAGATAGAATAGGTTTTTGATGGATTTGATAATTCTTGATCAAATTCTCCAAACAAACACGGATTTGAGATTTTAAAATCCCAAATTCAATTGGGTGAATCCTTAAACAAACATACCCTTATAGATTATTGTATAAATATTTATGTTTTTTTTTTTCCTTCATAAAATTACACGATCATACATTACATTACACAATCCATGATTATGATCACATATATTTTCTTATCCTTTGTTGTAAAAATAAGTTAATATAAATTATGATAGAAAATCACTGGACCTGATATTTTAACGTGTTATCAAATCAATTAAATGTGCATGGGCCTCCTTGAAGATTTTAATATCATATTTATTAATGTCAATATGGACTAGCTACAACAATTATTTCTAAAATATGATTTATGATTTTTGTCCTTACAACAAAGAAAGTAGCAATATTTGACCTAAATTTGGATAGAAAAATAGCAGGAGCAAAAAAAACACATGATATGCCAAAGGAAAACATGAATTATAGCTGCATTTCGAATTTAATCCCAATAATTCAAGGTTGCATCACACTCAATGTTCAGACACTGAATGCAATTTCATGGACGAAAAACAAGTTTATTCGTAACAGGAAATAAGAAAAACTGACGTCTTTTGAGCCATCCAATGGCACTGGTTTTCTTCATCTAGTTGGCAGCAGGCTCGAATTCAATGAGGGCAGCCCCACTCGATGGCTTCGACGCAAAAATGTACAGGCCGAGATCACTATTCTTGATCACCCCTTTGTCGATTCTTGATTGGAAAAATTGTTCCTATAACGACAACTCTATTGTTATCCCATGTTGCAAAAAGGGGTTAAAAACATTTTCGATCAGAACTATACGAGATTTGACATTTTCTTTTTGTATAAACTTGGAAAAGTTCTATTTATCAAATGAACATTAAATTTGATACATTTTACGGCATCCAACAAATTCTAATTGTTGATATGAGAATGGTGGTGAAGGTTCACTAACCTTCAAGTTGAGGATATATTGTGGGACAATATTCTCCTTGACGAGAGCAACGGCACAACCACCCCACCCAGCTCCTGTGAGCCTTGCCCCGAGGGCACCATTGTCACGACTAATCTTCACAAGCTCTTCCAATTCCGGACAGCTTAAACAGAACGAAGAATATGAATATTTGAAACGAGTCAAACAGTGGTCATCGTCGACTAAAAACATAGGCGAGCTTGTACCTGCACTCGTACAACACACTACAGCTGTAGTGGCTCTCGTTCATGAGGTCTCCCAGCTTCTTTAGCTTGTCTTCTTCACTGCAAGGTCGAATCCACAACTTATGGCTTGCAAATTTAATATAAGAAATTATGAATACAGTTTGATACTCTTCCACTCACCTTAAGTTTGATGATACGGCGTCTCTGAAAGCGTAGACACGTTTGGCTTCTGAGTACACGTGGGCTGCTCTCTGTATTGAACGATGACAGATATGATGAGAGAAGGGAATACTAAAGATTATAGAACATATAATGGCCAAGCGGGCGACAAGTCACAAATATCATCAAAGAACATAATATCAGAAATCGAGGGTTAACCTGGTGCAACTTGAAATGCTTAGCAGCACTCAACACGTCCAAGGAAGAAGGAGAATTGGCAAAGACATTTTGCAGCTTTTCATTGATGATTTCCTCAATATCTTCAGCACTATATGGTTCTTCTTTCAAAAACTCCTATAACATGGTGTCAACAATTAAATAGTCATGCTTATGAAAAGATTTTGTGTTCTAAAACTTGGATGGATAAAGAGGTACCTTGACAGCAAGAACCGGATCAGAAGATTCACATGTGCCAGCAAATGCTACACAAAGTCCTTCAACTTCTGAAAGTGTCTTCACCTTGATTGCCTCTTCGGTACTCATCCCGAGTTTTATGCCTAATACAATCTGAAACAACCAAAACAAGGGCAATAAAATAATCACCAACATAAACAGGAAGCAGATGCAATGAGAAGCATGCTTAAAACCAGTAAGATTGTGTTTGGATGGAGAGATTTTAGGAGGGATTTTAATCTTGGATTTCAAATCCCTTAATCCAAACACAACCTAAACAAAACTATAACAAACTTACGGAAGCTAAACGGCATTCAACAACCCTATTGTTGTAATTAGTTGCAGCGGTGACAGCTTTCTGAGATTCAGCAAGTGAATGTGCAATAACAAACGTCCCACCCGCAGGAAGCTGCACCTCAGCCGCACGGATAGGGTTGAAATCTATGAGTGCTGCAAAGCCAGATTGAGCCATCACAGAAATCGCCTGCCCAATGAAGCCATAAAATATCTTGTAAGTTACATACAAAATTGCTCAATGTGTTTGTCATTTAAGTGCAAAAAATGGAACGAAAGAAATCACCTGGTCCATTCCACCAGATTGAGTTCCGATGTGTCTCTCACATTCGCAAGTTAGTTGAGCAAGTTCTTTCTGAAAAGTGAAGTTTCAAGAAACAAAAAAACGGGGTTACAGTTTGGAACAAAAGATGACCGGTTTAATTAAACTCTGGGGCTTGGCAACAAAGACAAAGATAATGCAGAATTATCATAAACACCTTGGGGAAGTTTGATCCCATTACTGCCATTATTGCAATTGTAGCAGAGCAAACAAATGCAGCAGAGCTTGATAAACCAGATCCTACGTGAGAATAAAGAACACAATTCAAATATTTATCAATAGTGTTTTAATGAATGACTACCTTAGTTTCCATTCAAAGATTGGATGAAAATACCTGTTGGAACAATGCCATCAACAACGACCTCAAGTCCAGCTGTTTCACCTACATCTATCCCCTTCGATTTGGCATACTCATAGAAACCTTTGTACCTGAAATGGAACAACAAGAAATTCTGAGATATCAAAACTTTGGAATTTGAAAAGAATCTTTGCATAAATATATTTCATCATCATCTTTGCAATATATATTCATCAAAATCTGCTCAAAAGCAAATTAAAGAGAAATAAAAGCACTGTACCCGCAGATAAAATAGTGACCCCATCTGTGATTCTTCAAATCAATTTCCTGAAAAAAACAAAATAATCCTGATTAAACAAGCTACATGGATCAAAAGAATGGAACATGTCTACATCAACTTAGCCCATTTTTATCTCCAACTTGGGGCACGTAAAAGCTTTACACAGTCACAGTTTTAATAGATATTGTTTTACTAACAACATTATTACTAAGGTAAATAAACACTGGATTTCTTCAGGCTGGATTGATTAAACGTACCCAGCATCAAGATTACATTTGGCACAGACAACCAGTTTTAACCAAGAAAGAACATAAACTAACCACAATTTTTCATTTCTGTATAAATATATTTATCCAAAACCATTCAAATTGTTCAAGAAAAACAGCTTTCCAGCCAAGAAAGTCATGCAATCCAATCAAAACATGGCAATGTACTTTTGTCCAAAAGGTTTGATATTAAGCAAAAATAATCAAAAAAACTCCTAAAAGAACAGTCTTTCTAGCCAACAAATAAGAAACACATGCCACACACAAAAAGTAAGATTAACTAAATACCACTACTCTTAATCAGGATCTGTAGGATAATACATTAAGCATACTTTTCACAATTCACATTCACCAACACACATACACACACACACACACAAGCACACATAGAAAGACGAGGATACACATAATCCCTGCCACTGTTTCATTGAGATCACTGAGAAACACCATACCTGATCAGGATCAGCAGGGTAAGTACACACAGAATACTTCTCACTGTCCACATTTGCAATTCGAAGCACCTTCTCCCCCTCGACTTTTCGTATTGCCACAATCGTGTCTTGCCTGATTGCCATTGGCAACACCGAGTAACCTTCATAGTCTATGTGCTCTCCAATCAAATTCACCCTCCCTAAAAGAAACCCTCAAACGATCAGTTCACAGTTATCAATCACTAAGAACAAATTTGCAAAATCAATCACCCAAAACACACATGATTATAATTTATACAGTAAGCAGTTAGCTATTACTACAATCAATGCATCGCCCCCATCAAATTCAACCTCCCAACCAAAAACAAAAAAGACTAAAAAAATCAGAACCCATATGAACAAACTCTGCTAAAAAATTCCCAATTGAACCCAAACAATACCAGGAGATCGGGCATAGATATCCGGGGCTTGACCAAAAAGTTCAATGAATTTGGATCTCAACTTGGAGAATCGGAGTTCAGCTTCTTCAAGCTGTGACCCGGTCCCATAAACGGGTTCGAGAGACTTGAAAACGGGCACTGGCAACTCGTCGTGTCTCGCCATTGATGGGTGAGAAAAAGAAATATTTTTTTCTGGTTTGCTTAAAGTTAAGCCTTTTCTACTGCAAAGACGTTAGTATAAGTTGAATGCAAGTTGGAATTTTGTGGGGTTGGTTTGTTGGGATGAGCGACCCATATAAATTTCACCTTAATCAGAAATAATAATAATTTTAACTTTATTTTCTTGGATTTAAGGAGATGAAAAGATTCTGGATAATCTTGAGTGGGCGACAATGATGATGTTCAAACTCCCCTCCAATCCTATAATTTAGCTAATCAACCAATCCTATTAGAATTTTTTTTTTTTAATGATTTTGGGTGAAGTGGAAGGGTAAGAACAATAAATATTAGAAAACTTATGTAATTTAAGTTCGAAAATTAATTATCAGAATCTATATCTTTATAAATATAGGATATCACTTGAGTTATAAAGCTCGTGACAATCAAGACTAGAACTTGAATGTGTTTGTTTATAAATTTTAAAAAATAAAATCATGATATATATGAATATATCTTACAAGATAAATTTCACTTTGTTATTTTAGTGTTACATCTTTTGCACCATTCTATACTATTCACACTTACATTTTATGGAATATTTTCTATTTTTAATATTTTTATGCAAAATACGATGAGAAACATCATATAATTTTTTTTTTTTTGAGTTGTTTTGAACTAATCTTTAGTTATCTATACAAATAGCATGATATTATATATCATTTGTAAGAAAAAAATTGTGAGACATACTAAACCTAATCGAATGGATGGATCAAATGATCATCTATATATATGTGGACTAGTTAACCTCTCTTAATAAGAAAATTATAAAAAGTAATTTTTGAAAGAGAGAGAGAGAGTGAGGAGCAAGTTGGCGAAATTTGATGAAAAAGGATTTAAAAAAAAATTCTACCTTTTATTTATTTGCAATAGTTAAAAGTTTGGTACCAATCACAGAATCTGATATAAATAATGTTCACATCTGTGGCAGAAAAACCATATAATAAAGCAGGAAAAGGATATATAACATTAATTCATACAATTTTGTGTTGATAAACATAGTGGAGCTTTTTGGAGGTTCTTGTTTTTGTTTTTTTGCCAAAAATTCACATCAACTTGCACAAAACTTTTTCTGTTTGATGGGCCTAACTTAATAATTGAATACACTCTACATAAATCATGCCATATGAATATGTATGAATAATTACGTTAGAGACCTTAGATCTAGACAATTAGTTCTATGATTAATAATTACAAATATAAGTGGTATTTTTCAGTTTCCGAATTCAAATTTCACAAAGTGTGTATATTAGTTTATCAATTATAATGAGAGAGGCAAGGTCTCAAAATTAAGAAATTACTTAAATTGAGAATAAAAGATGTCTATACAAAAAAAAAAAAATCAAAAGTAATCCATAGAGTAGATCCCCAGACATACCAAAAGTACTCACCAAGTGGCACAATTTTGATTCTCATGTGTTGAAGAGACTCGTGAATTTAATTTCATCAATTATTGTATATTTCATTGATTATCAATGATTTCTAATCTATATATTTTTCATTTTCTGAGTGAAATTGAGTCTTTATCTTCTTTCATATTTTTCCTAGTGGTTTAGATTTCAATTTATGTATATTTATACTGATTATGTAACAATTGTATCATTTGTGAATTTATTCAATATTATCTACATTGGTCATGACAATTTTTTTAATAATTAATACTTCATTTTGAAATTGCATTTCTATCACCTAAAAGGAATCCATTAATGTTGCTGGATAATTGAAATAACCTGCTTGAGTAGAACATTTTAGATTTTTTCATTGGCGTTATCTATTTTCCACTGACACAAGTGTATTTCACATGTTGAATATTTTATGATGACTCAGCATTTTGTCTACACACATTCAATATTTTATTATAACTCAAGTACCATATGCCAAAAACCTCAATGCGTATGAATATCAAAACAAAAGATTCACACTACAAACCAAAGATGAAGTAAAAAATGGCATAGATAATTAACTGCAACACAAATGAGATTGGGTTATTGTTCACGAATAAAAACCGTAACTAGTAATTATAGTCACACAATCAAACGTATAAAATGGGATAGAAAAATTCTTTATATTATGAAAATGGGTAATTTTGGACTTGACCTTAGAAACAATGGGTAGATCAAATGATGATCTATTTAGTTTTTTAAATTTTTTCTAATTTAATTTTTTTAATTAAATAGAATTTTACACGTGGCAGCTTTAAAGAAGCTTCAAAATGCCACGTCACAACCTTCAGAGTTGCAGTTCTCTTTTCATTTATATAGATATAGATATAGATTACACAACATTGGGTTTAGATTGTGCTAATTATGATAAATTTATTATTATAAATTCAAAATAAAATTCTAAATCCTTGATAAAAAGTTCACATACAAGGTTACATTTGGATTAACAGGTTTGTTTATGAATGTGATATTAATATCATAACAAATTTATTGATAATTGTTGGAATTCATATGAATTTGAAATCGGCAGTTTCACTATTCAACCATCATAATTTAAAGTGAAATCAAAACCCACTAACTATATTTAAAATCAATTAATTTTAACCTTTCTCACTATAAAATCCTAAAAAAATCAAAAAGATAATTTGTGAATATTCAGCATAGCATGTGTCACAATTAGATCTAGACGCAGCATCTCACGTGCCCTACCAAGATACCTTTACTTTCACCTACCATGATTTTGCCTTTTGTTATTTTTTTAATAATTGTTTGATTAAATTATTGTATCCACCAAATGTTTTGTACTCTTATTTAATTGATTAAATATATATTTTTCTTTTAATGTAGAAGATTTAGATATAAATGGCATAATACGATCTACTTTAATCCAAATGTAATTTGTAAATAGTTTTGTCATCTTTAGAAAGAAGAATCAAGGAAGCAATCAATATAATTATTTTATTAAAAAAACACAAAGAAACTGTACATTGAAGAATTCCAAGAGCCCATATAGGTAATCCTTTTTGCTTTTTCACACTTTATTTTCCATAATGTGTTGGCATCTTCTTCAACATCTGTCATCATTAATAAACACAAGTTTAACTATTCAATTGCATCTTTTATAATATACTTAAATAAATTTGAACTTTGAGTTGATTATTTAATTGCACTAAATCTTAATTAATATAAAGTAACATTAGTGTAACTCTCTGATTGATTATATTTTAAAATATTTATATACTAATCATTTATAGATTATACATTTTTAGATATATAAAATTGAAAATGGGCTAATTTCATTAGGATCTACACTCTTTTAAGTTTGGGCCTAGAGCCCATATTGTGTTTTTTGTGATTGGGGGTAATTCTTAAGTCCAATAGATGGAGTTGCATTAATTGTTATACTTATATGAGGATATGACTCAAACTAACCTAGTGGAACATCTTTTTAGCCAAAAATTTGATTTACATCTTCTTTAACCAAACATATGATCATTTAACTCAAATATCCTTGTTAGATAAAATATGATTTTAACTTCATATTCTTCCCCTCTCTCTTTCTTCTTCCTTTAATTGTCTCTCTATTTTCTTCCTCTAATTGTCTCTTCTTAATCGGTCTCAAAATTAGTGTGTATCTTTCATAAGATATGTAATGATATATATATATGGAACAATACATAGGAATATTCACTTTTTGAAAAATTACGTTCATAATACCACGAAATATTGATGGAAACACATACACGAGACTACATTAATATTATTGCGCATGCATATGATCTTTAATAAATTAATTAACAAGCCTACAGTTTGTACGAATTTGTCCAACGTCAGCTGCATTAGCCTTAGCCAGTCTTCCCATGTTGAGCATTGCCGTCTGAAAACCCTGGAAAAAGAGGTGGACATCATCAGCATAGGATCGGACGATGCGACGTGTCTCGTCGGTTCCAGTGAGCAGCAGCTGGTCCGATCCCAGCAAACCCTCACCAGCGACAAGGTTAACATAGTATTGATTGTCGAAGGACATTGGAGTGACGTGGTCGAGGTCTGCAAGTGTGGTGTTAGATTGGGAGCAGAGTTGCTGCAATGACTCCAAGAATTCGAGGTTCATGTCAGGGGTGTTTAGTCGAGCCTGGAAAGTGGAGCATCGAGCTTTCCCGATTGTATGTGCACCAGAAAGTGCTACCAAGTCTTGGAGAGAGAGGCCTGCATCCTGGAATTTGGACACGAGTGTTGGTAGGTCTGAATTAGGAGATGGAATGTTGTTGTTGGCTCCTGTTTTGCTTGCAGTTATGCTGTCTTTTCTCCCCATTTCCACTGCCCAACCAGGTCCACCTGAGAGCACAACAGAATCTCTAGCAGCAACTGCAAGAATATCAGCACATGATACACTTTGGGGGCAAACATATTCAACATCAGCTTTTATAGCATCAATTACTTCAAACCCACGTAGTGAATCCACATTTGGAGCTGCTGTTTTTTCTCCAACGAAATCCTCTCTGTCGTCCAACAATACTGATGCATCACATCCCTGCATATATATATGTGTAACCACAACATTATATATATATATATATGTATAGAGAGAGAGAGAGAGAAAGCAAATATTAACTTGCATTAACAAAACAATCATGGAAATGGAGACGCAGCAAAGAAGCAGCCATCCTAGGATCATCAGAAACAGCCTTTTCTACCCATGAAAAGATGATTGATTCTGCCTCTGGACAAGTGTTCATGCATGCTTTTGTTGACTTGATACCAAGCAACATCATCAACCACATGATCAGACCTGCCATATTATAATACTTGCTCATCATCTTTTCACTCGCTGTATATCTCATAAGATCACTAGTACTAGTACTATATATAGAGAAAGCTTGTAACATGCAATATTCTTGTGTGTTTCTTTAGGAAGACATGGTCAAGATAAGAAGAGGTCAATTATATAACTGTTTACCAAATGCCATGTCATTCTCAAAGGACCACAATTTTATGAATATATATATATATATATATATATATATTAATTATATATGTATTTAAGTACTATTTTTTGCAATTTAGCCCAACTTAACATAAAATAAGCCCAACAAAATCTTAAAATACAATATATTGGGCTTTAACATAGTACCTACCTTACAAGCCCACAAAAGGGTACTAATTAAATTCATCTTAGACATCAGGACGTATATAATATACGCATGATTTGATTTCTAAATATTTCAAAAGCAACACATAATTCGAAACTGGAAATTTTGTATTATTTAAATCATTGACCAAAGTAATGTATGTATCAAAACTTACATTGGTTTGTAATTTGTATCATCAAAACTCAAATCGTAGGCATACTATAAAACAGTAGAGCGAAACCCATACGATAAAGTTGCCAAAAATTCCTTTTTTTAATTTTTATTTTTTATAACTAAATTATAAGAATAAGTTAAACTTAAGTCATGACAGATAAGTTATGTTTTTGATAGGATTAATTTGTGTAAGATTTAAATGAGACAAAACATGTAATAATTAGGTTATAACAATCTGTTTAGGCTTTATTATGTAAATGTTTAAAGTTAATGCAAGGACGTTGGAAGATGACGGAAATGATACTGCATGCGGAGAGAAAACTGGATAAGTCCCTACTCTCTGCATAGGTCATTGTGGAGCGAAGTGAAGAAAATCATCTAAGTATGGAAGGATACTGTAAGTTAGCTAAACACATCCTGAGCAGAAGGAAGCTAGCCACGTCAAACAACAAAACATCAACTGCCAGTTACATTAAAGTTAGTGCACATTGAAGAGTTGGTAGAGACATTCAAATATAAACCAATCAGAGCGTGCCACCTGGAAGGATCAAAGGACAAAGTACGAAGCGTTGCAGGGTAAGGGAGACGCAGTGCAGGATAAGGAAGGTGCAGTAGGAAAGGTGCCAGAAGATTGTGTACGAACCAATCCCAGCAAGACACCTCATTACAGAGAAAACTGCTTCCTCAACGGGCAGATTTCTCAAAGTCTATAAATAGAAGTTGAGTGCACCTGAAACGACTACTGAAACATACATCTCACGAGCTAACTCTCAAGATTTCAAACACTCTCAATCTTACTCGTTTCAGTCACTCAATCTATCAATAGCAAGCCAACTACCTTACTGTATTTTGAAGTTCAAAGAAGCTTGCTGCCATCATCCGTTGAAAAAAAAACTTATATCTTTATATATATTATTTTAGGAGTTGTTTAGTATAGGCTGCTAAATATTAGTTCTCTCTGTTGCAGAGAAAGAATCCTATGTAGATTATTTGTATTGGTCACTGTGCAACTACCTGTGTGGAAAGAGCTGACAGTTTTGTTAGAAGTAGAGTTTGTATTAGTTGAGTTTTTGTAAATCAAACCACCTTTAACAAAGTTCCTCCTTCAAGAAGGAGTAGAGAAAACGTAGAAGGATTACTCCACCCTCGAACCTCTGTATATCTGTTTATCTGTATTTACTGTTTTACATTCAATGTGCCTATCTAAACCTCTTTAAAAAAAAAAGTTATTATTTTCTTTGTGCTTTAAAACTCTCATAAATCCCTAGGTTATTGCTAAAGTAGTAACCTCACCTTTGCAGTAAGCTCTCTAAGCTACCTGCTATCCGAGGGACTTATATTCTTTTGAAAAAAAGTTTGTAAAATTTGATAAGGTTAATTCACCCCTCTTAATCTTATACCACTTGGGAGCAACAGTTTTTCACAAGTGGTTAAATTCATGGATTTCGACAATAATATTCCATACGCTTCCCCATAAGCATGCAAATTAATTTCCAGAATTTTTGGCTTTAACGTTGAAAATTACCGTTTGATTAGTTTAATTTTTTTAATTTGTTAAAGAAGCTAGCAGCTGGAGATTTTGATCTCACCACTTTGAAGTTTGTTTTTTCTGCAAGCAACGATGAATTCATTGGTCCAACTTTTGACTGAAAAAAGAGCACTGATTTATTTTTTATCATATATATATATCAATAATCAATATTTTCAACTTATTCCAGTCATTGTAATTGTACGTATTTAAATGTAACTAACAAGAGAAAAATATTTCAATTAATAGTAGCTAGTTAGGAAAATATTGATTTCCAGCTATGTTGAATGTAATTCGTCTATTGTTGGCAGAGAATATTATTCACATCTCTCTTTACAGAAAGAAAAATAAAATTTCTTCATTCTGATTCCTTTTGCATGGTTGTCACCTCAAATATTTCCAATAAAGACTTTGATTGCATTTTTCTGGAATTAATAGCTTCTCCATTTACTTTTTCACAAAAGTTTATATATCTTAATATGTTAAGCTCACCTAGTAGTGGATATATACATGATCCAAAAAGAGATGGAAATATATATAGTTTTGTATTATTTCGAAATGAATGGCATATATATGTTGTTACAACATATGTTAAAATGCAATAAAAAAAAAGGCTAAATTCTATAGTAGCTTGGTCCCTTGTAACAAATTTAGGCAATGGGCTATACATCTATATTTAAGTACATGAATGAATATATATAAGTTGAAAATGCAACACATTTTAGGTAGCTAGTGTACTATTTAATAGAGTGATGGTGGAGAACAATCATTCTCCATGTACCATATATTATATATTTTCATTCAAATCAATTTCTTCTATGCCTAACTTCTTGGAATTTATTTCCTCCATGCCTTAATTCACTACTTTTTCTCCTTAATAATTCATTCATCACTATATATATAGCACTACTTTTCATTATTACTCCAATTTAATTACACCTATATTGTATAAATTCTTCATTAGTTTACGGTTCAACATATTGAAAAAGGATCGAATAATAATACCATGAATTTAAGCTTTAAATGACCTTAAATTAGTTAAATGTGGATAATATGGTCAATAACTTGATCATCATAAAGCCTTTAAAATGTATATCTTTCTAGTAATTAAAGTTGACTATAGAGGTTTTTTATCTTTTTTTTCTTCTTCTTTACATAACACTGTTTCACACTTATGTTTGACTATTATGGAGATTACAACACCATCCTGTCTGATCTGCTATTACAATTTTGTGCAAACCAGATTAAAATATCAATCACTTAATTATAGATATTGATTTGTAAATCCTAAATTTAATTAAAAAAGTAATAGTCACACTGTTTTTATAACTGGATTTAATTCTTAGGATCAAAAGGAACGACACTTTCAACAACTTGAAACAAAATTTGTCTCCACACACACACACACATATGTACAAAATTTACTCTCAGTGATGGTGTAAAGTTTTAGTACTTGCAATAAATTTGTGATCTTAGATTGACACACATATCCATTAAAATTCTCCAAATCACCCAGTATTGTCTGTTTCTTAGTCCATCCCATATGATATTTCATTTCATTAATATACGTGGTGTACGTATTATAATGAAATACAACACTAATTTGCACTTGCAATTTAAGGTCCAAAACATTCCTACGCATTTTTCCAGCACATATATATAAATTAATTCAAGACCAAAAATGACACATTGATATACATCAAATGAAAGTCTCTCAAAAGTCCTGCACAGAAATTCCAAACAGATAGCATATGTTTCACATTCTAAATATTCCATAGCATTTATGGTTTCCATTTACTTTATTTTCATGAACACTAAGAGTTATCTTCCAATATTGTCTCCCCCACCATTCTTATGGTGAACCCTGGCCAAGGATGAAGGGATATAGGTTGGAAAGACATATACAAAATCGGGTATAATTCGCATTACACTAAGTGCAATGTCTACCATCTAGCTATTTGCATCACACAAAAAAACACATATCCACTCGTATAAGTGCATATTAACGTAGCTGGTGTAATTCATCAGGTGTAACATCTACAAAACTCGATCAAACATGCTCAACTGAAGAAACCCTAACCCTAAATCTCTGAGAACTGCATACCACAGAAAACCAAATAGTAAATAGAAGAGGAGCTAGAGAACATACATACATTTATATCCACTTAATCTCTGATGTATAGATAAGATTCTAAGTAGAAGAAATAACAAAAGAACCTTAATCAAAACGTGGGTTCATGCCTAAAGAGAAACCCATACCTTGAGATTGAGTCAGTAATTTAAAGAAATTAAACAAAGCATACATAATTTCTAGCAAAGTAATTAATTTCTACTGATCATCTGGACCCTTCAACATCTGAGATGGCAACATGTCTTGGAGGAGACCATCGTCTCGCGCGGTGGAAGAAGCAGAGGGGCAAAACGGTCCAATCTCTTGAAAGAAAGGAGGAAATGCAGGATGAGTACTAGAGTTGTAACTGAGAGATGATGGTGCTAAATTACTAAAATAGGGTTGCTGCGGTCGATGAATAGCCTGCAGGTATTGATGATGTGGGATGCCAAAATGAGAAGCTCCGGCGAAGCTGGTGTCGGCTCTTTCCGGCATGAATGCGAAGCTGCCACGTGGCATAATGGGACAGGGATGCGTGTGTGTTCCTTCGTAGGTAGTGACAACAATGGATGGATCCTCTGAGGATCTTTCAACCCTTTTTTTCACACCACATGCTGTACTTGTGCAACGATAGTAGCTTCTATAATAAAAATCAAGAATTCCCAAAAGTTGATGATGATGATGATGATCACTTTACGAATAATTACCACAAGCACAAGCCTTTTATAATGATAAACATACATAGATCGAGTGTGTGAATATACCTTGGAAAAGGGCTGTTTTTCACTGCTTTTTGTCCGTACTTTCTCCATCTGTAACCATCGTCTAAGTTATCGATTTCACTCTTCGTCATGAACGCAAATCTCGCTTCTCTTTCCCTTTTTTCCTTCTTCTTTTTCGGTGTTAACCTAACCATAATTAATTAATGAAAAAGAAGATGATGATGAATTCAAGAGATAGAGCATACATACTGTTTATTCTTAGAGATCTTTTCTTGATCTTCTTCTTGTTCTTGTTCTTGCTCTTGCTCTTGCTCATCATCATCAACAGTTTCACTCCTTTTCTGATCATCATTCGCAGCTGCTGCCTCAGTTGAAGAAGAAGACATTGAAGAAGAATTGGGCGTCGCCGGAGTGTTAACCACCTCCGAATATTCCGGCAGCGGCGGCGGAATATTCTGCAGGAAATCATCAAAAATGGAAGAAGGGCTTCGAAAATCTGAGAAACTTAACATGTCTATGAACCTCAAAGACCCAGTTTGTTGATCATGAGCTGATGATGATGATGGTAAGTGAACTAGAGTGTTTTGTGGAAGCATCATCTGATCGGAAAATGCTAACTTTGTTCTTGAATGATCTCCTTGTGTCGTCTCCTTTTGCTTCTCCTCCATGGATTTTGTTTGATTAAAAGCATAGATTCTTCATTTGGTGGTGTTCTCTCTCTAAAAGTGAAGAACTTACCTTTTTAGAGAGAGAGATTTGTGTTTGGTTTTGAGGTTTTCAAGTGTGAAGAGAGACTTTCACAAAGAGCTTCTTTTTCTCTTGTGAAAATTGGGGGTGGGGGTTCGGACACCACCTCGGCCCCACCTAGATTTTTGTTTTATTGTAGAATTTATTTCTTTTTCTTTTATCCCATCTTATCCCTTTTTTTTCATTATTTTTATATTCACTAACAATTATGTCACATATATACATCTACAAAAGGTCTTCTTCACAATGTTCTATTAATACAATACTGGTACGACTCTTATGAGATCAGTTTATAAATCCAATTATGTAAGAAAAATCAGTCTACAAAACGCGACACATAAAATAGGGTCTGACTTTATGAAATAAAGTTTAGTTATGTATATAGGAGATTTCGATTCATGAAATTATATTCATGATACGTTGTTATGTAATTTTTTTTTTTTTACATATTAATGAAATGCTATGGCACGCACACATATAAATATAAATATACACACCTAATATTAAATATAAACCTCCAACTCAATTTTTTTATCGGCATGAAATATTTCTAATTATATAATATATATGTGTATACTTCATCCATCCAAACAAATAATTATATCTCCAAAAGTCCAGCTTCTATTCTTTGTAAACCGAATGTTAGAAACTTTATAAACAATCAATTTAATGGTTTAATGTTTCAATTAGGATTTAGGTGTAGCTTCTAACATTTATATTAGATATAAGTGTTTTTTTTTTCATTTTAAAAATGATTATTAATGGATTTCACTACTATCCCATGATAATCTTAGATAGCAGACACTCTTTACCATTAAACTATCATGCTTCGTCTATAAAGATATAAGTGTTATATACATTTCCTCAAAAGTTAACTAACTTTTAAAAGATAATTGTTTTTCCCAATCAAATATATTAGAAATTAGCTTTTTGGAAATGTGGGAGTAATTTACCAAAATGTAGGCAAACCAATAACAATTAGATTATCGTAATTTTATTAGTGATAACATGTAATGTCTTAATGGTATCTACATGTGTACAAAAAGTACAAGTTTGGAAATAAAGTTCAAAGGATTGAAATTGCAGAGAGATATCAGATCATTTATCTCATTTCTATATTATCAAAATGAAGTAGTTTTGTCACTAATTTAAATTGATAATTACAATTTCTAGTAAAACTATTTTATTTTTAAAATCATACCTATAATGAAAATTACTAAAATGTCCATGATAGACAATTCATAATATGTTTATTAATGATATATAATGATCTCATTCTCGATATATAAAAAGTGAAATAAATAAGTTTATTAAATTTTTAACATATCAACCGTGAACACATATTAATGTTCGCACGATCAATAGATAAAAGGGGTGTGGGTTAGAAGAGTTGGTACGGAAAGTAGGAATAGACAGATGAAACTTATTGCCATATTTAATGCTTAATAGGAGCTTCACCGGTTACCGCTTGTGCTCTTTCTCAATGAAACTTCTTTGGTAATAAAAAGATATACCATGTAATATCATATTACTAGCTAGTGGTCCTTCACACATATGTCATACCGGATTAAGGACTAATTCTATGTGTATCTTATTCACATGATATCATTGTATTCAACGTGACACAATTTCAAAAATTAAATAAAATTCATATTATGCCACATATTACACATTTTATGGCTTATATGAACATTTTTAATTGGAGACAAGAAGATCGGGAATGGGACTTTCAATGTTTTTCCAAACTGTGCCACATATCATACAACATATGACTTATGGTATTGCCCATATGAGTAGGGTGGACAGAGCTCGGATTAAGTTATATAAGTAAATTTATTATTAATTGTTAGATAAATTTCATAATAAAACTCAATTTACAGATAAGTTTTCAATTCTAAACTCAAAATTTAAAATTTCTCAATAAGGGGCTTAATTTTACATTTTTCCTCAATAAAAATATAAAAAAAAATTGATTTTAAATTATATTTTATGAATTGAATTAGTATAATATATATATATATATATATATATATATATAAATTAATCATTGACTAGTTTGTGTGAAAGTAATAATTTACTATTCTTTGAATGAGCTTGAGTGTTAAGAATGCTCCAATGCATGCACCCCAAGGTACCCTCTTGAAACAAATAGTTAGTTGAAATTAGCTTGTGAGTTTGAAAAATTGAAAGTGACACTACATAAAATTATTAAATATTTCCTACTTAAAATGAAGTGATTGATTTTTACAATGTTCTTAAAAATAGATAAGAATCAATCTCAAAGAGAGCTGCTAATACACAAGACAAAGACCACGAACTTTATAATAAAATAGGTTTAATATTTGTATAAGAAATTTGTAGTATATTAAAATGATGCAATTGTAAAAACATGCAATTGTGAGGTTGAAAACCGAATATCCACACCAAGTGTAAATATCTGTACTATTGGAATTTAATTATTTAGATAGTGAATTATAGAGAAGATTGCTCTCTCTCAAGATTAGTCTGTGAAAATCGAATATGTAGATTACAGAAAAATATAATAAAATGAGAAAATATTAGTTGACAAGACACTAATGGGGTCTTTTGTGATTAAATTTAAAAGTATTGGTGATGTGGGGATGACATGATTAATTAGTTGATTTGATTTGGAAGTAGTATAAATTGCATAGAAATATATGTACAATATTATCTTTATTGATTCTTAATTTGCTAAAGTTATTAATGGCTTCCTATTTAGATGCATAAAGGTTGAGTTTTGATATGGAAAAAAGGGATTGATGGGGTACCTCACCTTTTTGAGCCATAATAGTTGCAATGGTCTTCACCATTATTAACTTAACTTAATGTGATAATATTGTGGTAATTAAAGTGATATTGTGTGTAGATTCTATTCACTACCAAGGGTCCCAATTTTGGTAGTTGCAACAATCAAATTATTTCAAATCTCACAAAGTTCATTTTATTTCTCTAAAACAAGTCCTCTATTTCATCATTTTCAAAATAATCATCATATATCATCTATATATATAAACATCATTATATAAAATGTAACATGTATTAAATACATTAGAAATAAAATGAAACACAGGATGTAACGAAAGATTCTAATCGGCTTACCATATGTTTTTTCTAAATTTTATTTATGGGACACATTTGATGTAGATGTAATGTGTTTCTAATTCAAGATTAAAAAAATTTGAAATTTACTTTATATATATACACTATAATACTGATTATGAAAAAAAAAAGTAATTATCATATGTTATTATCTATTTTTTAAATAAATATAGTCATTTAAAAAATTAAGAGTTGAAACATAATAATAATAATAATAATAATAATAATAATAATAATAATAATAATAATAATAATTGATAGAAAGATAATGTGGAAAAATGGAAGGAGGAATATAATTAGCGAATTATTTGAGAAGCGTGTGAAATAAGAAAACACGTGTGGCCCACATATACAGTACACATGCTGATCATATGGGTGAAGATAAAAAAATCAGGTATATATCATTTTTCTTTTCTGATCATATAAAAACTTACTTGAGGATGAACTAAGAAGAAATCATCATCTATTAGAATTTAGTTCGTGACATCGTCTCATGTGCGATGAAGTTGAAATATGTATTACAGGGTTAAATATATATGTTACAGTTATAATTATAAGTTTTTAATTTAAGATAGAGTAATGTGAGTTATACAAATATATATTTTATAATTACACGTAAGTGTTTTACATTTATAAGTATGCGTTTTTTCAAGCATCACACGATATGATGGTCGTATATGAATTTTATGATCAGAATTAAGTAAATGAATTAACATAGACATTAAAATGTGGAGGGTTAATCTTTGCTAGCTATATTTATTAAAGTTACATCTAATATAAATTTATCGTTGATTTACATACATTCATACATAGTAAGTGATCAGTTTGCTAGATAGTACGATATGTCATAGGTAGTTGAATCTAAATTAAATAATATTATTATATGTTATATTATAATATATAAGTTGATAGTACATAAAATTATAATAGGGATGTGGTGTAGCTTTTATTACTTAATAAATGTAGTGATATTAAATGTTAATAAGAATAGGTAGGGGCCTTCACCTGAAATAATCCCAACACTACAGTTTGACAATTACTTCTTATATTTCAACTCCAAAATTAGCCATTCATAATGCACAAAAAATGGCCACGATTTATTTCCAATAATATTATTCCTTTTGATCAATCTATATATTTTCAAGAAATTGCATATATGCTTTTCAATCTTATAGTTTCAAATGCCTTTATACAAGAAATTCTTTTTGATCGATGTAGTTATAAGTGCACAAGTCACTAGCTAGCTTTATTATACATACAAAACATATATTATTGCACAAACCCCTCCATTTGTTTATCAAATTCATATAAAATTAATTTTAAAATCGAATAAATTTTTCAAATATTGTTTCTACAAGGTCTTAGAAATACCGTCCTGTTCACCTATGCACAGTGGACTGTGCGACGTATCAAAAATTTAAAATATCTATTAATTTCACTTTTCATATAAGAAAGAAATGAGATCATTAGACGTGATAAATAGATACATAAAAATAGTGGTAGCCTACCCTTCATATATAGAACGTCATGCAATGATGAAACTAGTTCCATGTGTGTACAATATCTATATGTTATTATTGCACTTGAGAATTGTAACCCTTACCTATAGTACAAACTCACAGTAAGTAATGTCCAATTTCTTCTCTCACTAATAAATAAATAATAGTAGTAGTAATAATAATCTTTCAATGTTTGATTATTTTAAAAAATAAAAATTAAACCTTGGTTGAGGTTTGATAAAATTATCAAATGAATCTTTAAAAAAATTAGAAATTGAATCTACTTTAATTTCTTGATCGATATTTGACAAATTTTAACAAACCAACCTTGAATTTTCTGAAAATTATATCTATGATCGATCCCTTGAATCTTATGGAGATCTCTCCTAGGGTTTTGGTTATGTTACGAGATTAATTATAAATTTAGTTGTAATTCAAATTACAATAACCTCATAGTACGTTCATTCAATTAAATATTATTTAATAAAATCAATTCTTGAGGGAGATAAAGATATAACCTATACAAATCTCTAGATTCGTCATTTAATATTTTGATCAAATCACGAGGAAGGTAGATGGTATTTAGCTCACTAATTAATTAAGAGGAAACAAGATCATTTTACAAAATCTAAACGATCCATATATATATGTGTGTGTGTGTTAAATCATAGTATTAATTATTGGACCCAATTTTAATGAATTTATTTAAAAACTATTGTAAATAACATATATTTGTGTAATATTATTATCTTACTACACCAAAGTTATAGTTTATCGCTGGTGATCAATCATACATTAATTACAGAAAAATCTTTTATATAATCCCTGGATTGAAAATAATTAATAGTAAAAAAGTAATGAAAGGATATATAATAAATGTGGAAAAATTAGAAGCAAATAGATAAAATTCATGGAGGACAGTGTCTGCCCTTATTTGTTTCTCATTATTTCAATAAGTATGCTAGCTTGTCATATTGTTCTATTTTAGTTTTTTTTTTTTTAATTTCAAATTATTCAAATCAATTTAATGACTTTAATGAAAAATCAATTGTATAACTTTTATGCATATATATAGCATTTTTAGCTTTAATGAAAGTGAAATGTATCTTATTGTCTTATTATGTGTCATCAAAAGTTTATTTTTATCATACTTATAAACTTGTAAGCCTAGTATGATCACAACACGTTGATTAGTTCTTTAGTTCTATTATATTTCAATCATATATTTCATTTATCAATTACTACACACATTTAATACTTACAAACAACTTAAGTCTATAAGAAGATATCGAAGATCAATCATGTAAGAATATATATATATATATATATATATATATATATATATATCACAAACATAAATTCATAACTAAACCTCCGATAATTAAAAATGCCCAATCTTTGGCTAGGATAAACTAATAATTACAGTTAGAATATATGTTTTAAATTCCTGAGAAACATTATATATACTTAATTACTAATCTATCAAATTAAATTCAAAATTACATTGAAGATATAAGTAATTTTCTTTTTTTCATCCTTTATACTTAGGTCCCGTAAGCTTGAATACAATTAATATTATTTATATATTTGTTGACCACTTAAATTAGTTTATAAAGGTCCAGAATGAGAAAAGAGAGGCAATTTGGACCCCCATTTTCAAAATCAGTCAGAGTCAACATTAACAAAGCCAAACAATCTTTTCCTTCTTTTCTATCAATCATTCGGATCTTCTATTACATTTTTTTTTTATGTATTTTATTGGTTTTAATATACGTTATGCATTATTAATGATATTAAATATATACATATATATATATATCAACAGGTGATTATTTTAAAATACTAAATAAAATTATACATATAAAAAATAAGGATTTTTTTTTTCACACCTTAAATTAAGCCAAAGATTGATGATACCAAAATTAGTTGAAAAGTTGCTTTCTACACCCTTCCCCTAATAATACTATTTTAATTGCTGCCCATAATTGCTCCCTCTTTTTAATTATTCTATTCTTATTTTATATCATAAAGATTATATATAAATGATGATATACAAAGTTAACAAAATGTTTTTATTATAAAACAAAAATATATCTTGGGAATTACATATATGTTTCACATTACCATGGTTTTCACGTTAGAAATTGATCGATTTCCATTAGCCTAAGTAATTTTATATGTTATGCGATAGTATAATATTATAAACACAAAAAAAAAAAAAAAAAAAAAAAACTCACTTATCTATCTTTACATGGTCTAGTGTATCTGATCGAGTGGTACAACATCGAAAAACTACCAATTGATTACTATATATGTATGTACTACAATTTTAAATATGAAAGAAACCATAATTCTTGGTTCTTTGAATTTATGTTTTTGGATTGTACAAGTCCATAATTATTCTCCCAATTTGATTATAGTTAAGGATTCTGTTTAGGGACAAACTGTTTTCATTATCCATTACATGACAGTTACTAAAATAATCAAGTTAGAGCAATTATTGGTGTTATATTTAACTGTGTAATTAGATTCTGCACAACCACTATTTATTCCATAATCCCATCAAATATTTAATTTTAAAGAAGATACTAACCAAGATTTTATTCTTATATGGTTAAATAGTCAATTTATAAATAAATAAAGACGGAGTCCATCGTTTCATTGATGTAATTCCGTGAGACAGATCAATCCACAATCCAATTTTTAATAAGATTCATCTCATGTTAACTATTCTTGAGGCCGTTTCTGATTAACATGACTCGATTCATGATTACTCAAATGGTTACTGGTTATGACTCATACTCTTTCTTCAAAACAACTATCCTTAAGTCAACATGACTTACCTAACTCAACTCTCAAATGGTTCTTTTGGAGACAATTATACAAATGGTTATTTGCAATTGTTATTTTAGCCAAACTTGACCTAAATTTCGTTTAGACTATGCTAGGCTAAACATACCATATTTTAGAGAAAGTAAACTATGTCCCAACTCTATACCGACACACACATATACATGTAATAAAGGGGAAAATACTTATATATCTGAAACTAGTTCACATGATCTAAATCAAAATGGTCTGCATGCCCAAGCATGCAGTCAGAATATTTTTGACTTTTGCTGCACCAAAACCCAAATAAAGTTTAATTAAAAGGTGGGTAAGGGATGTATAATTTTATTATTTTTCTACTATAAATTATGAAAATTGACAAAATTATTATTTGAAAAAAGTTACACATTATTGTGCAATTTAATAAGATTACATGAAAATTATGTAAGTCATTAAATGCGCAATGATTTAGACTTTTATTAAAAGAATAATTTGTCTATTTTCATAATTTGTGGTAGATAAAACACAAAATTATCTTTCATAATAGAAAAGTGATACACACTTTGATTTTATGGTATTAAGAGTTATTATCTCAATTAAAATGTACAAACATATTCTAGGCGAGAAACTTAGGAATTCGACGCAAATGATCCAATATAATAATATATATATATATATATTATATGAGATAATTTCAATTAATTTCAATTTTGGTCATTTATGTTTTAATTTTTTTTTCAATTTCAATACTTTCTAATCGTAATTTCCAAAATTACTAACGTGGTTGCCTAAAAATCTAACGTGACATCCAAATTCCAGCATCCACATCAACAATTTTGAAATTTTGACTAAAATTGATTGAAATTGGAAAAAAATTATAATATAGAGAACCAAAATTGAAAAACTGATATTTGATTATCAAAAAATAAAAATTGTCGTACATACAAAATCAAAATTAAAATTATTCAATAAATATTAATCTATTGCACGGTTCATAGAGATCTTCCACATGAATTAATTTAGTTTGTTAACTTAACTACATTTTAATATTAAATAAACAACTATAACTTAATTACGATTAAATCATACAAATATTATTCTCTTCTATCATTCACAGTTTGGAATTATGTCTCATAGCTTCAACGTTCTTGAATACATATTTTTTTTGATATATGTGCTTATTATAGTCTAAAATAATTACGAAATTATTAATATACCCCTATAACATTACCAAATTTATGGGGCTTATGTAACTCCTGAATCTAATATAAGTTGGTCCCTCGTGTATAAATCAGAGATGTCAATTTATTTTGAGAAATATAAAGAATACTTTAATTGGTATCAAAGAATAAAACTTAAATTTTTAATATACTAGTTTATCATCATCATCATCATCGATTATGATCAATTTAAATAGTTATGAGTGGAAGTGAATAGTTGGTGGTGGAATAAATGGAAAAGATATTTTTTTTAATTTTTTTTTTTAAAAAAAAGTGAGAGAAGGTGAACCAGAAAGGTTGACTATTGAGTATTGATCAGAAGTTTGAACACACACCCGATGATTGCGCCAATTATTCCTCCACATAACTTTTTTTTTATTTTTTTATTTTTTTATTTTTTTATTTTTTTCCTTTTTCTAATTATTTAAAGATTGTCTCACTCTGTATCTACACCATGAATATGAATGTGATCCATCAAGGTCAAAGTCCACATCTTTTCTGTTCTTTGATGCCCTAATTTAATTATTGAATATAATATGTTTTGTTGTTTAAATATCATTCTCCCCATCCCAAATCTCATGGTTTTGTCTTGGCTTTTGATATGTTCATAATTGAACACAAATTGATCTTTGCATTTTTGACTCAATGCCAAACTTGATCAAGCCAGAAACACCTTCAAAACACTTTATAACATCTTTTAGAGTTTATAATTATGCAAAGTTTAACAAACACATTACTATGATATATTAGTGATACAATATTGTTGGTTCAAAATTAAACATTTTAATAGTATCAAAAAATCAAATGAAAAAGAAATAAAAAAAGACATTGATTGATTTACAAAGTTGAACGCGTCAAAGGCAGAAGCAGACAAGATGAGGTTGTGGACAAAATCAGCCTCGTATTGCGTGTACGCCTTCTATATATATTTATTGTTGCTCTACAATTGCCTTTGTACTCCTATACATTATCATTACTTTTATCAAGAATAAAAATATCGATTTTAATAAAAACATCGATATTTCAATTTTACAGAAATAACGTGGAAATATCGAAAAAATATCGATAAATATCAAAAAGATATATAGGTTGTTATTATATCGATTACGTAAAAAAATGAAAATATGTCAAAGATATTTTCGAATATTTTCATCATTTTTCATGCATATATACTTTATCTTTCTTGTTTGATTAATGTTTTATAACTTCACAATATATATGTATTTATTTATCTCATTCATCCCTTTTAAGGCCTATATTAGTACCATAACTAAGAAGCTCCTGTAAAGCTACAAAATCAATATTAATGATTAGAATTTCTTTATTATTAATGATCTATATTATTTCAAATTAACCCACTTCAAAATTTTCTTGTTTACCTATTCTCCACGCATCACTAGAAAAGAAAAAATAAATTCAATATTTTCAAAATGGAGAATCCTTATATTGATAAGTCTATAATATTAAAAGCTTGTGCACATTCAAATGGGCCACGAATTCCAAGCATAATATGAACATTTCCAGTTCAATTTCAAATGTCAACACGCATTGGAAACCCATTTATTTCTAAGTCAAATTTCAAAGGGTCCATCTAATATTATATCACAAACAATAACATTTCTGGTCAATCTTATTAGCTTTTTTTGTAGCATTTTCTTGCAACGTCTGACAAATTTCAAAGTAAGAGGTTTAGTAATGACTGGTTCCTAAAAAAGTCACCATAACAATCCTCACCATGGAAAAACTGGTCTAAAGAATGGATTGAAAGCAATACGTTTATCGACTGTCGAGCACCAAACGAAAACGAAGCAAACATCGTTGTAAATGTAAAACCGTTTCCATAGCTTGCACACTTTTACTTGCTAACCTTGTCAAGAATGAAGCTACTGATCCAATTGAGCTAAGCTTTCCAATCAATGTGCAGAAAGTGATATCAAAGTAATACAAGTAAATTCCAAAAAGCCTACTTTTCCTAGAAAGAGGAATAGTGCTATTTAAAGCCCAATAATAGGTTATCTAACTTGTAGTGTGAATTTGAAAGTGACCATGAGAATGATAGTTCACCATTTCAGAAAGCTTAGGTGGACCCAAGAACCTACTAAACTCAACGGTTTACAAGCGCACCGTAGTATTTCGTTGCTGCTCTAGAAACTAGACGAAAGTGACACCGAAAGAACTAACTGGGGGCAACAAATCACACATAAAAAAAAACTAAGGAAATGTAGGAATCGTAGTATTACAACAAGGTTAAGATATTCAATCAAACATTTGGATAAAGTTACGTTTTATAGGGCATCAGACAGGCCTGAGCAAATATTTTCCTTTAGTTGGACACACCAAAAATTCTGACCCAAAGCTTCATTGAGTGAATATGCTTACTAGCACATCTTCTCAATAAAATAAAATATAAAAGGAAGACTTGAGCCATACTCTTGAGAGGAAACCGGAGGCCCACCACCCACATTGAGAATCTCATGACTCTGAGGTAGTCGCAACAGCTTGCCGGAGTCTACGTTGATGTACATCCCAATTATACACACGAGCAATAGTAACCTGACCAATGCACTAGATGGATGAATACAAAAAAGGCAAACACAAATTCCATAATACCCTACACAAATATAGGCATCGCTATGCTATATTTTTTGGACAATATGATTTAAAATGTGTGGATAGCAGCATGACAATTAATGGAACAAAGAGAAATAAAGAAGGAAAGAAAACATCAATTTGACTAATTTACCATTGATATGCATATTTAGAAGATATGCCCACAGATTACCTGGGTAATTGTCACTTGATCCCTTAAGAATTGTAAATCAGCAACAAGTACTTCTAAACTTGCTTTGGCATTCTCCAAATTTTTCTGAAGGAGGACAGTTGCCTGCACAAAGAAGTTTTCAAGACCTCGAGTGTCAAGGGCAAGTAATGAAGTGAAGTCTTGAATTAAAGGTATGTTAAGACAAGTAATACCTCTTCACATGAGTATTCCAGCATAACATTAGCTCCAAGCCACAAACAGACAGAATCTGCCTCATCAATCCGAGCCCGGGAGTAGATACCTTCAGACACTTCAAAATCAGCAAGAATTGCCTGCAACCGACAATCCAACATCAAGACAATTAACACGGACATCTCAAATACATCACCAACAAAAGGAAGATGAAGTATGCTATAGCTACATAACTTGCAATATAGATAAGAGTTAAAAATATGATATGGTATGTGTCACAAAGCATGTGCATTAGCAGATTATACCTTAGGCATATATCAAGGATCATCCTAAAGCCCATACATCTTTGTGATAATATTTGACGAGATCAGTAAACATCAACACAAAAAATAAATACACAAATAATTAACTCTGAATGTATGATATAGTTTGAATCGATGATACAAGAGGAGAAATGCTGTGATAGAAAGCTTCGAGAGAGGCATTAGAATACTACAATAAGAGTTGAATACATGAAATGACATTATAGTAATCATAGAAGTAGAAATAGGATAACTGTGAATATGTTGGGTGGGGGGGGGGGGCATGAATTAAATGCTTCTACAAATAATTAGGGTCTATCTATCATTGAAGAAATGGTGATTATTGTTAAAGATGTTATATATAGGATTTACGCAGCCAAAACAAAAGGAGAAATGTGTTATACTCTGAGATCATATGGTAAACAAGAACTGCAAAAAATTTAAAGGAAAACCTTATAAAAAAACAACAATAAAACCAGTGATGTTTATGGATTAGAGTGTTGGACGACTACATATCACCATGAATAAAAAAATAAGGGTAACAAAAATGAGAATGTTGTTTAGATGGATGTGTAAACACACTAAATTAGATAGAATAGGTGATGAATGCATTAAGAAGGATGGAGTAGCCCAAATAGATGAGAAAATTAGAGAATCACCCTTAAGATTTTAAACATGTCCATAGAAAACCTTTAGATGTACCATTTCGGTAGATATAAAGTAAGAGTCATTAAATCAAATTAAAAAAATGGGGAAGGAGAATACCTAAAATTGCTAGGAAAGAAACTATAAAAAGAACATGTTATCTTTAAATCTTAATGGGAGTACATGTCACGAATGAACATGATAGCAAGATATGGTTAATGTAGCCAACCCCACTATCTACATAGTAAAATAAGAACTTAGACTGTTGTTGTTGTTATATGTGGTAAGCTCTAGACAGTGTTTGCAAAAAATACAGATGCTAGAATAAGGAGAATTTGTTTGAAGTAATTTAGTGTGTCTATGTACTAAATTCACTTGCAGAACAGTGATAAGGTGAAGAAATTACAGTAACAATCAGTTAAAAGTCTAAGAACAAACCTCACCAGTGCCCTTCTTTGCTTGCAATGTGGCAACTACATCTAAGCACTTTTCAATATCAGGAATTTTTGCCTGTTGTTTCATCATACAGAAATGACTGTCAAATTCCAGTATAAATGGATATTGGAAATAGCATAGACCAACAAAGCAATACCAATTTTGACATATTTAATTATCACTCTATTAGTTCAGGCTATAGGCAAATCGAATTTGCAGAAGTGAGTTAGCAGGCAGCTAGGTAACAGAATTTCATATTCGTAATGTTAGGCTGAAAGGCATTGCATTCATGTATAATGCATGATTTCAGAAACGAAGTTAAACTGTTCAAAGTAAACTTGGTATCAGCAGACACCAGTGATTAAAATAGAACACACATATTCCCTAATAGATCAAATGAATACACAAGCTACATATCAGTTGAAGATTGGGAGACACACGCTTCTTCCATAAAAAACTACCAATTGTTTTTTGTTCCTCAGCAACTTTAGAATAAGTTAAAACCTCTGCTGTGCTAGAATGAAAAGCAAGCAAAAAAAATGGGCATACCTGAAGATCCCTCTGCTGTGCTAGAAGCTTCATCTCCACCACTCTATACTGCTGAAGCCTGCCAAAAAATTTAAGCATATGTAATAAGGAAACCTGAAATGAAAGAAGTTAAGAGGATAAAAATAGAGCTTACAGGAAAAGTAAAATCTTCAGCGATTCAGCATTGTGTCTTTCAGGTAGACTACAATACCAACTTCACAGGGAGAAATACAGATACAAATACAAACCCTTTCGAGAAATAAGTACTAGCATGATCTTTAACACACTTGCAGTTATCACAGAGACTAATTAAAAATTGGTACCCTTCTGGACCAGGCATAAAATAGGCAGCAGAACCAAGTGTCCATAAGAATACAGAAAACTATTAAAAATTAAACTTTTTGATTGGGGAATAATTTTGCAACAATTATTATACCCGCTTTCCATCAAATAAAATTTCTATGAGAACCAAAAAAAAAAAAAAAACCTTCTTTGATCAAAGAAAACATAACTACGAAAACCATCTAATACTACCTCCATCCACGTTCTAATATCCAGTGATTTTAGTAACTTATCATAGAAAATCTTTGACATATTTCGCAATCTAAAGCTTTCAAAGCTAAGCATTAGCCATCGTTAATATCATGGAAAATTAATTTCGAAAAAATCATCCTTTTCCAGCTCCAGAAAAGCAAACCAATCGTATTAATCATCCATACTTACCAACATAATAAGCAGCACATTGCAAATCTAATTGAAGAAAAGAGAGCACAAATCATATGCATTGTAAAGTAAATCTACATATATGTACGAGTACTAAGTGGTGAAAACCTCTCTTGCAAAAAAGCGAGGGCAGAATTGACGTCGAGAGTCAATTGAGAGAGGTAAGTCTGAACATCTTCAACAAACGCCGCCGCCGGAATTCCTCTCCTCTCCGCCACGCTTGCTGACGTTGACATCTCCGCCGCCTATAGATACAGTATACTGTACTGTGAATCTGTTAAGGTTTTTCTTTTTCTTTTCTTGACGACAATGGTGCGGAGGCTTTGAGAAGTCGTCAATCTCGGAAATTTCTGAAGTCGCGTTTCATATAGACTTTGGGCCTAAAGCTTAATGGGCTTTTCAAATGAGCTATCAAGGTTTGTGGACCATCCAATCAGTTTAGCTCGATTTATATGGGCCTAACTTCTAGTCAAATGTCTTTAATCCGTCCAGTAAGTTTTAGACTTATATTTATTTTGGGGGCTTTTGTAAATATTTATTATGGGAGACCTTATTATTTTCAGGAAACACTCTCTTTGGTGTGTAGGGTGTAAACGAGTCATCTAATTAAAATTTGACGTTGGAGCTTTTGTAAATATTTATTATGGGAGACTTTATTATTTTCAAGAAACACTCTTGTTGGTGTGTAGGGTGTAAACGAGTCATCTAATTAAAATTTGATGTTGGAGTTTGACTCAAACTCGATTACTTATTTTTTAATGTTGGAGTTCGACTCTACTTAAATAATAATTATAAAATAGTCAAATTTCCTAAAATATGCTTAAAAATAGATACACATTTTTAAAATTCACAGCTATATATATTTTTTTAATAACAAGAATAAAAAATAATATACATGGATGAAAAATTGATAAATATAAATAACAAGAAGCGCCTAAGGTGCGCATTCTAGGAATACATATTTGATCAAAATTGTAGATAAATAAACTATTAAAAATTTATAGATTAGGCCCACGTGCTTGTCAAGTAGAGTATTGATTTGCTCGAGATCAAGTGCTATTTGAGTGGCTCGAGCTCGATTCAATTATATTTAAGTCGAATTCAATTTTTTCTTTGAATTGATCCCGAATAACTTATGGTTTATATTGTCTCATTTACACGGAAGTTGTGGTTAGTGTACTATTTTCAGTAATGGAATCAAGCTCAACAACTACTATTCAAAATTGTTTGAACTTTGAATTATTATACCTTTTATATTATTATTAACATTGAACTTTAATTTATCCATACAAAACTCAGAATTCGATCTTGCTACATTAGTTTTATCTTATCTTTTATTTATCGAGCTGGAGTGTAAATTTACATTTCATGAAACATAAAGATATTGTTTAAGTATATTATTAATGCAGTTTATCTAACTGAAATCAAATGACCAATTAGCATACGATTTAAAATCAGAGTTCCAAATAATTCAGTTTGACATTTGGCACTAGGTGTTATAAGTAAAGTGGATTTGCAGAGCAAATAATTCCCTCATTTAGAGGTTAAATCAAATCAATTAATATAACTAAAGGTAAGGCCAATGCTAATCTATATGTTATAGCTTAATCTATAAAGTATATTATCATGTAATCAACATTAATGCAATAGGGAATCTCTTTTTAGCGTTTGACATAATATTCTTTTTTTTATAAACTAATTAAGCTAACCTATATATACTTGTCTAATCCTATTGCTTAGTGACTAAGACCTCGTTTCACATTGATTATTTGATTGATGATTAGACATATGTTATATAAATATAAACCCAGTTTGTAAGGCATGAGTCTTGTGTGAGACAGTCTTACCGATTCCATTTTGTGAGACGATCAACCCGACCCAATCAACAACCAAAGTTAAAAGGTCAACTGTCAATGCCGGTCAACAATCTGTTAACGTCGTTAACTAAAAAGTATTACTTGATATATATAAAATTATTACCTCATAAACATTAAAGTATTACATGTTTTTATGTGTATTATGTGATATTTTAGAAAGAATTACATGATGTATATAAAAATAATACACAGTATTTTATTCTCATAATATAATATTTTCATGTGTGTCATGTAATATTTTTATGTATATCATGTGATACTTTTAAAAAGTATCATGCGATATACATAAAAATATTCTTAAAAGTATCACATAATATACATAAAAATATTACATGGCGATACTTTCAAAAAATATTACATTTTACTTTATTCTCATAATGTAATACTTTTATATATATCATGTGATAGTTTCAAAAAGTATCAAATGATGCATATAAAGTAGTACATATTATTTTATTCTCATAATATAATACTTTCATATGTATCATATAATACTATTATATATATCATGTAATTCTTTCAAAAAAAAAATATAACATAATATACATAAAAGTGTTACATTTGACTTATGTTGACTTTGACTCATTAATCGTTGACCGGGTCATGCCAACCCATCTTATGAAATAAGATCCACAAGATTGTCTTACGTAAGATTTTACCATTTATAAAGTGAAATGATCTCACGAATTTAATCATATCAATCTACAATTTATAATTGATAAAACAAAATTTAATCTTTGGAAATGCCCAATTTGATTATAGGTATAAGTGATATTAATAAAATTATATTGATAAGACATTTTCATATTAATTTTTGAAAAGAAAATAAAGTGAATCTAAGATTGTAATCTTTCTATAATCTTCCATTAAATATCTTCAAAAAATTCACGATTTAGAAAAAAAAGTGGAAAGTGATAATGATAGAATAATTATAAATGAGGAAACAACTTTATAGAGGATTGTAGAAATCCATGCATAAAGTAGAATTAATTAAAGCAAGAAAAATGAGGAGACTAGAAAATTACAAAGAACTCACCACTTATGGAAATAGGAATAAATCTCAAACACCTTGTGCGTTTATATTGATGCAATTTGTATACTTGAATTCAACAAATTGCATGCAACTCTTTGGGAGAGTTGGTATTAAATTTCTTCTATCTTTTATTCTCTTGATTTTGTCAAATGGCTGGATTTTAATTAATAAAAGGATCGAATTTATTTAATGCAAGTATGCAAGATTTCATCACAAGTTGTTAAGTTATAATAATATTAAAAAGATTTAACTTATGCAATACAACATATATAGTACCAATTTTTACATATATATAGGGACAGAACCAAAGAGAAGGGGAGGGTGGCCCTGGCCCCCAACTTTTTTTTTTTTTTTTTACTTTTACTATATATTTTAATAATAAATATTTTTTTATTTAATATAAAAAAATTAATATTATTATTAGTTCCTCAATTTTTGATCTTGATTTCGTCACTGCATATGTATATATATACTCAATGAGTTTTGGCATATAACACAAAATTGGGTTTAAGTTAATGATATAAACACTATCTATTTTCATATTAAAATTTACTTTTTTACATTTATCAGAGAAAGAGGTTGCCATTATAAATAAAAAATAAAAAAACTCAATGTTGATGAATTTTACATCAAAACTATATATATATATATATATATATATATATATAATACTGCATCCAAATACATTTCATTTAGAGATATTAATTGAACCAACTCTGAAATGATCCTAGCTAGCTAATTTAAGGCTAAACTTTTAAACAAATATGGATAGAATATTTAATTAATATGAATCTAAAAAATTACATAGTAAAAGCCTCAAGTATAATTCATTTTCTTTAGTTCACAAATTCTAAAACATTGTCAACTTACATTTAAAGCAGTATTCATATGCTTAATTTTTTTTTTCTAGGTAAATCAATATAAATCATCTACAAAATATAAAATAGTAAGAATTAGTAAATAGTTAGTAAAATAAAGCATTAGTTAATCCTCCGACCATCGAGAGGCAAACCCCTCCATGCAATCATTATCAATTTTTACATGAAATAACAAAACAACATCAACATATATTTTATTTTATTTTATTTATATATTTATGTTGGGAGTGAGTGGGTTTGGACACTGATTCAATGGCCAACCCTTAATGTTGCAGTTATTTGAGACAAGATAATATCAGTTGGATTCATGTCTTATCACCCATGTTGCTCTATCTTAATCATTACTAGTTAATTAACCAAGATATATAGTTTATTAAGTATTTTTAAGTGAATCATTGAAATCTAAACCCAAAAAAAAAAAAATAATAATAAGTTATAAATCACCATCCAAACTATATTTTTTTTTTGCATTTAAGTAACTAAATTTTTTCGGTTGCAACTAACCATCTTATAGTTATGCGAGTTACAATTTATTATTCTAGATCATCGAATCTTCATTTTCCAACTAATTTTAATCTCGTGTCTTGTATGCCATTTACTATTAAGGGTGTATATTCTTTTTAAAATTTTCAAGTTGCAAACAACCATTTCAACTCTGCATGAGTTGCAATTTACCATCTCAACTTTGTGCATATGTTCATTTTTCAATCAATTTTAATCATGCATGCATCTTGCATGTCCTTTACTATCTATGGTATATTTGTTTTTTGAGTCTCAATTATGTTGTGGTTAATTGGATTGAAAGATTATGCTCCAAAATATGGGCAAACTCATGATTTGGAAAAATGATGGGTTTTGAGTGGTGATCGAATTGGAAATTACATTTTAATTCCGAACCGAGTCGATTATGATTTATTTTCTTGTTTGATAAGGAGCCAAAGTGCAGTTCGTGGATTTTTCAAGTGTATGTGAATGTCAAGCATCCAAATTTTACTTGTAAGTTCATTTTCAAAAATTTCGTTGAGAGGAACTTGGAATCAATGTGAATATTTTTATTTTAAGAGGAGATAAATTTTTTCTTTAAATTATGTGAATTGATTAGACTTGATTTTATTAAATTTATTTAAATGATTGATTTGTGACTTGTTTCATATCATAATGTGATAGAGTTGTTCAAATTGAATATTGGGTTCACGCTTATGAATTGAGATGCTCAATTATTTGGAAAATATCTTCTTAGCAAGGAAAAAATTACAAAAATATTTTGAATGATTTTAATAGTTGGTAGCTTAGAGAAAACTTAATTCATCATATCTAGATTTTTATTTCACCTTAAAATAAGAAAATGCATAACCAGTGCAAGCCACGTGTCTAATATTGACTAAAAAATGAACATCCGATGGTGTTAGATTGTAAGACATGTGATTAAAATTGGTTAGAAAATAAACATATATGTAAGAGTCTCAGATGGTAAATTGCAATTCGTGCATAAGATGGTAAATTGCAACTCATTTAAAGTTGAGATAATTAGTTGTAACTTTAAAAAAATTCAAAAAGATAAATATACCTTTAATATTAAAGGGCGTGCGAGACATGTAACTGAATTGGTCAGAAATGAAGAACTCATGATCTCGGATGATAAATTGCAACTCGCACAAAGATGAGATTGTTAGTTACAACCAGAAAAATACTTTTATTACTTAGATGCAAAAATGAATATAATTTGAATAATTATTTATAATTAATCTTATCTAAAATCCAGATATAATTTGAATAACAGAAAACGTTGTTTGCATGTTATGCACGATTTCATGAATATAATTTTGCTAGATAAAATCCCGAATTACTATCGTGGATTGTGAATTAACTTCTCAAAACGATCTTAATTATAAGAACTATACTATTTGAACAAAATGTAATGATCAGATAAATGATGCTTTGCGTGGCCTAACTAAGTAGTACCTGGAGATATTAATGCAAATTATATTGCATTGATTATAAAGTTATAGTTATTATTACCAAATTAACTTTAATCACATTTTCAACCTCGGATTGTTGTTAAGAAATGTTTTATAATTGTATTACTATATATACATTGAAATATTTTCTTATCATGTGAAAAGGAAATTTTCTCAATTTAATTTTTCTCATATATATATATATATATATATATATATATATATATATTAAGTGCCGATAAATAAATGAATATTTTTGAAATTTGAAGAATTTATATTTCACATGCTTGTCACTAGCTATTGATTAGATGTTTTATGGAGCCCACATATGTGATACATTTCGTCTAGCTTCTGCAACTCAATATATATTAATCAATTTAATTTATTTAAACTGTAACTCTTAATCTTGATTAATTAATTAATTGGGGCCCATCTTAGGGTAAGTTCCCCCCATGTGCTTTGGGACTTTTTTGATTGATCAAGAGTATTTGTGGATGCCATTATCACTCCAAATTAGATGTGATGATTAAGCTAATTAGTGAAGCTGCTAAAATGTTTTTTTTTTTGGTTAATTACGACTTATCTCTTTCTTAACTTTTGTGATCTACAAGTTTTATGTTTTTTTTTAATACTAACATGCAACCTAAATATTAATCCAAAAGTTCAGAACAATTATTGAAATAGCACCAAAATTCTGAAATCGTTATTTTCATAATTATAATCTTTCGATTCAAACTCATGTGTGAATTATAAATTTTATATTGTTTCCAAATAATCTCTCAAATTATGTGGGATAAATTGAGTATCAAATACATCAAACACGAGATTAGAGAGGATAAATTGTCCAATCTAGCTACTCTCATCAATCAAGCCAAATGAGCCCTATATATTAAACACTTGTTTTGGAGTTCAATGGCAAAGTTGAAGAGTCTTAATATCTAATATATATATATATATATATATATATATATATATATATATATATATATATATATATTAATACTTGACCTTTAAACCAAGTTTAAAACAGCACCACTTTGGCAAGTATATTGGTACGTGGCTCATCAACTTCACCTAACATTTACCATTTTAAAAATCAAAAGAAATATTAAAATATGCCTTCTTTGACACCTATAATTTTTATTTATTATGACACTTATTTTAAAATATTATTTGTTTTATTTTATTGTTGGATTTCTTTTACATTCTATTTTACAACTTGTGGTTTACAACTTGTGGTTTAAATCAAGCATGATCTATAGATCGATAAAATAAATAGGATAAACATAATTATTTTCAATTATATATATGAGCAATTTCAAGCTATTTCATTTAATTGATATATATATATATATATATATATATATATATATATATATATATATATATATATATTTTCTACTCATTTTCGAATATGTCTTCTCACTTTTTCAAAATTTCAGGATTAAGATCTCTGAGTTTTGAGATTATATATTTTGATCAAGATGATAAATTTTTTAAAATTATAAAAAGATGACAGACCACAATCAAAAAATGAATAGAAAATATACTGTCTTATAAATCGAAAACATGTTTTCTTATGCAATATATAGTAAACATTTTAATCTATACATAATATTTGTTACTTTTACACATTAGGACACATCTAGAGTGGCCATTTATCTCCATGATATTGAGATAGATTAGTCATTTTCATTGCTTCAAATGTTACACTTTGTAAACCGACAATTGAATATTGCAATCACCAAAAAGGAGAAACTGATTTATTCCAATTCTTCAATGAGGACCGATTGACTATGACTTCATTGCTACTCTCCAATTTCATGTATTTGTGGTCTCTTTTTCTTGTAATATCAATTCTTTTTTATTCTAATTTTTCGAATCATATTTCATTTCTTATTCCGATACAATCATAATTACATATCAAATCCATAAAATTGATATTACAAATCAATACACTTTTGATATATACTCATAATATTTTATTTTTTTAAATAGTAAGCTTCATTTTACAATTAGTAATTTCCTTCCTTAAAACTTGAAACTACTCTCCTAGCTACTATTGACTTATTGGGGTTGTATTAATTCCTTTTCCATAAAATGGGGTAAAGATTCGTAACTCAATTATGTCGAAGGGACCCCTTTGCAATATTAAAAAAGTTGCCACCACGTGAATAAAGAAGATCGTGACCTTGATTCCTTGCACCTAACCTACATTATCTCCTCCTAATTATCTCCACTTCACCAATTAATAATACTAATATTATACAAACTTATATCCGACCCTCTTCAATATAATTTTGTTACCCCCTATTCAAATTCATTTAACAAATTAATATATGTTTTGTAAGTTATGAATTGGATCATTCCATAAAATTAAAAAGAAAAATATAAGTCACATTAGCATATTAATAAGAGTAATTTTATGAATTAATAACGACTAAAATAAAATAAGAAAAAACATATTAGTCACGAAAACTTGGATTCGAGGTTGAATTTGAACTTGATCCTAACTGATTAAGCCCACGATCTAAAGCCGCCGTGGAGCTAGTGGAGGAAGACGAGCCGGAAATTGATAGTAGCTCGACTAAGGCATTCATCGCTTTCACCTGTTATAACAATTAAAACGATGAATTAAAGTATATTCATATATCTTCTGGATTAAATTAGGTGTAAAACATGTGAAATTACAAATGAATTGCACAAAACAATTATTAGAGTTAAGCTAATTGAAACAAGTCATAAAAAATGAATACCTGCATTTCAAGCGCGGCTATATAATCGGTGGCTTCGTCCAAAACAACCGGCAGCGGCTCTTTCCGGCAACCGGGAACCAGCCGGCTCAAATGGCGCGTCTTGCGCTGAACAGCCGGTAACGACTTGGATTTCAACCGCAAAATCCTCACCTTCGATCTCTTCTCCAACCGCCTATTTCCATCGCTGATCACCGCCGTCACCTTACTCTGTTGTTTCCCGATGTTATTTTTCTTCATGAACTTCAGCCTGAGCCGGTTCGTGAGTATAGCTCGGCTCCATCTCGTCCGGCCTTTAGCGGTGGCGGCTAAGACTCTGTCCGCGGCTTCGTGCACTCGCTTGGGAGCCGCCACCGCCGCCGAGCCGTCTCTGAGCCGGACTTGGCGCAGCGCCTGAAGCAGCTTTGATGAGTAGATTTGCTGCTGCGCCTCGGATTTCCATTCGATCGACGAATCCTGTTGCTGATCGGTATTGCTGAGATTGGCTTGGCTTTGGATTTTCTTCTTCTTCTTCTTCCTTCTCGTCGGCGATCGATCGGAATTTACTGCTGGATTCGCTGATAGAAGCGACGACGTCATCGGAGATAATTTATTTGGAAATGGAATGAAGTGAGAGAAAGTTGTTGTTGAGGAGAAACGGTGGATGAGTGAAAAAGAAGAAGAAGCTTTAAAGGGAATTACATGAATATGCCCATGCCTGAATCAACTCATCAAGTGTAGTTTTCATTTTTTGTAGGGTGACAACAAACTTTCTACTATTTTGCTTTTACTAAAAATTTCAATGCAAAAATTCGTATCACACTCATTAATTCATACTTATAAATTTGTTAAATTAAGAGACATATTTTCTCAAGGGTTAATTGACATAAATTTCCAAATTTTGCAATTTTAACTATTCACAAATATAAAATGATTCAACCATTATACCCCTTCACAATAGTCGTACTTCTAACTAAATGTCTACACCTAATCAGACATCCAACATAATAATATCCAAAATCTGACAGTTGGTTACAAATGCATGAGATATTGAAAATCATATTATATTTACGAATAGTCAAATTAAAGATTAATTTTCTTCCAGCAATTAACCATTTTCTCAAACTTGTTTAATTAAATTCGGTTGTATATTTTTCTCAAATATATTGTACTCAATATTTGTTTTCATCCTTAAAAACATTATCTCAGTTTTTAATTTATTTTTTTTAACTATATTTGCAATTCTACTAATATTGTAACTGTAAAACATTCTTAATATCCGTGCGTGGTGGGGTTCGATTTATTTTGTACCGAGATATTTAATATTTTATGACTGGACAACCACTACTCTAATTGCACTAAATTACCTATATCATATAGTGTATAATTCGATTTTAGTTTAATCTGATTATTGCATGCCACATATATAAGAATAATGTCATATATATATATATATATATATATATATATATATATATATATATATATATATATATATATTAACAAAAACTTATATAAATGAATTTTACCTCTCACTAATCACAACTCAAACACGCATTCGAAAGTCAGTTATATTTTGTGGGTGATATGAAAAATCAAAATAATAAACAATCATTAATTAACAAAAGATACTGTAAAATGGCTTCAAATTAAGAATAAAGATCGATGATGACTTGTTCTAACCTCATACTTGGTACTCTAATCACAAACCTAATCCAAACATAATTCTGACAAATGATGTGGTTACCATGTGTATTAAAATATAATATTACTTAATCATACTAAAATATACAAATAATTGTAGACATCATTATAAGCCAGAGTTATTGCCCCCCAACAATGAGACACCATTAAGCAATGAGAACTCAGAAGTGAATAGTCTTCCCAATAATTTAATAATTTTCTATTGTTTACGAATAATTAAAAAAGCCTAAACTAATTAAGATGGTCTCGTTTAGTGGCTTCTAAATATATATATAAAAGTGAGATAATGAGAAAGCCTATCACAAACTAGTGGATGATGAAGAATATTGCCACGCATTATCAATTAGTGCTTTTCCCATAATTATTAGTCTAAAATGTATAGTCATTAGGTCTAATAACTTAAAATATCACATTTTATGTAGGAGATTAATTTTTTATTATAAATGATAATTTTATTATTTTTTTACCACAAATTAGAAAAATAAATAAAATTGTCTTTCTAATAAAAGTAAAAAAAATGTCAGTATTTATCGAGTATTACATAATATGTGTTTTTTTCAGGATTACACAATTGTCAAATTTCTTGAATTATAGTGGAAAAATAACAAAATTATCATTTATTATAAAAAAAAAATCTTTTATATGAAGAGCAACACTCTTGTGAACAAGTTGCATGGATTTGAATCGACGGATTTGCTTGGATTATATATATATATATATATATATATATATATATATTTTAATTCATGTATCGCGGCATTCCCTCTTAATATTCTTTTGCTTTGAGATTCGAATTTTATCATGATATCATTCATTTTTTCTTACATTTATACTGGATTAAAAATATAATTTATTAGATAGTGATTATTATCTCGAAACAAATAATTTTTTTATTATCTTTTTTTACCTACAGAAAACCCACATTCGATCCAATTAAAATGATTTTATCATTTCTATATCGACAATTCAATATAGAAAGATAGATATGATATATATTTTTTTTTCTTCATGTCATTTCCCCACGCAAAGGGAGGATAATTGAAGGTTTGAATTGTACATTTCTAGCTTTCGAATTCACAGTCCTCTTAGGGTTGGTTTGGTAGATGAGATAACATGAAGATTTAAAAGGAATATGGGGTTTTCTCATGTTTGGTAGCAATGTGGTTGCCCGTTATTGAGATGAGGCCCGCGTGAGATTTCTTGTTCCTCTTCACACAACCAATCCGCCAAATTGGTGAGATTTGTTTTTCTCCTTCAAACAGTGCACCAAATTGTAGGCTTGAAATGACCAAAATAATATTATAATAAATATGAAGGTGTTGATTGTGCTTCTTTTTTTGTGTTTTAACTTTTTTGATGTTTGAGCTTTTTTTTTAATTTTATAAGAAATATATGCATGTTATTTTGTTTATTTTTTTTAAATTAAAGCAACTACACATGATCATTTGATATATTTTATGCTTGAATTAGAATATTATAAAAAATTAATTATAATAGCTTTGATTTTAAACTTATTTAAAAGTTTGTGTTCCTAATTCATATATGTTCACATAAAATTAAATAATATTCCTTAAATAAATAAATTATCAACTATTCAAGTTCACGTATTAAATTTTTTCTATATGAAGTTTCATGTATTAATTAAAAATAAAAAGTGATTCCCTATAATGTAAAAATGCGCTTAATTAAATTACACAATTTTGTAAAGTCGACTTGCCCTAATTCAATGTAATTAATTATAGATTATTTAGATATATAAGTTAATAGTTGAGAGTTTATTTTTATAAATGGTAATATCAACAAAAGATAAAAAAAAATATATAACTATGAAAATGATTAAGGACAAAAATGAAAATTTACCTAACCTATGTTTATTTAATCTAATATACCAAACAAATTATAATTTTATCTCATCAACTTATCTATGATACTAAACACAACCATAGTATTCTTTTATAAACTTTTTCATACAATACATCTACTTTTTCATCAATCTTAAAAAAATTAATAATCCCTACCAAACTAATCCTTAAAATATATAATTTGCTGTCCCCAAAAGCATGATTATTGGGGTGAATTATATATTATCTTTTACTGTAAATGGTTTTTAGCTTGAGCAGACAATCCAACATTGGGATCAGTTTGAAATGCAGAAATATAAAAATATGTATAGTTTTGCTCAATTATTTAGTCAAGTTGAAATTTAGATTAGGGGTCAAATTACTTTTATAGGTACAGCCCATCCCATTGCTCAACAGAAGAATTTATGAAGGTAATAAAAAAATAAGATGAGATCGTCTATTCAATATCCGGCCCATTGTATTTTTCATCTATTATTTTAAATCAATATGTAAATATATTTCATATGTATTAAACAATTTTATTAATTAACATATCACATGTGCAGTATTTAAGGTATTAAAGATAACGGAATATGAGATGCAACATCAAATTTAACAAAAGAATTTAGGTTGTGTAATCGATTGAAGAATTTGACAAGAGATTTAAAATTTATCACTTTTATTTTGACATTACTTTTAACAATGTCGGTAATTCCGAATATACTTTAATTTGGATAGATTTAAAATACAATTATTTGAAATCTTGATATTCAGATCACCAAACTAAACACAACGTTAGTTAATTTGAAAAGAGTTTTGCTTAAAATCCCATTAAGTTTGAGAACACATGAAGACATAAAAATGTGTCCAATCCCTAAAACTTGTTCACAAGCAAATCAAGATTCATTTGGACAGATAAATATGATGATGACTTCAAGAAGAAACCTATCATGAATTCTTTGGCTCTTTATATTGTTCCCTACATCCACATATCGACAAGTAAATCTAATCATATCTCAGAGGAAAAAAATGGAGATGCATACAATTAGCAAATAATTGAAAGACACCAACTTGTAGTATTACTTTACAATATATTCAATGATGAAGATGTATCTGACCATATATAGATTCATTAAATGCTTAATATATATGCATAGTTTATTTTCTTCTCCATGCAATATTGTTGCATACCATGCATGGTGAATAGACCAAATGATGAATAATTCTAGAAGTTGACACTGAAAGATTTTAACTCGTTTCAAATTATTGACTCAATTTTATCAATTCGATATTTATCTTATTCTAGACCGAGGATTAAAAAAAATTGTGTTTTTATTTTTTTATTATGACTAGGTAAGTGTACACATTTTAATCTTATATATTATTATCATATATAGTAAAAGATAAATATATAAGAAAATAAAATGTATTTTGTGTACTTAAAAAACATAAATTTTAAGAATTATATTGTGAATTAGAATGAGTAACACTCTCATGCACCAATTACATGGATTCTAGGATTTGTGCAAGTCGATTTGAATACACGAGATATTATATAATATTTTTTTATTTTCCTGTAATAGATTTCTGCACAGCGTCAGCGCTGCTTCTTTAACGTCTCTTTTCCTCATTTTCTCTAGATCACGATTTGCTCTTTTCTCATAGGGCGTTCTTTTTTATCTTCTTCAAATTGATCTACTCCCTTTTCCGCAATCTTGTTCGCTATAAACTCAGTGATCGCATATTTTCAAATGCTAGCAATTATATCATTCAATATTGTAGTGTATCACGGTTGTGGTATTGGAATGAATCTTAACTTTTTTCTTCTCTAATATACAATCTCTGTATAAATGAAGAACATCACAAGTTTTAAATTTCTTTTGTAGTGCACGACCTTGTCATGGCTCACGATCGCGCTCAAACATACATAAAACTTTAGTAGTGGGGCATGGTCGATCGTGCTACGCAGAATGATCGGGCCAAAGACATCTTTCTAGTCCAAAATTTGTTTTTGGTGTATTTTCGACTTCTACTTGACTTAGGAGGAGATCCCAAACTCTTATTAAGCCCAAAATCGAGGGAAATATGGGGAGACTTCATACATACATATATAGAGAGAAAATTAATTATTCTGAGAGGCATATAAAGGAAGAGACGAGCGTGATAGATCATATATGAGGTGCTTTGGAGGAGAAGATGAAGAACTGAAGGATTAAGAAACGAAAGATCTCATTTTCTAGAGTTTTTTCTATCTCTTTCTCATAGTTAGATTTTTAGATTAGATATGATATTTTTCAAATTATCTATGAATTGTTTAATAATCACGTCTAGCTAATATTTTAGGGTCTTTAGGATTTATTAGTAGATTAATTCGAATTGTTATGGATCTTTGATTTTAATTCATCTTAATTTTTGAACCTTATTTGTGTGTTTATGATTTGATTGATTATTTGATTATCCAAACAGTATTAAGCATGTTTAAGTAATTGATTTAAAATTAAGAAGGTGTGATTTAATTACGGAAAAATAAACACATTACATATAAGTGGAATAAAATCGGTAGATAAAATAATTTATGTGATGAAATAGGTAAATAAAGGGGAAAAAACAAGAATAAAGGATAAAAAATTAAGACAATAAAATATTAACTAATGAAAATGGGCTTAGTAAGAGGCTCAGCCTGGGACTGGGTCTGGGTAGTGGCTCGTGGATCTTAATTCTTGACAATTGAACATTGGACTGAACTTACGTGAATTTGGGTCTTGGATCTAACTGGCCTAATAAAAAAGTAAATTTCTTTGGAACACAAATATAGGCTCAGCCTATTAGTGTTGACCCTGTCATGGGTTTGCTGCCAACATGACCCAATTGCACTTTGCAAGTCCATCCAGTTCGCATGCCGCCCGTTGGATCTGTGGCTAATTTTTGTGAGGTCCATTGTTCACCATGATGGTGGGGAATCCCCCGAATCGGGTGGGAATTCCCCAAAATGCATCCTTGTGGGATGGAGATGGGACCGATTTTTTCCTCGAATGGTGGGGTGGGAATGGGGATTATATTCCTAGTCTCATTCCACACGGGTCCCCGAATTTTATATATATAATATAATATTAATTATTATAAAAAAATTAATATATTTTAATATATAAATCAAAAATTCAAAATCCTATTTTTTATTCTCTTTTAAGTGAATTGGAGCATTGAAAAATGATGAAAATTCAATATTTTAATTATATTTTAACATATGTAATTATATGAATTATTTTTATATATTAAAAAAAATATGGTGGAGCGGGGAATCTCCGCTCCCACGGGGATTCCCGCTAGACAGGGACGGGGAAGAAATTTTCCCCACGAAGCACGAGGGGATGGAGATTGCTTTCCCCGACCCCCGCCATCCCTAAATGGCAGTTCTACCTCCAATTGGACAATTGGGTTCTGCTACTGTTCAATAATGGAGAGCTTGTTTGTCATGATCTTCACTAGTATGGATTGAAGTCTATAAGTAGGACATATTTTAGCACAAATATATACATTTGAGAACATCTCTATTTCATTTTTCTGCATCAACTTTGATAGCATATTTTCAAAACCAAAAGTGCAAAGTGATTTTATTTTCCAGTCCAAACACTCTAATCTTCCCCTATTCTAGTTTATTTGTTGGAGTTTTAAAGTTTTATGATGCTACTAGCTTAAAGATGAAGTCATTTTACTTTTAAAAAAATATCACGTCATTTTATGAACACTAGTCGGAACATGTGCTTTTTATGAGATTATTGGTTTACTAAACAATGTCAAGTTAGAAGGATTGTAGAAAATAAAACAATTACAGAAGCGAAATATTATTGGAGATGTTAGCAACACTACAAACAATACTAAACAACATAAAATGTTGTTGAGAATGTTGGCCACATTAGGGTAACATAGAAATTACAAAAACTTCTTTGAACAGCCTTGTGCTTCCTCTTTCTTCGACTTCACAACAGCTTCCAGTCACGAACAAGTCTTCACCACAGTAACAAGAGCAGCACACGAATAGAGAAAAGTCAAGTCAAGGTTAACTTTTTTCTTAAAAATCGAACACGTCTTGACTAGTGTTCATAGAGTGATGTGACGTATTTAAAGGTAAAATGACTTCGTCTACAAGTTAGTGGTACTACAAAACTTTAAAATTCCAGCGAACTAGAATATGAGAAAGACTAGAGTGTTTGAACGAAAAACCAATGTACTTTGCACTTTTGGTTTTGAAAGTATGCTATGAACTTTGATGTAGGAAAACGAGAGAGAAATGATCAAATGTATTTATTCATGCATAAATTATATCCTATTTATAGACTTCAATCCACACGAGTGGAGAATATGGAATTGTTCACTAAATTCTTTTAGCGACTCCTATAAGTGTACGGTGTAGATTGTAAAAGTGGTGAACAAGATCGATTCCATAGAGACTATCGAATTAGAACTAGATCAATTGCCCCAATGCAACACTTAATTTTATTTAGGCAACCAAATATCAAGATTTCAAACAAATAACTAAAATAAAATAAAATAAAACAACGAATGAATAAATAAATCAATATAACTAAGACAAGTTCTATTCTAGGATATGTTTTCATCTAATTCTCATCAAAATTTCACTTTGACCAATCAAATTTATTAATTATTCTCCCTATATGAGCAATCACGAATATCAAATTAACAACTCTCATGGGTTAATTAATCGATTGATTATTATGCTACCAATCTCTACTCAATATGATAAGCAAAATAACTCCCAATATCACCTAGAATTGAAATTTTTATAATTTAAACAAGTTTTACTTTATTTGAATAAATAAAAGGAATTCGAGATGTCAAGGATCATATATTTGATGGAGAAGTGATTAAGAGGCAAGGCCCAAACTAAAGCCCACGGAGCCCATACTAAAGCCCATTTCTGAAGTCCAAAACTGCCCAAAAACGCAGAAACTTAGGGCTCCATCATAACCTTCAGAATCAATCGATCATAGATAACGGCATCACGATTTAGGCAGAAAAATTGTTTGAAGAAATTATATCTCGGCGGAAAAGGAGATGGAAGGAGGCGACGATGGAGTGGAGAGAATGGTGGACTCTAAAGACATGCAGCAGCAGAGCAAAGCTTTCGATAAACTCACCGACCGAGTCGAGGATCGTCAACTCGACTCCACCCGAGTCCAAGAAGTCTGTACTTTGCACTAATTCAATGTTCACACTTCACACGGATCGATGATCATTTTTCTGATTTTTTTTGCCTTAATTTTGGTTTTCAGGCTATGGCTTCAATTGGTGCTTCAAAAGAAGCTGATATTCAAGCTGCTAGATTGAGGTGGGTTTATAAGATGTTCTTATTTTTCTTGGAAATTGGATTTATGTTGGAAACTTGGTGAATTTTTATTGTTATTAAACAAGCTGGTTATTTTGGGAACCTCAGCTCGAGTGTTTGAAGCTTTGATTGTTATTATGAGTTTTTCAGTGAGTAGAGCTTATATGAATGAGTTTTGAAGTATTGTAGTTATTATGAATTTTGAAGGCTTTGATTGTTATCATGAGTATTTGAGTGAGTAGAGCTTACATGAATGAGTTTTGAAGTTTTGTAGGCATTATAAATTACATTACAGTTAAGAATGTGATCTATCATACTATGGATTGAAAATGGCTTTATAGTAGTTAAGTCGAGGTGTAGGTATCGTTTTGGGATGAATGTTCGTTTGATGTTATTGTATGAGTGAAGGGTTTTGATCCTTGAGCTTTCACAGTTTTTTTTCCCACAAGTTGGTGCTGTCATTTCTACAAAAGGATAATTAGTTTTCATCGAAAGGGTTGAGCTAAACTCGATTTTCATGGTGGAAGCCTTCAGAAACTGAGTTGGCATTTGTACTGCTTTTCTTTATACTCATTTAAATTTACCTAATTTTTGTTGCAGCCGAAAATGCTATATATGTGAACTTGTTAGTTTAGACTGAGCACTGGCCACATGGTATGAAAGGCTCAACCTTTATGTCCTTTATTGTTGGACGTAGTATGACCGTCAAACTTCAAGATTAACAATGAGTGGCTAGAATGTCGCATTATTGATATCAGGTTAACTTAGAGCGAGTCGAACTCATCATAGAAATGGTGCCTGGTTTCATTACAGGGAGAAAGAACTGGCAGCTGTTAAGATTAATGCTGCTGATGTTGATATCATTGCCAATGAACTGGAGGTTATGTCCTGAACTCATATCAAATCCTTACATCAATTCAATCCATACTTCAATACATGATTGCTTTTCTTACAATCATGAAAACAGTTGGACAAGAAGGTGGCTGAAAGAACACTGCGTGAGCATAAAGGTGATGCTGTTGCTGCCATTAGATCATTGCTCTACTAAGTTGTAACCACTTCCCATCAAAAGTAGCAGATAGATTGGCATCCTTGTTGCAGAAACCGAAAACAATATGCATCACATGAATACATAATCTTTGCAGTTTTGAATAGCTGGGATCAGGAATTCTCATCCTTATAAGAACCCGCTCTGTATCATTGTTTCTTTATCCTCCATCGAAGATGCAGAAATTAGTCCTAGCGAAAGATGATTAAGAGGATGCTTGGTTGATCTTTTAAGTTCTTTACATCTTGTACGATAATTGTGTGCTAATGTGCTGGACAAGAGTTTCTGATCAAGATCTTATTTGCTCAAAAAATAAAATGTTAGGAGTTTATAAGCTGTTTTTAAAAAATTAAGCTACTTTTCCTTTAGATATAAGACCTGATTTTATAATGTTCATTTCAGATGGTTCATTTTAATTACAGAATTATAATTACCAACACTTTAACAACTTACCCTCCAAGTATAGTAAGGTTGGAATGGCTGAGATTTTGGCCAGAACTAAATCAAAACTAGATCATTCTGTCAACGAGACATTTCAGCAATTATAATGTGATCAAAATGGATTGGAACTGATGGTATGATGAAGATACAAAGAATAAACCTTAAGATGATACAAAGAAGCAAGAAATTGCACATCAAAAGCTTCATTTAAAAGTTAAATCTTTGGGCACGAAGATTCCACGAGTGGTACAACTCCTAAATACAGAAAACAAACCTATTTTACTACATTACAATGTACTATACAACAATGGTATGAGCAAAGAATGAGAATCCTGCATCCAAAACATCTTGTTTTCAAGTAAAATGGTGATAGCATATACATGTGAATCCCCGGAAATACACATGGTGATACAAAAGAATCTTACGAGACAGCTTATGTCAGCAACATCCGCTTCCAAATCCATCAATAGCTCAACATTCAGAGGGGAATCCAGCAAGGGCTTATATCGACAAATAGTTGAGACAATATCTGCCTCGTTAAGTTTCAGCCTGACACCACAAGCAATCTGTATTTTGACCTCACCAAGAAATCTTGCTGTATCTGCAAAAATATGCTTGATTTGCAACTATGGTTCTTTTCTGCCTGCATCTCCAGCCACGGCACGACCAGCTTGCAATTGAATCGCACATTGTCTCTGCATGTCTTTTAGCTTCTCCAATAATTCTTGGAATGATGGACGACATGGAGGGTCACTAAGTCCAACAACAGAGAAACGATTATTCAGACTTTGCAATCAGATCATCAAAAAGCTTTTTTATTCGATCAAATTAGAAACTGAAGGGGATATCATCAATTTTAAGGAAAGTGATGTCCCAACTTCAAGAATCTCCTCAACCAACATTATCAATTTCTGAAAGTCCATTATAATCCTTGCTTCAATAGCTAAACATAGAAATAATAATATTTACTGAAGGCAGACCCATTCTAGAGTCTGACTCTTGTAAAACTGAGATTTCTTTCTTAAACAACAGAATTAAATCGGGCAGTAACCATCAAATGAATACGTACCTATGCCAACAGCTCTCTATAATAGAGGCCCATTGTGGTTCAACATCCTTTGGTATCTCTAGACGTTGGTTCATGAAGCCCACAGCTCCAATTACCTGTAAAGTTGCTAAATAAATTGATTGTGCATGTAAAAGACAGATAATCCACCGGAATTTGTCCAGCGGTGCTCTCTCTCTCTCTCCCCCACACACATACACACAGAGAAAGAGTCCGGTGGTGTTTAAAAATGTTCACAGAGACTTTTAAGTTTCAATACCTGCATGGAATTGAGGTTGTCCCAAGGAATCTTGTGTGTAACAAGTTCCCATAGTATCACTCCAAAGCTATATACATCAGACCTGATAATTTCAAACACGAAGCACATATTAGAATTGAACTATTTATCCCTCAGTAAATGCACTTCAAACTAGATTTATTGTTCACTTGGCCATACTTCTCATCTGAAGGTTCATTACGAAGAACTTCAGGAGCCATCCATTGAGGCTGCATCAAAAAATAAGTGCATTTCAGTATTGGGAAGGCTCATAAAGTACAGCTAATTGCAACATACATAAAACCATAGAAGTCACAGATGATTCAATACCGTTCCTTTCCCCGTCTTTGTCATCAAATAAGCATCATGTTTAAGACGCGAGAGACCAAAGTCACCAACCTGATAAAGAAAATATATCAGCTGAGAAGTAATTGTAAGTATCTAAAGAACACAGTAAAGTGACTGCAAGCTGACCTTGACAGTCCAGTTTTTATCAACAAGAAGATTTGAAGACTTCAAATCACGATGTATGATTGGAGGATTGTAGTGATGAAGGTAATTCATACCTCGAGCCTGTATACATATTGAAACTTCAGAACAAAAATAAACAAAAATCTTAATTTTTCCAAAAAGTCAAATGTTAAGAATCTGTTAGTCAGCAAGAGCACTAAAACAGACTGGTGCTATTTCAATAAAACTTGTCAATTCGATAGATTTATTGAATTTTATTAGCACCCTGAAGCTTACAATATCTAAGGCCATCTGAATACGTCGTCTCTTTTCTAATTTTGACATATTCCTCTGCAACAGCCGGAACAGACTTCCACTGCATCAAATGAAAGAGTGGAAAATTTTTATCAGTCACACTGTCACACAGTAATGGGCCACTTTACAGTAAGACAGACATGAGCTCACATGAAATTGCATTAGGGGACAAAACTACACATCTAGGGGGAGGAAAAAAGAAAACAAGATCAAGCTACGGGTAGAGAAAGATACCGTGGAAGAAACTCTGTAACAATACAAAGACGTTGAGGTGAAGTAACTGCACCCATGAAGAGGAGAATATTTGGATGTCGAAGCCTTTTCATAAGAGAGACCTTCAAAACAAATTAAAAACGCTCAAGCATGTGGACATCCACCAGAAAATAGCCAAATACTAAAGCCTCTTTTTCTTAGGAAAGAAGCAGAGAAGGAAATAACATCATCAGCATCCTGAGTTTTATCAAGGAAACATTTCCAGATACATCATATTCAAGCACAGAAACCAATTTGTTTTTATCATCAAATGGTGCAAACTTTAAAATTACTGACCCTAATGTGAATCTAACAAAGTAACAGTAGAAAGAACATAAAAGTTAGAAGGTGTACCGACCTCCTGACGGAAGGATAATATCAAGTCATCTGAATATTCCTGTCTGGAGAATACCTTGACAGCGACATCCTGCAGTAATAGTTCATTCTATTACAGTGAAGATGGAAATTTTTTGTCCTTGCATATAAATATATATAAGAACATCAAGAATAAAAATATCCAGAATAACTGCACTAAATATCATGCCCCAGGACTCATGTGGTGGGAGCCCAAAAGAGAGACTCAAGCACAATAGGCTCTGTTTGCAACTAATTTGCTTTCAACCTCATTTTGAGGAAATGATTGACCAAAGTTGCTTGAGAAGTTTATTAACTAACTCATACCATACCAATTTGGCTCTCACAACCAATGTGGGACAAACCATTCAAATTTTCCTCTCAACCAATATGGCATATCACAATTACTCCTGATTGGACAAAGATGTCCTCGTTCCTTCCATACTCCAGGAATTTAAGAGCACGTGTTATTTTCTTCTTCAACAACAGTTTCAAGTTGGAATTCATTAATTAAGGACTGCATAAATGATCGGTCAAGTTTAGGACAAAACAGGAGACGTTTTAGCTTTTGTTTAAACCACCAGTACATTTTTGAGCTGCACTAAATGATAAATCTACATCCATTGGTGTGGAAATTTGAGCATCTAACGGATGAAAATTTACAAGGAAACAGCAAAATCTTGCGCAATATTCTATAAATCTTTCTAACAACTGCTTTCATTGTGATATATGGGGGTGTAAGAGAGACATTTTAATGAAGAGTCAAAGAACATACTGATCCATACCACAGAGCATGATATACAGTTCCACAAGAACCTGCACAAATAAATCAAAACATGATGTAAGAGGTAATAAAAGAGGATAATGTCTATAGCTTGTCAAAAGGTAAAGGGAGAAACAAATCACAGTAAGCAATAATCACCAACAGAGAATCCCAACCCTAAAAACTTGTACACTTAAAACTCAGAAAAAGTAGCAGCAAAGATAGGATATGAAACTCCAGCATTATATAATTCTTTGAAGAGATAGACTACCAATTTTTTTTTTTTCAAACTACACCTCTCCCAAATAACATGATCCAAGAGAAATAAAGAGGAAATGTGTAATAATCAAACTGCTAAAGCTCCAAAAGTACCTAAAATTGAATACACTAACCTTGCCCAATTTGTTCTCCAATAGTCATGTCCTCCCACAAGATTTCATAATCAAAGCAGTCAATATCCATGTCAACTTTATTAACAGCACTACTGCTGGTACTACCACAACTACTAGCACTGCTTGTGCTGTTAACATTTATTGAAGAGGACCAAGACCCCGGAGCCTCATTATTGGCTGTATGGTTGGTTTCAGTTACCTGATTTTCTGATCTTAACGTGGCAGCAGCACTCCTTTGCTGCCCCAACTCATGTTCATGGTCATTCTGTAACCATGGCCATCCAACTCGACAAGACTTTGGTTCTGTTCCATCCCCTTCATTTCCTTTCCATGGCCACGTCAATCCTTTTTTAGCAATCCAAGCCTCTGCCTTTGAACCAATAATCCTAGAAATCTTAGGTTTTCCTTCACTCTCATCACCAGAATCTCGAGATGGTTTACCTGGGGAATTTTCCTCATGGCTAACACCAGAGAACACTCCAAATGGAGAAGGATGTATATCACCTCTAGGCGTACTAGCACCACTTGAAGCTGCATCTTCCCGAGGCTCAGACATAGCCATTTCTGAGAAACCATGATCAGAGTGATGGCTGTCGCCACTGCCACCTTCACGATCTAAGTTGCTCTCTGCTGGCCTCATTTTTGATTTAACCTTGTTGCTAACTTTCGAAGCCTAATTGGCATTTGGATGAAATTAGCATGTGCTACATAAGACATAAGATAAGAATGATACACTATAAGAAAATAAGATCTCCCACCAAGTTTGATATTCTGGAAGCAATTGCAGCTTGTAGAGGTTGCTGATGATCAAGTCCAAGTTTCTCTGTAACAGTGAATTTGGCCCTGCTAAAACTTGAACTGGTTTCTAAGTCACTCGGTTCTGAAGTTGCTCCATGCGCTTCTATGAATGGTCTAGAATCACTTGATACACATATAATTCCAACTAAATTATCATCATCGTCATAGAAAGGGGTATTAGTTGCCACAACAGAAAACTTATCTCCCCTCTTATTTTTAACAGGTAACTGCCCAGTCCAACTTTCACCCCTTGCCACAAGATGCACAATGTTACTAGCCACATCACTGTCTCGAGGATCTACTAGTAGCTCAATTACATTCTTTGCTAGAGCCTCTGCAGCTGAGTATCCATAAAGATTTTCAGCACTTCTATTCCTGCACGAAATATACATAATCTTATCAATTAAAAACTGAATTTTTTTATCAGAGATATCTTATGAAAGTCCTTAATTAAAATTTGCATATGCATTACTTGCACCAAGAAGGGATAGTGATCATTATCATTCATGTATACCTACAACTGGGTTCTAATCTCTTACCAACAATCTAGCATCATGCATTGAACAAAGTCATAATCAAAACTATCAGTTATTAAATACGAAAAGTAAGGGAAACCTCTTTCAAAAAAATAAAATAAATGAGAATAATAAAAGGAAACCAATCTAAGTCAGTAATTATCCAAAACTGGAAAGTACAGTTCAGTTCACCTAACTAACCAGTAAATTATCCGAAAATTTAGATCAAATATATGCACCGACTGCCCCATTGACTGCAATATATTCAAATACTGCTTATCCGTAAGCTTCACGGCAGCAGGTCCGCAACCACCAGCACCACTACCACCGCCACCAGTCCACGAGTCCCGGCTACGGCTCTCCCTCTGCAACGGTGAGGAATGCCGAAACGAGGCCGAGCCCTTCTTCCATGCCGCCACTGCATTACCATCTCCCCCGCCTGTCCTCCACCGCGGCATTCTCTGCGGTGAAATGGAGTGGGACCTCTGTTTCTGATGATGATCAGCCGCCTTAACTTCAGCTGTGGATGAAGTGATGAGCTTAGACATCTCTTTCTTCAAGCGGGCATGCCCTAGTTCTAGCTCTTGAATCTTCTTGACCAGCTCCTCTGCTGGCGGCGTTGCACTCGCCGCCGGAGATGATTGTATTGAACTATCCTCCATATTATTCGGACCTTCAAAATATCAATTCTGCAAGATCGAGAAATTCGACGAGCAACGTTATTCTCCCTAGTATCAAAACCTCCTCAAATCCTTCATACACCAAATCTTAAAATTGAAAATAAAATCAACCCCAAATTCCTTCAAACCTTTCACAAATTCAATCCTTGAAAATCCAGCAAAATCAGAATTCCTTCACAGTTATTCTCTTCTTCACCCTCACTGCGTTCATACCTCGAGAATAAATCTATGGCTAAGATCACCAATGCCTAACCTTATTCAGAAGAATTCCTTTCTTCATTGCGACACTACAGTATCTGCTTATTGAATAATCCATGCTAATCCGTAATCAAAAGAGCATGAAAGAGTTCTAAATGCTACAGGGTTTTGGCTTTTTCCCCCCTCTCTCTCCTCTCTCTCACACAACCTTTTCCAGATTTGTTCTCTCCACCCTCTCCTTCTCTCTCCAAAACCTGCTTCTCTTTCTCTCTCTAAACTGTCTTGCTTTCTGTGAACTCTGGCTTAGGGACGGTTCTTGGTTTTAGTTATTATACTTAATACTATAATAAAGATTTGACCGCGAAATTTAAACCTCTTTCTCGATATTGGCGCGTGTAATACACTAACTGCCGTGGCCAATCGTTTTCCAATAAAGCGAGATATATCAGGGCCATGAAGCCACGAGTGTAACTGGCGCGTGACGTATCATTTTCTGCATCAGCTTTTTTTTCTTTTAAAATAATGGCATAAATAATTAACAACCAACCCCAGTCCACTTTTTATTTAATAATAATTCTCTACTGTATACCTCACAATAAAAATATATATAATCTCTCTTTTGAAAGTTTCAATAGTTTATAAATAATATATTTCTTTTCTACAATTGTGTTCTTCCTACTGTATAAAATGTATATGCTATCAATATCAATTATAATAAATTTTGGAGATAATACTCAATATATTTCAGGTGCAAAATTGTAACTATGGTAGCTCAAAATATGTTTTTTCTATTGTCACTTAATTGCAGGGATGAAAAAATCACAATATTTCGATTATATATCGCTCATGATTTCGAAAAAATAACATGGTTCCAAAATAATAACAGATGCAGCTTTTTTTTTTGTCAAAATATCGACGATATTTCGGTAAAATATCGGTAATATGTCATTTTCGGTGAAAATGTCCAATTTTCGCAGGATTTCATCAATATATATCGATAAAATATTGGTAGAATTTTTTTTTTATATATTACTCTCCAATCTCCATTAGAGTGAAGCTTGTGTGCAACTGTTGTATAAATTTTAGATCCATACAACGCGGGTTAGATCGGGCCGAATCCGACCCGGATCTGCGCATTTCTTTTTCTTTTTTTTTTATCCTGACATTTATGTTCACTTAGTCATACATTTATATTATGTTAAACATACATTTATATAATACTTTAACTTTTAAAAAAAACCCTAATTTTGACCAAAAAACTATAATTTTAGCATAAAAATTCTTAATTTGTACATATATATCTTTATGTAAATATTACGTATACCTTTAATTAATATTAGTCATACTTTTATATAATATACAAAGGTACAACTAACATAATTAAAAGGTATGACTCATATAACATAAATGTATGCTTAATATAACATAAATGTATGTTTAATATAATATAAAAACCCTAAATGTATGTTTAACATAACATAAAACCATAAATGTATACTTAACATAACATAAAGGTATGCTTAACGTTGTATAAAAGTATGCTTAATATAATATAAAGACCCTAAATGTATGACTATCATAACATAAATGTATGCTTAATATAATATAAAGATAAACTTAACATAACATAACTGTCTAGCACCTGAAACAAATTTGGGTGGGTTTGAGCGCACCCACCCAAATGTGTGGGGGCGCGTAAGCCAGGTCGGATCAGGTGTATGGATCTAATCAGATTAGGTCAGGTGCACGGATTTAGATCCAGGATCGGGTCAGGTGCACGGATCTTAGATCCATGCACTAGTTGTATAAAAAAATTTGTGACTCCATTATTATCTTAGTAGTAGTAGGCTCAACTTCTAATTTAGATCCATGGAAATGCAGTTGGATTGCATCTTCGTGATTACATTCTAAATTTGTTTACTGTTATAAGTTGGTATCAATATTGTGTGAATTAAGATGACATATCATCTTATTCATTTGAACCTTATAGGAGTTCAAGTTATTACTAGTCCATGTATTAATTTTGTACAAAATTTGTCATGTTATCATAGTAGACAACGTTTATATAATATTTTATCTATAAATTTGTTGTAAATATATCATTTTATTTAAAATTTTAAATTCAATATATGTATTAATGTCAGTTATAATAATTTGTAAACTAATAGATATATTTTCATTTTTTTATAAAGTTTTCATTTTTTATTTTTAAAATATCCGATATTTCCACCGAAATCAATATCCATCGATATTTTCGTAAAATTAAAGTAGCGATAGTTTCATAGAATTGTCCACAACTTCTATGAGTATTTTTTTTAAGGTTCACAACAAATATCAAATAATAAATTTCAAGATAATTCAAAAATGTATTTATGTATTTATAGTTAGTATTTTGGAGTTAAGTATTGATCTGGTGAAATCAGTCAACTTGCCTAATTATTTAATTTCCATTTGTTTTGTGGAGTGACTTCAATCCACCTAATTAATGGCCTAATAAAACACAATATTTTGTCCACTTGTGTATAGTAACTGGTTCTACAAAGGAGATTAATCAATACATATTTTCTCATTATTTTACATGTAGTATTTATTTTATACAACATAATTTATATGTAAATTATCATATATTATCTGATAAAATAAAATACAGAAACAAAAAAAAAAAATCTTGTATAAGAAACATTATACAAACATATAATTGGTTGTGTGTGCAGAGCAATAGATTGATTGAATGGCGTGCTTTGGAACAATTATTACAATGTTTGATTGAGACAGTAAGCATCAAATGGAAATAAATATTTGTCGGGTTTCATATTCAATCATTCACTCTTACTATAACAAGAATATTTTCATTAAATCACTCCCAAAATAATATGGAAAATCATACAGACTAATTGACGTTGATACTTTATAATCTAGATTGGTCAAATTGGTCAGATTAGGTATGGCTTGGCACCTACAATTCAATCAATATTTGAGTAAATTAAATTATCTATTGCAGGTTTTGAAGTTTGAACAATGCTGCCTAATTGGATCTTATCTTGATTCAACATAAACAATCTCAAAGGAAGTAAACACTTTGAAGGAAATAATACATAACATTATCGTACATTTTCCTCTAGGTTTTACGCACGAGGGGCAAATCGAGGGCGATAAGTAAATAACATCGTTCCGATTCTGTAATATATCGAACCTCTCCTTTCATAAGCTTCAGAATTTTTCGAGACATGCTTAGCCCGAGTCCTTCTTGAGTCGCCCATCGACTGCTGTGGAACATGTCTTGGACCAGCTCGGGTGGTAGACCTTCACCTGGGCACACAATCCTTCATATGCAATAATAGCAAAAGACAATGAATTACAAAATGTCCAAGTTAAACTTAGAAAAGGAAGAATATATTTGTTTACCTGAACTCAATGTGTAGAGTGGTGATTCCTTCAGACACTTGATTCAAACTGGGTTTAAGCTGGATCTCCACCCAGCCTTGTGGAGATCTGGTGTAATGGACCATGCTTTGTAGGAAATCAGACAAGACCTGCTGGACTCTAATATGGTCACCATAGACAGCCAGTGTCTTGACTTCATCTGGTATATCATGGATCAATTGCAGGCCTCGTTCTCCAAGCAACACCATTACTTGGCTAACAACAGCATCTATTACACTCCCGAGCACAAACTCTGCCTTTTCGAGCTCCATTGATCTACCAGAAATGACCTCAAAGAAGATCAGTGATCAACAAATAGGTAATAGGACATCAAGAAAATGGCAGTCATTATATAATTTTGTTTGCTACCAGTAGACGTTAAACAATGTAAATATAATGTCATTTTGAAGTTCAGAAGCCACACCCGTCTTCAATTTTAGCCAGATCAACGTCCTTTATAATCTTCAACATCTGCTTCTCACAAGCAGCACTGGTCTCAAGAAACTGCTTTTGGTCATCTGTCAAGTTTGTGGCTTCCAAGAGTTTGTTGGCAAAACGTATACCACTTAATGGATTTCTTATTTCATGACAAATGTAAGCCAGCTCTTTCATCTTCGAAGAGCACTTGTACTCCTCTTGCTTCTCGGCTCTCAGAGCTTGTTGCAGTTCAGGGCTGGCAATCTGCAAGAAGCAAAAGGCTCCTATAATCTGGCCATCCATATTCACCCTCTTGTTTGTAGTCAAGAGAACTTGCACGTATTTCCCATTTTTATCGACAAATGAAAATGTGAACTTATCAGTATCCTTGCCTCCAATTGCATTGTGCAAGGCAATCATGAATGCAGTCATAGTATCTTGACCCCTGAGCCGGCATAAACTGCCAAATATCTCACCGACTAACATTTTCCCCATTACGTCCCCTCTAGTCCAACCAGTCAGCTTTTCCATGGCAGCATTCCACTCAGAGCAACAGGTGTTCTCATCAGAAGCAAATATAGGTGGGATTAGAGGGTTGGGACTGTGTATAATCGCCTTGTAATCAGCTTGAATATGGACGAACTTGTCCATCACCACTTTCTGGCAAGTAACGTCCTGACCAACAAAGCATACACCAACTATATTGTTTGTGTAGTCCTTGCTAGAGCAAGCATTGACTACCAAAAATACAGCTTCCTTATGATGTTCATTGCCACATGTCCTCAACCTTAATTCTACGTCCTTATCTTCTTCACCTGCATTCATTTTTTTCTTTTCTATAAGTTTATTAAGGTTTCACTACCTGTATGACATTTAAAGTACACTAAAATATCTAATAGAAGAAATTGAATTTGGCATAGAAAAGCATAGCAGAACCGCAATAGAATTTAGAAAGAAGAGACTAGAGAGCCACCTCTTAAGGCATGCAACAGAAGCTTGTCAGCAACTTCTACTGATTCTTTGTGAACGATATCATGAACCAAGGACTTTCCCATGGCTTCTTCAACAGAAAGTCCAGTCAACTCTGCAACTTTTGCATTCCACCCATTTATGCGGCCTTCAACATCTACAGCAAATATAGGAGCCGTTGCAGTCTCTATCAACCTAACCATTTCTCTGGCAACAGAACTGAGCTCATCCATCTCCTGAGACTCCAACTCTCCAACTTGGGCAGTTACTACTGCCTTAGAGTTGCTTCCATCAGCATCTCTAAATGAATCCCTTAAAATTATCTGTAGAGAGTGAATTGCATCCATTTCTGCATTCTCCCATGGCAAACTCCGGCTCTTGATAACTTCTAGAAACGCCTTGAATGAAGAACGAGGATGCATCCGGTGACTATCATCTTTGTCCTCAGGATGATGCTTTGCACCACCCCATTTAATCTCCTTTCCAGTTTGGGACCTGAACCAGAACAAATAATGTCTTGAAGTGATACATGCAACAGCCATTCCACATACCGCATCACCTAGAGTTGTTGCCCCATGATATCCAGCATCAGCTAGACTATCAGTGCTCAAACCTGTTGAGTCTCCATGGAATGCCAACAACCATTCTATGATATCCTTTACCTGTTCTTCAGTGGGTGTGACACCAAGAGGGTAATATTTCCCCTTATAGTACATAGCAGCTCCATCACATTTCACAAGGTCCATGATACTAGGGCTCTGCGAGACAATACCAGTAGGTGAATCTCGAAGCAACATATCACACAACAGTGTTTGTGTCCTTAGAACATGTTTCTCGGCTAATTGGGAAGCCAATTGCAGTTCCATATTCAGTTGAAGCCCAAATGCCTGCATCAGGAACTCACAAGCATAGCTAAGTGGGAAAGGAATGCATCGTGCTGATGTGTGATGGCCGACAACCAATCCCCATAGCCTCATTGAATGTCTTCCTTTAACACTGTCCTCATCACTTCCATTGATGATAACTGCCAATGTCAACGATGCAATAGACCCCATATTTGCCATATACTGGGCATGGCAACCATGAGGGGCCCTAAGAGTAGAACCAACCAAACACAAGGGCTGCATTAGTGCTTCATCCTGGATGACACTCACGGGTGTGGCATTACAGTCAACAATCATCCTCACTCTATTCTGCTTAAACAAGAACCTCGAAGCCTGGGGAATATCAGTGGCAGGGTAATGCAAACCAAGATACGGCTCTAAATCCTGTCTTTTACTCTCTGCCACAACCTCACCATGCTCATCCTCATGAAACTTATACACCATAACTCGATCATACCCCGTGAGCTGCCTCACACTCTCAACAACTGTATCACACAAAAGCTTAATATCACCACCAGGAAGAGACTGCAAATTAGAAATGGCTCTCACTGCCAGCTTCTGCGATTGAACCGCGCCAGCAATGGAGAGGGCAGGATCCTCAGTCCTTGCAGGCTCTAAATCTATAACAATTCCTACATCTATCCTATGCAGAATTGCATAAAAGGGCTTCCCCGAACTCTTGGAATGAATCCAAATAGGGTTCAACAGAGTGATCTCCCTTGCACTGAAAGCCCTCTCGAGCAACACCGAGCTTGAGGGAGTGAAAAGGGTTCGAACATCAGTCCCAATTGTCAGCATTTCTTGCCTTTCAAGACTAGGCACTGACTGAGTGGTTAAGGCCAGCATTTGGCAAGCATTCTCCGAATAAGCAATCACTCGAAAACTCGTCCCATCCACAGCAATCATGCAACCAAAAGGTTGAATTTGGCCACCACGCTGCATTCTTGACAAATATGCAGTGATCTGCTGCTCAGGAACAGATTGATTAGTGGTTCTAACACTTCCTGAATAATCAAAGGATCTTCCGGATTCACTGGATTGCTCGAAAACAGCATGAATTCTAGCATCCGCAGTGAATTGAGCTACAGCCCTACTCATAGAATCTCCACCCCTGTTTAAGCTTGTATTATTATTGTTAACATTGCGACTGTGATGATGGGATGTACCTGAAGATTGAGCTTGAGCTAAAATTTCGGAACTTTGACGGTTGTTCCCCACTGTCCCTCTTCTTCCTGCTCCAGCCATCGTCAAGAAAACTGGAGGAAATTCTAGGAACAATGATTACCTGAATATGTTGCTCTGCTTCCTCCAGATAATCATTTCATCAAACACTTTGTCTGCACTCATCTTCTACCGGGATTTCAAGAAAAACCAAGCAGAATTTTTCCATGATTTCTAATCCCAGAAAATAAATGTTAATGGGACTCAAATTACATCTCTCGAATATGCTGCTAATATTTGCACTATTGAGTACTTTGATTCCAGTTTGTTCCTTGTTTTTAGTACAAAAATTCAAGTACGTTGCAATGCAAGTTCTACACCTTTATCATAAAACAAATTCTTGATCGATAATAAATGTAGGAATAAAGAAAGAAAAGCTTGCTTCATGGTTCACTTTAATTTTTGATGGGACTTTCAATTGGGGACCTCATTTAATTTTCATGAGAAATTCATAATGTATTATTTTGATATTCGAATTATATTTTCAAGTTATCTGTTACAAATATAAAGTAAATTATATGATTTAAAGATTTTTCTTCTTTTTACCACACAGTTTGAAAGAGCAAAAATGAATAAGCAAATATAATTACGATTTCTAGTTTAAAAATTAGCTCAGCATTAATGGTTGTTAGTTAAATGTCAAAATAATTTCTATTAAAAAAAATTCCCTATTTGAGTTGAAAATTTCTTGTGGCCAACAGAAGCAGAGAATTTGAATGGCTAATATTTGTATTGGAGGACTTGTCCACGTGGGAATTTTAAGATTCACAAATATATTCCTTTTTTATTTGCTCGACTTAGAGTTTACAGCTATTTTTTTATGAGATGAGATTATCTCACTATCCAAAGATTTTGATGTAAATGATTCATGGAATTTGCACAATTTATAAAATGATTAGACATTTTCAAACAAATTTTATTATAGTAATAAAATAGTTAAATATAAAAAAAGTTGCAAGTTTGGACAAGGGTCAATGAAAAGCTACCGATAATGTCCACATATAAGTTTGGACATGAAGTCCATATTTCCTTTTCTCCCACGTGAAATTTGTACCATAATTAATGCCACGTCACCATCCATCAATCACTTTCTTCATTTATTTAATATTTGATAATTCATATGTCAAAATTTAGTCCAACTTAGCAAAATTATGTGATTTAATAGTTGAATTATTCATTAAAATTAAAATAGTGGAACAATGAATGTGATATGTAATTTCTAAAGCTACAAATCAACTCCTCATAATAAAAGGGACAGAAATCCTTCATTTACGAGGTTCTTGCAGAACACAAAACAAGTTGTAATTCATCACTGAATTTAATCGAAAAGTGCACAACAAACATATGACTGAACACCAATGTGCAATCCTCTTCACTTGGTGTAAAGAACATCCTCCCACGGATGACGATACAGCGGTTGCTTCAGCCTCTTCTGGTCGAACGTGTGTCTGAAAAAATCGAACCATAAACGATTATCAGCAAGAGAAGTACTAAACGAACGTGAATGCTAGGAAACATTTCATGCAGAACTCACCCGATGAGACCAATGGAACGAGCAAGAACAAAGAGGCCATTGAGGTAACCGATGCTAACAATTTCATCGATTTCTTGCTTGGTGAACATGCCACTGCCTGCAAGAAGATCCAAGAATAGGGACCCGATCGCGCCATCGACATTGAGGACGAGATTGTTTGCTTTCGATAGAGTGTAGGTCTCGACTTCAACTGCGTATTCCATGTACTTAACGGATGGGAAATTCGAGCGTGCAAACCGTTGTAGCAATTCTACTCTCTTGTCTCTATTGTCGCCCCTCTTGATTCTTTTTGTAATGAAAGAAAAAACATGAAATATCCCAGGTTTAGAACTGAAATGGTTGGTGTTTCTACCTAACATTACGGAAAATAAATCAAAAAATTCACTTGGCCGGTAAATACACGTGTTTTCTACCCCAAGTTTAAGATTAAATTACATAACTATCCTTAAACCTACCCAAACATAGATCACGAAGGCTAGATCAAGAAGCTCAAATAGATCATGATGGTCAAATTACGAAGCTAAACTATCACGAAGGTTAGATCATGATGGTTTAAGACATTTGAAAAAGTTTTGGATAATTACATAAAACTTGTTTTGTTATGACTATTGGTCAGAAAGAACATTTCCACTTTAGAACTTCGATTCGACAAATGAAGAACATGTGTGCATGAGAGAGTTTGAGTACACAATGTCGACAAGAGGAGAGACGAGCAAACAAAATGCAGGTGTTATTACCTATGACCGATGCCAGGAACACGGATACCCTTCTTTTTCATGCTTTCGACGAATTCATAAGGTGAGAGGCTCTGAAAGACACAGCATATGAAGAATCAGAAAAGGAGGGTCGTTTTTTCTCGACTTGATCAAGAATCATGATGACTCACCCTATCATAAGCATCCTTGAAGTATCGAGCAGCATCATCGATCGCCCCACCAAATCGAGGGCCAATTGTCAACAAACCTGTTTCAGATAAAGTAAAACCTCAAAAATCTCGTTCTTTTACAAATAGCGGATAAGACATCACAAAAAAGTTTTAGATTTGTAGCTAACCAGAGACAAGACTCGAGACTAGGTCTTTTCCAGCCCGAGCTGTTACAATGGTGTTGTGAGCACCAGAGACACAAGGACCATGGTCAGCACACAACATGATGCAAATCTGCCAAACCAATAGCTTAGTCAGAAAAAAATGCAAGTCCACAATAAAATGGATAGGAAATTGCAGGATATAAATACCTCAATAAAACGTGTACAATATTGGGGAAGGCTTCGTTTGAACCACAACAGAGAAATGACATCACCCACACCTAATCCTTGTTCAACAATCGAAGACATTGGGACACCAGCATACATTGGCTCTTCACCTGCCAATCAGAAAAGGTCGAGTTTTGAGCATTTAAATTTTATACAAGCTTAATGTTAGGCATGGAGAAGTGAAGAATAACGTACCCCTATCATCGGAGATTGTTGAAATAATATGGGTCGGGGCCCGCACTTTTCCACTCTTGATTGCTATGTTAAGATCCTCTGGTATTTGAGGAGGTGTCACCTCCTTGATAGGTGTAATTTTTCCATCCCCAACCTAAACGAAAGAAACTGAGCATTTCAGCACAAGAAAGCTCGTGGATACAAAAATATAGTAATCGAACAACCAAAATGCTCACCAGTTTCTCGAATGTTTCCTTGATGGCACCTTCAAATGCTTCAAAGGAAGTGGGAACTGTGGCTCCGGCCTCTTTGAGTGCTTGGTTCTTGGCCTGGGCCGACTCCATTTCACCACCACTCTTAGCACCCTATTATACAACCAAACGTTTAGATACAGCCCTTCTTAAAGAAATCGATAGGCATAAATGTTGAGAGTATTTGCTCACCGCATGACCAAATTGTACTTCGGACTTGAAGAGCCTGGCACATGTTCCACTGACCCAGGCGACTACAGGCTTGTTGATTTTCCCCTGTTTAAGTGCCTCGACTAGGGAATATTCATCACGTCCACCAAGTTCTCCAAGAACAACCATCATTTTAACCTGTTCTCATCAGACAAAAACAAGATTAAGGTCATTCCATAAGCCTCGTTTTTCTATGCTATCAAGAGCAATAACTTGTAATCCAACGGCTAACAGTAAAGCACATTGCTAAAGTTCGAATTAAAGATTTCAGAAAGTAGCTAGGGTGCAAGAACTCTTTAACTTAAAGGCTTATACAAAAGGCTGTTAGGACACCAAAAAGAATAAAATTATTCATCCACAGGAACAAAAGCAATGGAAGGAAAATCTTTATACCTGAGGGATATTATTAAACCGCAGGACATGATCAGAAAGTGTTGAACCAGGGAACACGTCTCCTCCAATAGCAATGCCTATATTATTCACAAGTAATGTTATAATCACATTCAAAAGCAAAAAAGAACATAATGAAAAACTACACTAAAGTCCTTATATTTCGAACCTTCGTAGATTCCATCTGTGACCCTAGCAATAGTGTTGTACAGTTCGTTAGACATACCACCCTGTAATTGGGAGCAATTCTTAAGATTACCAAATCTGTTGTGAATAATATATAATCTGTTCAAAATTAATCATGACACCACAATTAAATGAGATTACAAATTGGCAGATGGCTCTATTCATAAAAAAAGGTTGAAGATTCTCTATAGCATAGCATATTCTTTCAATTTAATTGAATAAGAACAGAAAAGGCAGAAATCTTTGAAATGGATCACGCACTGATTTGGAGACAAATCCGACAGAACCAGGCCTGTACAGCTTGCATTGAATAATGTTATCAATTGTTCCGGCCGTATCACCGATCTTAAAAGCTCCAGCTTGAATACCTCCAACGGTAGCCGGGCCAATAAGAACCTGAAATATGACCGTTTAAGTAAGAACAAATATTTGATATTTAAAAAGTAATTTGTACGATGAAGTGTATAGTCCAGAGATAACGAAGAGTAAATAGTTTAAAGAACAATAAATCAAGAACATTAGGAACCTTATTGTTTGCTTTTGCATAAGCGATCAATTGCTTGGTGTCTGACTCAGGGACACCTTCAGCAATAATAGCCGCAACTCTTATGGTTGGCTGCTTGAGAGCTGCCATGGAGGAAGCAGCAGCACTACGAAAAATTTAACATGATCAGCCATAAGAGAAACAAAAATCAGAAACTGAGAAACTTTTAATTGCACAAAACCAACCTTCTAAATGATGCAAAGTTAATGAAAACATCAGCTGTGGGATGTGCAGCACAAGCAGCTTCAATGCTGTATATTCAAGAACGCCGATGTTAACCAAAAGGGATGCCCCGTGATGTTATTTTACTTCTACGACTTTGACATCAAAAGCAATACATTAATGTATAAGAGAAAGGAAATGGTTGTTCAACTAGCCACTAATTCTGAAGTGAATAAGCAAAAACATATAAGCAAGGGAAAACTAGAACCTACGTAGAGTGAACTGGAATCGCAATTTCCTCCTGACCAAAAAATAGCTTCTGAAATCCCTCAGAACCTGGATTGATAATTCCAGCAACAGATGGTGTTTCTCTTCCTGATTACCAAATACAAGACTCAACAGTCAATCTATGGAATCTTTTAAAAAAAAAAAAATCACCTTTTGAATGGTTAAACTTACCACAGAGGAAGTCAAAGTCGAGCATCCGCTGAATTGGGAGTTGCTTGTAATTATAAAACAGAGCTTGAGTGGTTTTCGAGAAAATCTGTCCAGTCGCCATGATGCTGTCACAACGATCCCTGCTTACACCCACAAATTAAAACCTCAGAAGAAAGATTACTCAATGGATACAAAATGAAAGCATCGCATAAGATAAATCATTTTCCTAATACATTCTAGCTAATCATAGAACAACCAGTTGTTAATCTCAATTTGCTTATGGATATTCATCCTCCATATAATGTGCACAAGATCCCTATCACTGTAAGAAATACAATTGAATTACTAAAACACAATCAAGATTTGATATCTATACATAACAATTGACATGCAGGTATTTAGTAGCTGCTAAGTTCAACTAATCATACACAACATTCTACAATCTACATTCAGATAAAAATGTAGAACAAGATCTGCAACCTAAGAGTTCTTTGCACACCGATCCATATAAACCACAAATACAACAACAACTTCGACAAACCATTACCTAACACATATCATCCTTATATAGCTAATTTAGATCACTTTCTCATTCCACAAACTCAAACAAACAATCGTGATTCAACAGCAGAAACAACACCAAGAATGAACCTAACAGCATATCATAATACATTAACCATAAACCCACCAAACATGCAGACACTAAAATAAAAAAGATAAAAAAATTAAACTTTACTTTTTCCACAATGGTTTGAGTGACAGTTAAAGAAACAAAGAGATCTGCTTTCCAACAGAAAATTGAACCTTAGCCATCTCAGTAAACAACAAATCATGGTATGAAATAATGGTCCCTCGTAAACATCGAAAAAGACATAAATGAAACAGAGATCCAATACCTTCCTTTCTCCAAAACAGACAGACACAGATAGGAATCACAGAATCAGCATCAAAATTACTCAAAAACAGATCCTAGAATCAAGAATTAGAGAAGAACCCAGATAGAAACCCGGCATTCCTGACGAGGGCAGAAGTGGAAATCTCATGACTCAACATAAAAAAAGAGCAAGAATCAACAAAAATGCACCTACCCTTTTCAACAGGATATGAATAGATGTTTTTTTGAGAGAGGGAGTTAAATATATATAGTGGGAATGAGAGACAACAAACTGGAAGAGCGGGTGGAGGGTGAGGTGGCAACGTACAGTTAGCTCACAAGTGAATGGGTTATATCGATCATCTAACTCTTTAATTCTTGTATTATAATCAAAATAGCATTGTTTTGATGATTAAATACACGTTTTTTGTTGAAGATTTAGTACTGGGAAGGAAAGAAAGAGATGGAGAGGCTGCAGCTGGTTGGATGGAAGTTAGGTAGGTGGATCCAATGGTGGGCAGCAACCCTTCTAAATTGCATTCATGGAAAATTAAAGCTCATGTCTTTTAGGTTCATTTTATATTTACTCAAATGACAAAACAATTTGTCCCCAAGTTTTTTCTTCTTTTTTTAATCACTTTTTATATAAAATAAAAGGTAAAATATCTTAAAATACAACTTAACTAGCACACATATTTATATGCATATAATTCAGGTTAATTTGATCCAAAATTATTTTCCATATGTTTTCTCATGTGTAGGTGTTCGCATCCAACTTGTTCTCGCGTGTTAGTATTCTGATAAATATATTATATATTTTATTTATGTTAATCATACATTTTAATTATATTAGTTATACTTTTTTTTTTCCTATCATAATTTTGGTGAATTGTCAAATATAGTCCTTGCTCACATGTGGAACAATGCAAAAATATCTGATGTGATGGTAAATTTGTCATATCAATAAGGGTTAAGGGTAAATGAGTCATTTTATTGGATTATGGTAGAAAAGTATATTATTTATCTTGCAGCCTTGTTATCTGATCCACCATGGACATGTTAACATGCATCCATTACTAATGTGTTTGATATCTAACATATATATATATATATATATATATATATATATATATATATATATATATATATTGATTTCACGTTCCATTAAAAATTACGTTTGGATCGATAGACACATTAAAAATTACCCACAATAAACATTTTAACATTTTCCATTTATCTCGTATGATAGAGAAATAAATTATTATATTAATTGTGATAGAAAATGATGTTATCCATGTACTAAAATATATTTACTAAAGATTAGGTAAATGTAGGGAAAATTGTTTTGTTATCCATATTAACTAAACCACTAGCATTTTCACCAAATGTTTTAGGAAATGATGTAAGAAAAAGATTAGCAAGATTTATTATATCTTATATTACAATAAAAAATATTGAATTGATAACTTATGATGTTGATAAGAGAGACGACTTCACAAGACTTCTGTTCCATAAACAATTGCATTTACTTATATATTTGAAGGGCAAAATGACACATTTTGTTCAAAAGAAAAAATGCAAATTTTGTCACATATTCCTTATTTTATTTTTAACTTTTGAACCGCATACACCCTTTATGTCTAACATCTATCCCTTTAATTTTTTAACAAATGCAGGAATAAAAGTTGAAGAAAAGTGAAAGTGTGGGGAAAATTTTCTATAAGTGAGAAAATTTAATGGAAATAAAAATTTTGATGCATAAATTAGAATATCAAATATAGAGGCCAAATGCTAAAAAATGAGTCTCGATCAAAAAATTTAAGACTCTTTTATAATCTAGAGATTTAAAACTCAATTATTTTGAGTCGCAAGACAAATACATACTGGATTTTGAAATTTATTTTAAAATCATATAAGAATACGTATATGAACATATGATTAATGTTATGTAGTATTTTAGTTTCTATTCACACCAATGAGCTATTTATTTACTAATAGATGACTTTTTTCAATATTCACACTTTGTTTTATAATTAGAATATTAAAACAAACAATCCAAGGTTGACTCGAGAGTATTAAACTTTTGTATTTGACTCATTTGTTTCAAACCATTTTTTGCAACCAAATGGTACTTGTGTAATAATATTTAAAAGCACGTTCTTTCTATGTGTAGGATTTAATATAAGAGGAAATGGCGAGTATATCATAAAATATTTGATCTATTACCTTTTTGTATCATTAAGTATAAGTTTTAATTCATTTGTATCATTTAATATAAGTTTTGAATCGAATCTATACTTATATAAAAGTAAGACAGTTGAGAAATATTACAAGAATGTCATTTTCCCTTCTAAAGATGTCACATCATTATTTTGGTTAATAAAAAAATTTCAAAAATTATTAGTTTTGTTAAGAAAATTGTTCATGTTATTTAGGACATTTTTTCGTGTAATATATTGTTAATTATAATTATTATTATTATTATTATTATTATTATTATTATTATTATTTGTTGTTGTTGACGATGACGGTTGTTCATTGTTGAACAATAATTGTTTTTTAAATTTTGTTAACTTTAATTATTTAATATCTATAATTATTCTCATTATCAATTTTAAAGTTAAAAAATTTTTAAGATATTTTTTTTGGTAATTATGAGAAATATTGTATATAAATAATATTTCAAAATTTCTATTATTAATTGATCACTTTTAATCAACTCCAAAAATCTCATATCCTCTTAATTAAATATAATTTTAGTGAAAAAGATCATAATAATTTGAATAACTCTTTTTTAAATATAACCATTTCATATAATTAAATTGTAAGGTTTAAATATCAAAATTATAAAAGAATTAAAATAATGACATTAAAATTTTCATAATAAATAATCAGAAAAATTATTTTAAATATCTACACATAAACAAGTGAAATCTTCAAAAAGTTTTACAAAAATACAAATCCTTAGGACATAATGAAATTAAAAAATTATGGTCCAATTATTTATTATTGTTGTTTCTTAGTTTTATATTTATGTATTAATATTAACTATATTCATAACTTTATTTATGTATCAATTAGTGTTGTATATAAAGAAATTTTGTGAGTTTTGTAATTATTATATTTTAGTTATTATTGTAAACATTATTTGTTTTATATTATATTAGTTTTTTTCTAACTTAGCGAATATAAAGTTTTGAATCTATTAATATCATGATTTTTAAAATCAACTATAAATATTATAATTCGTGCAACACACGGGAGAAAATACTAGTTATATATAAACACTGCATGATGGGACATAAAATTGATATGTATGTATAGTGTGATGGGATCGAACAAGACAGACTCTCATATGTAATACAATGTACATTTAAACGATTCTATTTAAATAAATGAATTACACGAAAATTGTGTAAAAAGAAAAAAAAAATCTCCCTACACAAATTTCAATTTTTAATTTTCGGCGATACTTAAATTTTCTTGGATAGAACTCATAATTGTTAGAAGGCATGAATTGAAAAATTATCGTGTAAAAGTATGTATATTAGCTAAAATGTTCATAATTTATTGTTAATTGTTTATTTTCGTGTAATATAGTCCATGATCTAAATATTAATATTATTATACGTTAGAAGTTTATTGCTCTCTGTTATAATCTTACATGAAGTTGATTGTTAATTATTGTAGCTAGCTTATTGTTAATTTTAGTGTACAACTTTCATAGTTTATTGTTAATTATTTATTTTCGTGTAATATAGTTCATGAAATTTAAGATTTAATATTATTATAGGTTAGAGGTTTATCACTTTTTTATTCATGTAACACGAAAATTTTCTTTATTAAGGTTTTAGATGAAAATTTTCTTAATTAAAACTTATACGAAAATGCCCTTAATTATAGAATTACACGAAAATGTCCTTGATTATAGGCTTACACGAAAATTTCCTTATTTATAGACTTACATGAAAATTTTCTTAATTATAGGCTTATACGAAAATTACATTATTTATGGGTTTACTTGAAAATTTTCTTAATTATAAACATACACGAAAATTACATTATTTATAATTCTTTCGGTGGATTTTCGTGTAAAGTTGTGTATATTTATGTTAGCTATATTAATTTTAATAAATATATTCCAGGCTTGATATAACATTTCATTATTTTAATAATCATAATTTATTGTAATTATTTTGACAATTTTCATGTAAAGCTTAGCTTGGTATATTATGTCACTGATCAATTAATTATTTTGTGTAAGATTTGATATGTTCTCCATTCTTTAATATTATAATTAATATTTCTTAATCTATTGTGGCTTTTACTCGAAAAATAGAATTTAATATTATAATGTTTGATATATGTGTAGTTTTTATTTCATAATACTTCAAAATAATATCATCAACGAATTGATTTTATAGTGTGATTTTATTACTATATTTGCTAAAAACTTTTTATGATATTGTGTTTTATTATTTTTTATTGTATTAGTTCAAAGTAATGTCGTATTAATTAATATAAATATATATTTATTAAATTAATAATTATTATTATTAATTAATATAAAAACATAAATTATGTTTTTATGATGAGTTGAATTTTTTTTTTTTTTGTGACAGTATACAACCCGTTCGTTGACTTGATAGAGGTCATATTGATATCTAGATAGAGGATTGGATCGATATCCACAAAAAGGATTGTACTAATACCTGGTGGAGGATCATACTGTATTCGAAGAATATCTCAAGCTGCTGCTGAATCATTGTGAGAATCTGTGTTTTAAATGCTCATTCTCATCTCTATTAACGTCATCTGTACGAGAAAACTATTCGTCAAAATAAGTATGTATCTAGGCGAAACGTTCATCTATCACATGAGTGGAGTGGTTGAACATATCACCATACGCTAACTGATCAGGGTTCGTAACCTTCGGATGTGGAGTATTGTGAGACGAAGAAGACAAGATATGTGCCCATTGTCGTTTAATCAGTGTACCTGTAATTGTTGTTCATGCTGATCTATAGCAGTATACACGGACGAATAATGCTGGTACGCATCCTGAACATTCAGTATATGAAATGACGATGTCTGTTTCGAGAATATATTGTACGCACCTCTAAAATCCGGCATGTATGCCTGACTCAGGCTCAAGGAAACCCTTATCTGCCCTACCCATATTATTAGTGTTAGTATGAGGGAATTAAGGAGAATGGGTGGATGAGCTCACCTTGATCATAGGTCGGGTCATCACTCAAGTACTTCAATGAATCAGTGCACGAGTAGACGAATGGATCATCACACAGGTCGATAGAAATTGTAGTCGGACAAGTCATCGTAAATATAGATGAACTCACATCTGCATTAGTCATACAACCACGACATGTGGCTGGACCCCGATCTCCAGCAAGCTATGACCATGTTTTAAGAGGCTGCACATCTAACGAGAGATTCATATTTATGAACTACCAATATGACTTACATTTCTCCTCAAAACTTGGTACAAATGTCTCGAAATAGTGAATCTGAAAATTTCACAAAGTTCAAATCATAGGATCGTTTAGAAAGATGCATTTTAAATGAACTTATCTGTCATTCTTTAGTGAATTTGTAATGTCACAAATGGATCTCATAATGAGCCACTTCAAACATCGAAACATGTGGTGTTGTGGGTCCAGTCTACGACCAACAAATATATTTGTTGACGTCGGAATTTGTAAATGGTAAATTCCTAGTCGAACACCTAAATGTAAGTGAATAAAGTATAAAGTGTAGAAAACGCTGGCCCGGAGCCTACTCGGGCAAATTAGCTCGGCTGATTTTATCACCCACGACCTTCTAGCAGTTGGCTACATTTTCCGGCGTGGTATATCCCGCTCGGGACTAACATGCCTAGCTCGGCGACATCCTTAGGCTGTTTCTGACTAGATCGTCTCGGTGTCATCCCAGACGGTTTTTCTAGTCGGTGCTTGCAAACAAGCTTAGCTAAGTCTTTATCCCCTAGTGCCGGCCAGGTGAGTACAGCTCGGGTCGGTTGATCCAACAATATCAGTTGTGGGAATGACCTTGTAAATCCAAATGTAGACATGATATTCATAATGTTAGTAGTCGATTTTAAAATAACTTTAAAATCTTGTATATATTATTTAAAAAACAATTCACCAATAGAACGGATCCATATAAGTGGTATGTAAAGGCGTGATTTTCCTTCTTCGATGAATAGTCAAAGGAAGCTTGTCCATGTGTTATAACAATGTGAGGTATGAGAATTTTCTTTATGGAAAACTCTCTCATGATTCCTCATGCTCCACTAAATCCCAAACTCACATATCCACTTGGGTCTTTTCGATGTCGACTCCTAATAAAATGCAATACACTAAAGATCTTCACAATCTTAACAGCATCGTCCTGACTCTAACAAAACTCCCCTCCAACAAATCGAAAACGGAGATCTTAAACCTTGACACGCAACAAACAAACTATAATTGTACGGTATATTCCATCTTCCGGTGAATGATGCCACCCAAAAGGGCATAAATCAGATCGTCAAATCGCAGCCCAGTGATCAGAGCGAACTCCCCACTTTGAGAAACGATAATGACGTTTTTGTTTGATGTGGAACCATCTCTTATGTTCGTTCGGATAGATCCTATGTCGCACCTCATGAGACATGACGTGCAAAAAAATTTGCATGACTCTATATCGGCGGCCCATGACAAGAAGTGGGCGAATAATGTCGATAGGAAATGACGCAAGCAGTCTCTACCTAACACCCACAACTTCATCTTTATATCATCTAGTATACTCAGCCGCGTATACCCGTTAATACAAGTCACCGTCGACCCTTACGAAACCAAGGCTAATTCAACTATACTATTTGAAAAAAAATATCTAATTGATTTTTAATATAACTAAATAGATATATTTAAAAAAATATATCTATGAACAATATATAAAAATTAATTAAATTATATATAATTACTTTATTTATTAATTTATTACCTAACTAAATACATTAATCTTATCTAAATTTTTTTAGCTAAAGTTATAACTTTCTATCAAAGTTCACAATAAATATATAAAAATACAAGATTAATTACATAATTAAATTTGAAAATTTAGACTTTACGTATGTATTATGTATTTTTTTGTATATTTCAGTGACAAATATTTTTGTAGATTGTTTTTGAATAAAATACAAATTGAATAAATAAACTAGTGAATATTTAAATAAAAATTTCAAACCTAATTTACCAATCATATTTTCAAGTAAGTCTAAATTTTCAAATAAATTCATTTCAACTCTATTTAAACTATATTTAAGCGTAAACCTAAAAATTTGGAGATTTCGTGTAACCCTAAAATATAAGAATTTTTATGTAAACCTAAAAATCTGTAATTTTCATTTAAACCTAAATTTCTGTATAAGCTCTAAAATATAAGCATTTAATCCTACATTCCTTCTATTATTGATTTGAAGTGTTTCATAAAATTATAAATGAGAAATTACCGATAGTTATTAGTTATAATTACATATAAGTAGATTGTTGAAAATAACATCTTTAGTTCCACAATTTTCAAATGCAATTAACTAACATGAGTAATTGTGAAATTACTGAAGCACAACTATTCATTTGATGCAAGATGGATTTCCATGAGGTCAAAAGTTAGATACAAACATACTTTTTTTGAGTTTTAAAATAATTAATTCAATATTAAAATAATTAATATCTAAATATCATTATTCAACATATATAAACAAACATTCAAACAGCATTCAAATCGTAAATAGTTGTTATCATATAAATAATTTGGAGAACTTTTAATAAAAAATTGGTTGGTATGTCTTAAAAGTTGCAATTATTATTTTGAGACTAAAGAAAGAAAAAAAATTAAATTTAAGAAAGTATATTAATAACGTGAAATTCATTTGCATGATAAGTGTCTCATAAAAAATGAGAAATTACTGATAGTTATTAATTATAATTACATATTAGTAGGTTGTTGAAAAACTTTACCTTTAGTTCCACAATTTTCAAATGCAATTCGTCATTTTAATTTTTTCAGCTGATGTACTGATTTTGACATTGAATTTATAGTTAGATAAATATATTAGTGGGTTTATTTTCCTTATTTATTGTATAAATTGGTCATGATACCAAAAGGTTATGATGTATGATTTCATTCTCAAAGTAAAAAATATTTGATAAAAATAATACAAATTAATAACTCATATATAAAACGATTTATATTAAATTAGAGTTTTAATATATGGAGTCCTAATCATTCTGTGATATAATATTATTTGAATTAATTTTATAGATACTAAATTACATAGTGTTATGATTTTATACGATTTTGGAATATGGTTCTACATAACTTTATAAAATAAAATAAAAATACCTGAATAATTCTATAGAATTTTGGATTATCATTCTAAAAATATTAAATTGCTATTATGAAATCTTTAGCTAAATTCAAAAACATGTCCTATAGATGGTTTCTTGTTGGACCAATCAAATTGTTGGATCTAATTAGGTTCCATAAACTTCTTTACACTTTGCCACATTTAGTTTGATTTTCGAACAAAGTGGGACTAAATTACTAAAGATTGTTTAAATTTGAAACTCGTGAGTTGTGAATTTAGTGTACCAAATGTCAAACGTGATTTGTTATATCCTTCCTCTATTTCAAATAATTTTCATTGTTTCATAGAGATTAAAAATATAAAATAGATATAATTACTTAACATTTAATGTGTAACACTAAATAACAAACAACATTTAAAGTTATGACCATTTTTGACAAAATCATGAATCAACTTTGGAAAGATAGTATAAAAATTAGGTAGGGGAAAACTTAAAAAAATTTCTTGATAAAAAAAAAAATTACCTCAAAATAAATTGAAATAAATTCTACTTCTTATAATACATTTTATTTTATTTTAATGAACAAGAACAAACGATTTTTTTTTTTGGTATGGAACTTTTCATTTTCAGTTCTTCCCCCTCCTATTTTGCCGATTCTTATGTTGTGATTCAAGACTATCTATGAGAACTAAAGGGTTTGAATTTTTCCAATTATTACTCAAATTTCACAAAATTATATTTTGTTGGGAAAAAAAGTCATTTAATTCTTGCAATTACTCTAACGTTCAAGATTATATATGGCTAAAACTTAATTAGTTACATAACCGTCTCATGAATCTAATTATCTAAACATAAATTCGAGCTATTGTTAGTGGAGGTTAGTCTCACGTAATTGTAATTATATATGTAAATCTCACACAAAATTTGATGAACTTAATATCATTTAATTTAAGGAGGTTTTAATACAAGTATTGTTCTTGAACTATTCATCCCAGAACATAGGAGAAAGTCAGTTCCAACTTTGAAGAAGTTATTGCTCAATCAATGTCCAAACAAACACCATTTTACAGTTTCATTAATTCATTCACACACATCACTTCTTCTTCATTCTTCTCTTTCCTTTCATTCCAAATCCTAAACAAAAATGAGGGAATCAACCAACATCCATCCCTCTAACAACCTTTGATTTTATTATATTTTTGCTGATTTTCTTGTCTGATTTTATACAGTCTTAAAAGAGGAACATTTTATCCAGTAATGAAGTGCAAAAACCACGCCTTGTTCTATGCTATGATCATACTTTCATGCACTATAATCAGAGCTGATTCTCAAAGAAGTGATTCATATACATTAGCATGTGGTGCTAAAAGTGATGCCACTGATTCCAATGGCAGAAAATGGACATCAGATGCTAATTTCTTCACATGTAATAACTCAATCTCCACCGTTTCCAAATCCCAAGATCCTTCACTGCCCTCCACAGTTCCATACATGAAAGCAAGAATCTTTAAATCCAAATCAACATACAAATTCTCCGTTTCTCCGACCAATCGCCACTGGATCAGGCTGCATTTCTACCCTTCTGCTTATGATCAAAACCTCGGTCCATCCACCTCCTTCTTCTCCGTCTCCGCTAATGGCTTCACTCTTCTCAGCAACTTCAGTGCTTCCATCACTGCTTCAGCTCTCACACAGGCTTATATCATCAAAGAATTCAGCATGACAAGGCTAGGATCAGGTGTTCTTGAGCTCACGTTCACTCCTTCGTACAACTCCTTCGCCTTCATCAATGGCATTGAGGTTATCCCACTGCCAGAGATATTTCACCCTGTTCCAATGGTGGGGTTTTCAGACCCGAACATGGATGTTCATACAGTGGAGACGATGTTCAGGCTGAACGTCGGTGGGCAGTACATTGGATCAACAAATGATGATCTAAGCCGGGCTTGGTATGATGATTCGCCTTATATATATGGTGCAGGTTTTGGGGTGACTTCAGAGGCCGATAAGGGTTTGATCATCGCGTATTCTTCTAAAGAATCGAGGGACATTGCCCCGTTGGATGTTTATAGAACGGCTAGAAGTATGGGGCCTAATGCAACGATCAATGTGAACTATAATCTCACTTGGATCTTCAAGATTGATGTCAATTTCACATATCTTGTGAGGCTCCATTTCTGTGAGTATACTTATGAGAAGGTGAATCAGAGGGTGTTTAGTGTTCTCATCAACAATCGGACGGCTGAGATTGAGGCAGATGTCGTGGCATGGACAGGTGGCAAAGGGGTTGCTATGTACAAGGATTATGCAATATATGTCAATGCTGGAAATGGTGATCAAATGTGGCTGGCTTTGCATCCTAATGTGGAACACAAACCAGAGTACTATGACTCAATTCTTAATGGGCTCGAGGTTTTCAAGATGAATGATACACGGGGGAACTTAGCAGGCCCGAACCCTGTCCCACGGGCTATGAGGGCTTCTGGATCAGACCAGACGGGGCGTAGTTTTCCATCAAAAGCGAGCAAAAAGGGCATGATCATAGGTTCGGTTTTAGGGTCCGTGGCTGGATTAGGCCTAGTTTTGGGGCTCTTTTCATTTGTGAAGAAGAGAATGGGAAGGGATAAGGAGGAGGAATCCAGTTGGGGTGGCGTATGGTTGCCAATCTATGGGAGTTGGACGAGTAAGGGAAGTGGGAGCAGCCAAATCTCGAGCATAGGTGGCGGGCATTGTCCCCATTTCACCTTAGCCGAGATAAGGCTTGCAACGTTAGATTTCAGTGAGGCGCGTGTGATAGGCGTGGGTGGATTTGGCAAGGTCTATAAAGGGTTCATTGATGGCGACACAACTAAAGTAGTCGCCATCAAGAGAGCCCACCCCTCTTCACAACAAGGGGTGCACGAATTCTTGAACGAAATTGAGCTCTTGTCTAAGCTAAGACACCGCCATTTGGTCTCACTAATCGGAGCATGTGAAGAAAACAACGAGATGATACTTGTCTACGATTACATGGCCAACGGGTCGTTAAGACAACATCTTTACGACAACAAGGATAACAACAACACTCTTTTAACATGGCCACAAAGACTAGGCATTTGCATAGGGGCTGCAAGAGGGATACACTATCTACACACAGGTGCAAAACACACAATCATCCATAGAGATGTGAAGAGTACAAACATTCTTCTAGACGAAAAATGGGTAGCAAAAGTGTCCGATTTTGGGCTGTCGAGAACAGGACCGACACTGAACCAAACACATGTTAGCACTGTTGTTAAAGGCAGCTTTGGATACTTAGATCCTGAGTACTTTAGGAGACAACACTTGACAGATAAATCAGACGTGTACTCGTTCGGAGTAGTGCTCGTAGAAGTACTATGCGGACGAGCAGCGATCAACCGGAGCCTCCCAAAGGAGGAGGTCTGCTTAGTAGATTGGGCAGTTCTGAATCACAGAGAGGGCACATTGGATCAGATTGTTGATGAAGAAATCAGACATGAAATCAGTGGTGAATGCTTTAGACACTTCACTGAAACAGCAGTTAAGTGCTTGTCTGATCACAGCCTTGATAGGCCACCAATGGGGGAAGTTCTATGGAATCTTGAGTATTGTCTCGAGCTGCAGAACAACCCCCAAATGGTGCCTCGGATGAATGTCGATGATGATGCTTCTGCACGAATGGTGCCTCCGATGAATATCAATGATGCTTATGCGTTGTTAGGCATGATTAAAGAAGACATGTAATCAATTCGTTCGACTTTGGAGTTGTTTTTTAATCGAAACAACGACTATATTGATTCTTGAATTTTAAAGTTATGTTTGTGCTCGTGAATCGGTCAAATGAGACATATTATCCATGTTTCGTGTCAATGTGAGGGAATATAAATTGCAACCGAAAGAATGTCATAATTGATGAATAATTGATCAACTCACAATGTACATTGAAATTATAACTGTTAAATTAATTTCATCGTGATGAAAATAAATTTTACGAAATTTCATTCTCCGACCTTTTCATCACAAGAATTTCCATTTCTGCTTCCATCCTGGACCTATATTGATGGTAATGGAATCTATGTCACCCATTTTGCAATAAGAAAAATTATTTCTCTAGATATAAAATGAATATATCACATCAGGAAAATAAAACTAAAGTAAATATGTATGTTTTAGTATCAAACCTTTGACAACTCATTTGAAGACAATTCTTCGCGGCTGGCATTGATTTGAAAGTATTCATGTTGGATTTTTTTATTAATCTTTTATAATTTATTAATGGATTGATTAGTTTTAATATGTCGGTGGATTCGGAAAAATAGAACTTTAAAAATTTTAAAAAGTTTTTTTTGTTGAATTTAATATATATTACCCCATTTAATATATATAGAAACAAAAAAAGAATATTGATAGGGTGAGTGCGCATACAGAGAGATGTGCACTAGACCATAAAATTAGAATATAAATAGTCAAATTAATTGATTAAAGAAATAGTTTTGGGCCGCCTCTTGCCCTGCCACAGGATCTGCCACTTATATTCCAAATCTACGGCGCAAAATGAAAGACATTATCAACCGTTGTCAATTGTCATCCACGACAATAATTGAATATAGTAATTCGTGCACTTTACGTTAGTCTTAACATCATCAAACAACGCAGAGAGAGAGAGAGAGAGAGAGGAGAATGGGAGATTGCAGAAGAGTTGGCGTGGCAGTGGACTTCTCACCTTGCAGCAAAAAAGCTCTTCAATGGGCTGTTGATAACGTTTGCCGGAGCGGCGATCACCTGATTCTGGTCTATGTGCGCCACGAGGGCAATTATGAGGATGGCGAGATCCAGCTCTGGGAAGCCACCGGTTCTCGTATGAACCCTAATCTCTCTCTCTCTCTGTATATATATATGCTTTTAGTTGCTATGGATGTGCACTTCTCTGTGCTGTTGAACGGTGTCGTATTATATGAAATTGAACTTGATTTTACTAGAATCTGATGTTAAGATCTTTGGATACTAAATTAGTAGACCTAAAAGAATTAATCTGTGTTGCTGTAGAGACTTGATGACTTATGTTGTTGGATTGAAGTGGTTTCGATTTGTGTTATACATGATGTTCTTGGATTTCCACTGTGAATTTTGATCCATTTTATTACTTTGTATCGTTTATTTTCGTTGTGTTAAACTCATCAGTTTACCATAATTGTGTTTTCCTTAGCTTTGATTCCTTTGAGTGAGTTCTCTGTGCCCCACACCATGAAGAAATACGGGGTTAATCCCGACCCTGAAACACTGGATATTGTATCCACTGCATCGAGGCAGAAAGAGGTGCTTTTGCTGTTTGATCCTTGGACTTTTTTATTTTTGATGTTTCTTGATGATTTTATGCTTGTTAAGCAGATAACTGTGCTCTTGAAGATCTTCTATGGTGATCCTCGTGAGAAGATTTGTGAGTCTGTTGATAACATTCCGCTTGACTGCGTCATTATTGGGAATAGAGGGCTTGGCAAGATCAAAAGGTCTGATCTTCATCTTTAACTAATTTTCGAGATCAAATGTTTTGAAGATTTGTTTGAGCTATTCTTACTATGCACCTTCTGATATGGATTGGGTTTATTTCTATGCAATTCCTCAGGGTTATAATGGGCAGTGTCAGCAACTATGTGGTGAACAACGCTACTTGTCCTGTAACTGTAGTGAAGAGCCATGACTAGACACCATGTGGTGTGTTTTCTGGTTTGAAATTCAATAACTCGGTGCCCTATTATTAGTGATTTATATTAGCTATGTTGTATGTTGTTTGTATTGAATCTTTATGTTAATCTGTGTGCACACATATTTGTTCGAAAGCTTGTTCTGTTTTCGTTATTGAATGAGCATCATCATGTGAGCTTGAATCGTATATCTACCATTTTCAGATTGTTGTTCTTCACCTTGTGAGTTGTATGGATCCTAACATGCTAACCCAGTATGGTGTCTTAAACGAGTGAATAAATAATTGTTGCCTTAATTGAACTAGAAACTCTCACACTTTAAACAGCCAGAATTATATCCGTGAAACGCGCCCAAAAACTGTCCTAAATAAGGCAAAGCAAACAGCCATGTGGGGTCTTCCTGTTTTTGCTCAGACCAATCATTTGTTGAGTGGTAGTAAACAATGATTCAACCCTATTTCAACACCAGATTCAGTTAGTTTCCCCACCCTAAATTCCTCATCTTTCTCAAGAACTGCATACAGCACCCCAGCAACATGGAACCCCATAGCAATCTCAGGCTGCTTTTTATCTCCCTCTGTCTTGTCATCGCCCTCGACCCCGCTTGGTCCCGCCTCCCCCCTGACGCATCCCCGTCCCCACAGCCTGTTGCCTCCCTTATAGAATCCTCAATTTCAGCACCCTCATCATCCCCATTAGCTCCATCACCATCACAAGATTTAGATTTCTCTCTAGACAACATAGACCAGTTTGCAATCTCCCCCTCCGAGGCTGAGTACGAACACGACTCTGAGGTCGTTGCATCCGGGATCTTGGGGGCCTTTGGAGTTAAAGTCAACCCAGAGGTGAAGAAAATCTGTGATCAGACAGACCATATCTCACTCTGCTTGGCCACAGTTCTTCCTCTTGTCAAAGAAGACAAGCCGGACATCGACTCCGTGCTGAAAGTGGCCGTCCAAGCCGGCAGTGAGTTCGCCAAACAAGCCTTGGCCGAAGCCAAGAAGCAAGCTTCGAAACCGGGAACTCCTGAGGATCTATTGTTGACCCTCAAGGATTGTGAGGATGGTTACGACAGTACAGTGGATAACTTCCAGAAGACTCTAGATGCTTTCGTTACAAATGATGTAGGGACAATGAGAAGCATGCTTAGCGCTGTGATAACATTCGTCGGGGATTGTCAGGACCAGTTTGCAGAGATGGAGGTCGAGTCTCCGTTCACTGGTTATGCCGAGAAGTTGACGGAAATGGCAAGCAACTGTCTAGCTATTTCTTCCCTTAAGAACTGATGATTCTTTCAGTTCATCAATGTCCAGTTATTTAAACATTGTGCTGTCTGCAGAGGAAGTTTATGAGGAACTGTCCAAACCCTACCATCAACTCTACTTCTTTTTTCTTTTCTTTTTTTTCATTGTTTATTGTTCTTGATAAGTTTCTAATGTGAAATATATGAGATTTTACTATCTCTATGTTTTCTTCCTGAGTTCATGTGAAGAAGTTTGCAGATTACAAGTAGCTTCAATCTGAACATTAGTTGTTCTTTCAGGCCCATATACAGAGCTTGAGAGACTGCGTTGTAATTCAGATTATTAAAATCATATTTGATAATATAAATAATTTATAGTTAGCCTCCTTTCATTTCTTGTCCTCAATCCTTTTGCCAACTTGTTATACATTTTTTTTTTCTTTTGAACAATAACTTACATGAAACGATGCAAACCAATTTTCACAAGTCAAGGCTCTATCTTGTGCGTTTTGTTTTGGGATCCATTATGGAAAAAATAAAGATACTTATCAATTATCATAGTGCATATACACAAGAAAGAAAAAGAAGCCTGTTCTTGTCATTCCATTTAATACATTGGTCGAAGGATTCAACATCTACCTTCCATTTACATTCGATCAATGAATGATATAGTACACCAATAACAAACCAAATAGTAGGATAGGACGAGATAATTTGCAGAAGATAAGGATCATGTCAGAGAGCAGATACAGAGAAAGTTCGATTTCTTCGAGCAGGGAATGATTGCTAACATAGAGAAATCAAACAAGAATGATATATTACGAGGAATGTATTATTCTTTACTTGTATACAAAACCAACTAGAGATAACATGCATACATGCTCTCAAGAGAGGGAGCAGACTGATTAGTTTACCCGTTTTTTCTCTATATCTAGTACGATGCATGTTCATCTGATGAATATTTACCAGCACCTACGACTCGTTCACAAAGACTGTGCCATGTCCATTGGCTTTCAAGAACTTCTTCAACAAAAGAACAAGTATAGCAACGGTAAGCCCAAAAGCCGCCCATGTGAATAACCGATCATCAGCCTGTTTCACAACCCTTGCTTCTGATCTCGATGTCTGAGTAACATGTGCATTTGAAGGAATTCTACTAGCTTCTTCAACGATCCCACCGTCATCAGATGGACGAGCTAGGGTTTCTGTAGTACCCTCACCATCATCATTATCGGAAATCTGCAGAGTCTCATTCTCTTCAGTATCTACTTCTGGCTCCTGGTTCCCTTGAGGCACTGGCATTGCTTTGCTGAGCATATATTCGTGAATCTAAGCATAAAAAAGCTTATAAGTTTAAGTTGGAAACAATCCAGAAAAAGGCAACGGAGAAAGTAGGGCATTAAGAACCTCGTCAATCAACTTTTGGCGCTCAGGAGAGCCAAATGTTGGAGCAGATTCTCGAGATTTGACAGCAAGAGCTCGTCTCTCTTCTTTCGTGTAATCTAATGATCCCAACGCACCATTTGGGCTAGTAGGCATGAATGCAATTAACGCTACCAAAGCAGTCCGAACTGCAAAAATCATCCACACAGACTATCATTATCCACATACAAACAAATATCATTATCTGGTGTACCCTGAAAACATCTCAACTAAAGAATTACCACTCCAAGATGGTTGCCAGTGTTCAGGATGATGATTCGAAATGCTCAAGCATATCTTCGTTTGGGTTTCAAATCGGCCATTGGGCTGTAAGGCAGAATTTAAACAAACCAGAGAGCGATTACAATGAAAATTCATCATTAATACAGCAATATACAACTCTGTTGACATCTCTAGAAGATCAGATTGATACCGTGAGTAACATGAATGAAGGTGGCTTGAAAGGATATTCAGCGGGAAGCTGAATTCTTCCATGATATATTCCTCCCTCGAACTCCGAGTCTCTCGGCCCCAAGATTGCAAATTGCCATTCAAATATATTTTCCTGGAGTCATACATTCAGTATAGAAAGAACAATTAAGTCAACCTAGAACACGTGTTCAACTCATCATTCCCAAATCCAACGCTATAAATTAAACATGTAAAATGCTGTACAAAATCAGCTCTGCAATTCAAATATTCAACAGAATGAATGATCTCTGCAAACGAAAGATTGAATTTGTGCATACAAAAAGCTGAAAACGAAGAATAAAACATGAAGGGAATCAACATAAATTAATCAAAATACAATCCCAAATTGAAAGAGGCAATTTGAAGTTCTTTTTCCCAATAATCAAATCTGCACTAATTCAAGCTTCAACACAAATCGAAATTCGAGTCAGCAGCAGCCAACAAAATAACTAAAAAAAAAAAAATCAAAACAAATCCAGATACGACAGATCTATAACAACTATATGACATTCATCTTCCCCAAAAACAAAAAAAACAAATAATAACAAAAAATGTAAAGACAAAACAAAACAAAGTCACGAATCTGAAATGAATTAGTCAAAAATCAATCAAACCTCGAGAGGCAGGCTCATGAAATCATCGGAAGGATTGGATTGCATCTCTTTAACCTCCTGCAAAATCCTCTTCACCGCAGGATTCTTCCGATTGTACTTGTCTTCCGCCATTTTCACACTTCAATTATCTTTTACAGCAGCGGATTCTCAACGAAGACAATGAATTGAATTGTATACATTGAATATAAATATATTTAAAAATTCAATTTAGATTAAATTCATTTTTTTTGTCCCGATGAGATATGTGAGGAGAAAGAGAGAGGTGGGTGACACGTCATCATGATGCAATTTGGTTGAGAAATTTCTCTGCTGTTCCCTAATTGAAGTACCTTGCAGTTCGTACTAAAAACGCTTTTGCACAAAACTTCTATTCTTAGGAGCGATATTTGCAAAGATTTTCTTTATTTTCCTCTTCTGAATATAAAGATGTCTCGAGAAGTAAACAGAAGTCAGAGAGAGAGAGAGAGAGAGAGGGATGGAGGGAGTTGACAGAGCGGCGGTCGCCGGAACGTGGCTGAAGAAGCACCGTCCGATCTACCTGAGTGCCATTAGACATCCTTTCATTCTCGGAATCCGTGACGGTTCCGTTGACATCTCTGCCTTCAAACGGTGGCTGGTATAAATGAAAACACCAATTATTTCCTTATTTCAATCTATGATTACAATACAATTTTGCATTTTCCTGGAATTAGTCCTTTAGTATTTATCTTTATTCGAGATGCTAAAAAGTGTTCGTTTTCTTGATAAATGTTGCATTTGGCTGGATTTCCTGTTTAATCTGATTGTGTTGTTGCTTTGAAATATTGAAATGCTGGAGCTGGTTAAATAATTTCTTTTCTTTTTTCTTTCAATTTCAAGTTTTAAGCTTTAATAGTGTTAAGTAGTTTCTGGATTTGCTCAATTGTACTAGAGGTGGCAAAATGATTCTTTGTTATCTGAATAATGAATTAGAAGTAACCAAATTAAATTCACGAACTTGATGACTTCTTGCACTAAATCCAAATGAAACACAAAGCTATTTACCGTCTTGGATTTGGTGCTAGATTGAGCAATGAATGGCCAAATCTCCTAGTTGATGTTTCATGCATGTTCATAGATCAGACTGTAGAAGAATGACAAGTCTCTTTCAAATATAATGCAGGGGCAAGATTATATATTTGTTAGAGCATTTATTCCTTTTGTTGCAAGTGTGCTGCTTAAAGCTTGGAAGGAATCAGATGATAATGCCGATGTTGATGTAGTTTTAGGTGGTATGGCTGCCTTGAACGATGAGGTTGCATGGTTCAAAACGGAAGCTTCAAAGTGGGGTGTTGCTCTCGATAATGTCGTGCCTCAACAAGCTAATCTTGATTATTGCAGGTACTACTATATTGGAGCTTAGGTCTTGATTCTGCTTCTTGTCATCATAACCAAATGAAGTATATAGGACATATGTACTTATTGCTAATGCAATGTGTTTATTGTAGTAACTTTGTAATGAGTAAAATAGTAATTATGTGCTCGGAACACAGGTTTTTGGAAGGATTGTTGAGCGCAGAAGTGGACTACACTGAGGCTATAACAGCTTTCTGGGCAATTGAAGCTGTTTATCAAGAGAGCTTTGCTCACTGCTTAGAAGATGGCTCAAAAACACCAGAGCAACTAAAAGAAACTTGTCAACGATGGGGCAATGATGGTTTTGGTCAGTATTGCCGTTCACTCCAAAGCATAGCCAATCGTCGATTGGAGAAGGCATCCGATGAAGTGATTGCCAAAGCTGAGGCTATCTTGCTAAAGATACTCGAACATGAAGTAGAATTTTGGAACATGAGTCGGGGCCCACTTTGAGTGGTCGTTAACTTTCCAATGTATTCGTTGCCTTGAATTTTCGAGACTCTGTGTGATGTACTTTAATCAAATTGAAGAAGAAGAAGAAAAGGATGGAGATGATGATGATGTCTAATTGCACTTCAATAGAATCCATACATCTTGCAATTCATCATAAACTATATATTACCAGAAAAAAAGCAGTAAATCTTAAATAGAACCCTTGAAATTAGGACGAATTTCTTGACTCTTCTTAGTAGCAAACAGCCCCTTCTGCAAAACCCAATCTTCAATCATAGCTTGAGAATTAAGAGGCTGATCAGTAGGCACAAGATGTCCTGCATTCATCACTACCACATGGCTCAAATTCTTCCATTTCTGCATATATCCAGCAAGCTTTCCATCAACCCTCCAAACTTCCCTCTTCGCGTCCAAGAACTCATCGATCCCTCCCCATTTCATCATCTTCATCCAAGCCAAAGTCGACACCACCCCGTCTCTCAAATCACACTGCCCTTGATACAACAACACCTTAGTATTCTTCACCAAGAACTCCACCTTATCCACCACACTCTTCATCACATCATCTTTCAACACCTCACCCACAACATCGCTACACACCTCATAGAGTAAGGATTCCTTGACCCCTAATGCCCTCTTCGCCTCTACGTTGTTCAAGAACACAGCCACTAGATCATCTTGATAAGGAATCAGCCTCCTAAAATCATACAAAGTGGCCAAACCAGTCATGTTGGTCAATGTCTCCAAAACCCGGGATCTTGCCTCCGTTGCCTTGCTCCATTCACCACTTCTTACATATCCAACAGCCTCCAATTGAAGTGCCTCCAAAAGGGTTTTTTGCTTTTCATTGATCAATCCCAGATTGTAAGCATTCATAGCATGAGTTCCCACTTGAATCTCAGGATAAGTCAATCCATTTCCTATAGCAACACCACCCAAATTCACCCTGCTTTCGCTAGGTGAATTCCGGTTCTTCATCACAATATAATATCCAAGTGATGGCACATATTTTCCAGCATAGCTCTCACCAGTAATGTAAATCGGCCTAGTCTTAAACGAAGCATCAAAGTTGACGAACTCTTTGATCGCTATAAGGAGCTGTTTGGCTACATCATTTTGATTCCTAGGAATTTCTTGAGGTGAAGCAGCAATACTAAATCCAGTGCCTATTGGATTATCAAGAAAAAGCAGGCCAAATATTTTGTTCCAAGAACCTGGATTGGCCCTGAGTGAAAGATCTTGCTGCACCAGCCACGGGCCGAGCTCATAGAAGTTTGCAATCATGGATGAGCAGCCCGGCCCGCCTTGAAGCCATATGACAATCGGAATTTGGGAGAGTGATGAGTTGTTGCTGTAGGAACTCTGTGATTCATAGTATGTGTAGAAAATGGAAGAGCCAGTGGAGGAGTTGACTGTTAAGTAGCCTGATTTGGTGGGCAAAGCTTCTTTCGGGTAGTACGACGCGGCGGCGGAGTGGTGGAGGGCGGCGCAGATACTGAGGGCCACGATGAGGAGGTTGAGAAACGGTGGTGGCGTTGCTTCCATTTCTTGAAATCTAGTGATCTTGTGCTGTGCGTTGACTGCAGATTTTTGTCATTGTACCATGTATTTTGTGGTCTTTAACAACGTACTTTTTTTGTCTTTTGCCTTTTCCTTCATTCGTTTATATCACAAAGAAAATATTTGATTTTTAGGCTGGCAGACACCATAAGAATCTGATACGAGTTTACAACTTTTCTTTGAATTTTTACTCAGTGGAGTACACTAATTACACTTGTAAGAATCTAAAACAACAGTTAAATTGAAACTTAGTAATTATCTTGTATTTTACATTGTTTTTATTGTAGTTTGAGCGTAAATCGAAATCAACCTGAAACCCAATACACAAAGATGATACATTAACTCAAATTTAAATGTTTCCTCAATAACTCGCAAGATTCATCATGTACCAAAACCATTAAATCCATATTTGCATGGTTAGTTCAAGAAATACAACATCTCAGAGAAAATATGTCGCATATTTTGCCTCAATGCCTTTTGCCATGCCTCCTGCTGCTGCCCTTTCCCTTTTTCCGACTACTCTTTTCCTCGGATTCTGAATCTGAATCTGAATCGGAGTATGAATCCGATGACTCAGATGAACTGTATTTGCGATGCCTTCTCTTTTTCTGCTTCTTACTTTTGCTCTTCCTCTTTCTACTCCTCCTTTCCTCTTCAGAATCAGATGATGTACTATCACTTGATTCGCTCTCCCCTGAAGAGTCATCTGATTCCATAAATGAGGATGACCCATCATCAGATTCAGACTCGGTGTCGGTCTTATGCTTCCTCTTACTCTTCTTTGCACGTTTTTTAATGTTTTCCTCACCCACCTGGACATCTACATCTGGGTTGTCCAGATCATATGAAATGCAAGGTTGCATTCTAAGTTTCGGGTTCTTGAGCTGCTGCGTGCGTGATGGTCTCGAGATATAGACCCGCTCGTTCTTGCACTCATATGTCCAGTGCCCCATTTGGAAGCACTTCTGGCATTGTGAAGGTGCACCAAGTATCGTTGTTGAGCTCTTGAGATCCTTGCGTTCACCCAATCTCACTTGTTTCTCGGTACTCATCAAATACATTTGCCTCTTGGCTTCTTTTCTCTCTTGCCATCTACTAGGCCCTTCTTCCTTCTGCCCATATGCATTTACATTTCGTGCAGCTGCAGCTGCTGCGCGCTCAGCCTGGGCTCGGCTGAGACCCTTTGCAGCTGTTAAAGCAGCTGCCTTGATTCTTTCTGCAGCACCATCGTCTTTGTTGCTTGACATGATCAACTGTCAAAATAGAAGATTCAGAATCTTCACCAACAGTAGCTATTTAAAAGTATACATCTCAATCGGATTGCTAAACCTCTCAAAAGCATTTACCAGCTTGCATGAAATGGGAGGAAATAAATCACAAGCGTAAAGTGCACCTTGATCCTACAGCATCTTAGATGCAAAGTGTAAAGAAGCGCATGCTCAACCGACATGAGGCGACCATTCTACAAACATATCTCAGTCTACTTTATTGGACCTATATGTCATGGGTTAATAATTTTGATCCACACATACAAATTAATAAAATAGTGAAGCACTTAATCTATACGAGACCAATTTATTTATTATATTTTAGAATTTTAGGATTTCTAAGACTTGATCTATCAAGACTGCACAACATGTGTATACTAAAGATGTTAGGCAATACAAACAAACGACAATCTCATAGGTAAAAATATGCAATAAATACATGACAAGGAATATAGATTCAGGATTTCGATTATGAGCATAAGCAAGAGAATGATTAATGATATTTATAAGTAATTAACTAGTCTTTCCATTTGAATCCCTACTCACATAAATAGCTGCAGTGAAAATCAAGACCCCCTTTTAGTCAAAAACTGCACCAATCCGAGCATAATTTTATTGGCACAGAAAAAGCCATAAACCGCCGTTTCCTTTATGCTATCTTTTATTTTTCCTTTTCATACCTGCAAATGATCTAGAGATTTTGGGTTTCTCAGAAAAGCAACCTACACAATTTAGGGCACCTTGGTTTGATTTCATTCTCAATCCCCATTTCAACAAAACAATTGATCGCTAAGTGCACCCTCCAAACACTAAAACAAATGGAGCAAGCAGCTCTGTAGATTATCTATGGAGGAATTCCTTTTAAACTAAAGTGAGAAAAATGGAGGAAAGAGCAGAAACACTAGTAATTCAAAAGAGAAAAAAGGAAAACGAAAAAATAGCAGGCATCACGACTAAACTCCCGAAACAAGAAGTCCGTTTTCCGGCCGAAACCGCAGCCGGAAAATGGAAAGAAGTAGCAAATCAAGAAAAGGAGATACCTTGTTCAGAATCGCAGTTCGTCGTCAACGTTTCTTGCCCTAGTTTTTGGGGCTAATGAGCTTACAAATCAAATATAATATAGGAGTATGGGCTTTTCACAACATAGTATAACTTTTAACTAAGAAAAAAAAGGCCCATTAGCCATAATAATTATATTCAACATTAACTTTTATATTATTATTATTATTATTATTATGAGGTTTCCTCATTCCCTTAATTTTTAACACTAATTATACCCCAGGAAAATAATCTATATTAATAGATTAATATATTATTAAAATACTTTTCAACAAATATTGATGAGCTTATCATAACTAAAAGTATCTATTTTAAAATGAAGTTTAACTGAGAAATGTATTACTTTTGTATACTTACATATAGAAGATAGAAAGATATATATATAATAACAAAATGATCACTTATAATTTTCCCAATAATCCGGCCAAATTTTCAATCTTTTATTTTATTTTTTATTTTTTATTTTTATTACTAAATAAATTTGAAAAAACAAAAAAAAAGTAATTCAAGTATATTGAGAAATTCAAATTTGAAAACATGTTTTTAATTAATGATCTCCTTTTATTTTAATAGAGGTGATTCATCAAGTCAAATAAAAAAGAAAAAGAAAAATCCATAATTGTAAGAGACTGTTTATTCTAACTAAAATTAAATTACTTATTCAAATTTGACAAATTCTCTTGTGCATCTAATGTACAGATATAAGATCCGTACAATTCGAGTCGATCCGACCCAAATCCACAATTTTCCTTTTTTTTTTTTTTAACATTATGTCTTGACCTTTATGTACAAATTTGGTGACTTTATGTACAAATGTTGTGAGTTTTATGCATTGTAACTTAGAAGAGAAAAAAAAAAGAAAGAATTTCTACAAATTTTATACATATATTTATGTGATATTCATGTGACTCTTATATATATTCATGTGACCTTAATGTATAAATATTCATATTTTTATATAATATACAAAAGTATATAAAGGTATGAATATTTGTATATAAAGGTCACATAAACATACATAAGGGTCATAAAAATATTTATGAACAAATTTTGCTTAAATTTTTCATTTTTTTCTAAGTTATATATCAAAAATTTACAACACTTCAAATTTATATGTCCATGTATCACACTAATATCAAATGAGATTAAAATATTCTTAAGAACTTGATTTTTTGGTAAACTAACATTTTCACATCAAATTCGAAATATTGGTAAACTAACATTTTCACATCAAATTCGAAATATTTAAATTTTATGACCATTCATGTAACAAATCAAAATTAAAAACACTCTCAAGAAATAAATTATTTTTCGTGTTCAATATTTTTATATCAAAATATTAAAATAATAAAATGTATATGTATCGTACGAGACCTATACTAGTCTCCGTAGAAAAGAAACTAGAGGCATAACTAGACATCTTATAGGAAGGCTAAAATCAATACAAGATCAATAATTAAACACTATAAATTAATATTTTTACAATACAAAATTCAAAAGTAATAGTGATCTTGGAGAAAAACAATTGGGGTTAAAAAGCCCCCATATGTATATGAGAGGTTAAACGCCCTTGTTTAATAAACATGTAATTAATCGTAATGAAAATGCAATACACGATGTCTTTTTTACTTAGATAATTACATTAATGGATAAATATTATTATTCAAGTATTTTACCTATATAAGAAAGTAAAAAACTATTGGAGTAGTTTTATATGGACAAATGTGTAAATATATATTTAAATACCTAAAATTTAGGTTGAGGAGCATATTCACATCAATTCACACCTATTCTTTGTTTTTTTTTTTTATACAAATAAATAGCTAACGTTTAAAAAGCTAATTAGCACAATTTGAAAAAAAAAAAAAAAAAAAAACACGTACCTCCTCTTTTTCTTTTCAAATAAACTATATTATTAATTGTATTATCTTTTTTTAAAATTATACTTTTAACTATATTTATCTTTATACATTTCACTGAAAATCTGCAGAGTATCAGATTTCATATACTCGGATGCTTTATTATGCTCAATAAAGTTTAAATAAAAATATCATTCAAAATCATTATAGTAACAATATACTTGAAACAATAACAATTGTTAGCTATATCGTCATGGCTTTGATGAGAAAAGAACCTATAATTTCATGAGATAAACCCGACCGCACAACCTATCACACAAATCATTCTCTATTTTCTTAATTATGTTCAGTCGTTGATTTACTCATCTCACAAAACTATTCGTCCATGAAATAATTTCACAAATATCATACTGTTTCCATCACTTCTACTCGTTGCAGATATAATGCTAGTGAAATAAGCAACGCATGCTCTTTCACTTCTATGATATGATCCTTAAAAAACGACCATAAAAGGAAAAGACGATACATATAATATATCAGCTACGAGCCCACAATTGTTTCATATTCAAAATGCATACACAAACATTGCGTCCAAACTTAACAAAGATCAAAGAGAGCTAAAATGCTCGAAATCCTAGTAGATGCAATAACAAAATAAAACGAACCAAATGTGGTAAATAGCATGACTAGAATACCCCGGATAGAAGATTCGCCGCAGTGGATATGGCGGCTCCAGTGATGGCACATTGCACCACCTGCTCATGAGAGTGGTCGTCGGAAGTTAGGGCCAATGCTGCTCCAGTGATTGCTCCAGCCAGAGCACTATTTTTCTGTGTCATCCCCAAAACCAAAAAAAGAAAAAATCGATCCAACTTGAAAAGTCAATCACCAGTCTTACATAACAAACACTAGAAATCTAATAACAAGATAAGAATTATCGTATATAGGATTACCCAATCGTGAACTCCTCTAGCTTCTTTCAACCCGTAAGTAAGACCCGAATACACCCCTGCTGCTAGACCTGCAACAATGGCAATGTAAACGAGAGTGATAAAATTATAATCGACAAGAAATAAACAAATGATCTTGAATTGATATAGTCTTACCCCATTGCATAGATTCTTTGCCAGTACTCTTGACCTAAAAGAAGTACAAATTTAACCATCACAATCAATTGGATTGTCATTTATATATATTATTAGACAAAAATCCAAAGTGAGCATAGAAATGAATGTAATTGTTATACAATCATGATTACATGCACATATATAAACACTCATCAATTAAAAATAGCTTGAATACTACGACTACACATTTAGAGTTTCATATTTCTATAATTAAGGACATTATTTAATTTACTAGTTTTCTCCTAGTTTTTGTCATTTTCAGAGAAAAAGTTGATGAAATCTACTTATCGAATTTTGACAGAATTCGGAAATACATTCATACTTACCAATGCTTCCACCGACTTGCAATTATTTTCTCCTGCAAATAGTCATGAGACAGAAACATGAATTTTCTTTTAGGTATTATATATGCCAAGTAAAGCCATCACTAAATTCGAACATAAATACGAGGAAAACATCATCGAATTACAAAAAATCGAGTAACTAATATGAAGAACAGACCTCTAAGGTCGGGAAATCGATGGTGCTTCTTTGAAGCACCAATTTCAGGAGGGATGCTGCCTCCAATATCTCCACTTGCACCTAATTAATCAAATTAAAAGGCAAAGAATTAACCAATTCTTGAAATAAAAGAATTAAAAATAAAAAATCAGAGATGAACTCACTTTCCAAGGCTGTGAAATAAGCTTCACGAGATACAGCTTGAACTGCCCCAATCTGCCATGCATGTCAATATTCTTAAACCAAATTACAGGGAATGAAAAATGAAGAGAGAGAGAGAGAGAGAGAGAGAGAGAGAGACCCCAGCAGCTTTGATGAAGCTTTCAGCAATGCGATTAAGGAGAGGGTGGCCAAGATCAAAGAAGCCTCCACTGTCAAAGCTTCTCAGCTCATCAATCAATGATCGATTTTCCAGATTATTCCCACTCATTCTTTTTCAATTCGAAAGAAACTCTATCAACAGAACTTAGGGGGGAGAGAGAGAGAGAGAGAGAGAGAAGAACCGAACAGGATTATGGTTTTTTTGTAAGAGAGAAGGCCAAAGTTGGTGGAGATTGACACGTGTCATTATACTGTTGACGCGTGGCGGATTCGATGGCGCTCTTTCTGGATCAAAGTTGACTACGTGGCACTAGTTTAATTATATTATAATGGATATTATTGCATTAATGGATCATGTATAAAAAACGTGTGCTACTTTTATGTCTAGTCCTAAAAAAAGTTCTTTTAAAGTTGAATTTTCGAGCCTTTATTTGCTTTGTTAACCTGACCCTGCACTTTGTGCGGTTTATCTTTTATTGTGCTAATATATATCATTTTCAATTTTTAATAATATAATTAAGTTTTATAAATAAAAGTTATTCGTATTGTCTTTGTTATTTCAAAACCTGTATAATATACAAATGTATTTTTCATAAATTTGTTGTTTTTCAAAATTATATTTTATAAAGTAGAGTTTTGGCTTAAAAGAATAGAATTTTGATTGAATTAAGTTTTACAGTACGTGTAAGGGTTGATTATGTATGTGTAGATCTTGACGACGACAACAATAATAATTGCTATTATTTTATATAATTAAATGACATTATTAATAATAAATTGTAAAAATGTATAATAGATAGTCTATTTAAATGCAATTGAATTTTTCATTGATATAATTAAAATGTTACATGATCATAGTGTTTTTTTTTAACGGAAAAAATGAATTCAAATAGAGTATTATGACTACTCTAACCCAAAATTATACTTGAGAATTACAGATGTTCAAGACAGTTCCTTGGCTCTACTAACCATTTTCCAATGTTTGTATCTAACATTCCTATCCTTAACACTAATCCAATTCCACACATATATCTTAATTTTACTATACTCTCTTTAGACATTAATTAAAACTTTGTTGAAAATAATGTCATTTCTCAAAGACCAAATATTCCAAATTATTTCGATCCAAATAAATACCGCCACCTTAGTCTCGTGTCCTCTCCCCAAGCTCTCATTAAATTGTAGGAAGTGAATTGTCGAAATCTCGTGAAGGGCCATTGAAACCCCAACCAATTAAGAATTTTAAACCAAATTAAGGATGTCAACTAATTACATGATTATAGTGTAATTAAGCAACAAAAGTTTATGCTATAAGCTCAAACATATATCGATTTATAAGGTCCAAATATAAATATATTAATTACTATCTATACTAATAACAATGATAATAATAATATTATTTTTTAAAAGATAGTAATAATAATAATAATAAATTACTTTTTATAGAGAAATATTTCTTTCATTATCCATTACAAATACATACAGTCAATGTAAAATATTTATGTATAATCTTCTAACGTTATAACACTTTTTGTAATAGTGCACTCATTATTATGAAAGTGTAATTTTTCTTTAATTTTATATATATATATTATGATTTGATAGCTTATCAAGAATGTCATTTAATTTTCATTTTTTCTGTAATTATTTGACAAGACACTTTTAAGAAGAAAATCGACAAATTAGTAAATTTTGTCAACTTTTCTCTTTTTTTATATAATATATAGATATGTACTTTTTTCTTCCAAAATAAAGATCGTTTTAAATATTTTCAAACAAATATTTTCTCACAAATTAAGGAATTTTGCACTATACCCGTTTTTGTACTTGATATCTAAATTTTTTTCGATTGCAATTAACTATCTTATATTTACGCGAGTTACAAATGACCATCTAAGATTATCGAAAAAATATTTTCCTATTAAATTGAGCCACGTACAACGCACACTCTCTACTTATGAGGGTATTTTTATCGTTTTAGGTTTAATTAAAAAAAAACATTGCTCAACCAAATATTAAAATTTATTTGGATATAAAAATGACGATACTTAAGATAAAAGAAAATATTAAATTAGAAAATTCCATTCAACATTTCAAAGTGAAAACCCCAAATTTGACAATTAATGAAAATGGTTTCAAGATCGCAATCATGAACAACTCTTGTGAAGACAAAATGAAATCTTTAATGAGTTTTTTCCCAAATCTTTTTTGAATATTAGGATTTTCAGATATAGGTTTTGAAATGCCTGATGGAAGGCGTGTCCAAGGCTCATCCAATAAAATTGGGGAATTACATCGAGGGTTTTAGAGTTTAAAAGTAGGAATTCTATTTATTTTCAAATAAATTTCATAACAAAACTCAATTTATAAATTAGTTCTTAATTTTGAATTTCAATTTTAAAGTTTTTCAATAAGAGACTTAATTTAATATTTTTTCTCAAAAAGATTTGAAATTTAGATTGAATTCTCAATTCAAAACAAAATTTCATATATTTTTTTATTTATATTTATAGATTTATGTGTATTTTAAAAACAACTTTCATCCGACTTATCTTAATTTATATAAAAAATATATATAATTAATTCAATTCATAAAATATAATTTATATTAAACTGATTGATATTAAAAACAATTTTCTATAAGTTTATTCATAAAATTAAAAAAATAAAGGAATCTTTAATTTTTTGAATTGCATTTATTATATATATAAATTAATATAAGTTGGATGAAAATTATTTCAAAATTGTATGAAGTCGTCTTAATTTATCTAAACTATAAATACATATTAAAATATAAATAAATAAATGAAATTTTGTATTGAATTAAAATCTCGATCTAATTTTTAGGCCTTAAATTAAGAAAAAAAATGTAAAATTAAGCCCCTTATTAAGAAACTTTAAAATTTGGGTTCAGAATTGAGAATTAATATATAAATTGAGTCTTGTTATGAAATTTATCCATACATTTTTCCTAAAATTAAACATAAAATTACAAAAATATCCTCATAAGTAGAGAGTGTGCTTCACACATGACTCGATTTGACCAGAAAATATTTTTTCAACGGTCTTAGATAGTTATTTGCAACTCACATAGTTATTTGCAACTCACACAAATGTAAGATGGTTACTTGCAACCGAAAAAAGTTTAGATAATTAAATGAAAAAATAAATATAATTCGTATGATTATTTATAATTAACTCTAAATATAATTATTGTTAGAATTTTTTTCTCTTTCCTCTTAACAATCCCCTTTAACACATTCAATTTAATAAGAATAAATATGAGTAATTTTACTAACAATCACTTAATCTGAAACAACCTTTTATTGCTAAAACAACATTTGTTTGAGACAATCTCTTTATTCGTATCATTGTCCACCCGAGCGTAATTTTCAAGTCTTCTTTTGTGTTCATTGTTGATCTTCTATATTTACAAAATTCTCATTTGATATTTTTTCCCACACCAATAAGCTATTAGCCTGAATTGATAATTATCATAACTGAAGCAGTTAAACTAATTACTTCAAAATTTTCAATAATTGTACAAGGTGTGAAACATAAAACAAATTAAAATGATGTTTAAATCACAAGGGCTTTCATGTCAATTCAGAGGTTTTTTATTTCCAACTATTAAAAGTTATATTCTTAATATAGTAAAGTATCAATCCATGGATACTTGCATAAAATCTAACATGTATTTGGAAAAGCATACACAATTTTAAAAGATAAATTTAAGAAGTTACTTGAAAACGCTAAAAATTAACCTTTCAATAACAAATCCATAAAGAACTCATTCACATCCAAAAAAGAAAAAAGGCCCAGATAAGATGCTTATCAGAACAGGCACACTCCTTCAATTTCCATGGAGGCTACTGAGTTTTCACAAGACAACAAAACTCACAAAAGCCTAACATCTTAGGATATGTTTGGTTTCGACTTAAGTGTGTCTGGAAAAATCCTAACTTTGAAATTCTTGAAGAATTAAAACTCAAGTAAAAGAAAACAACCAAATGAAGATCAATTCATGCAATGCCACCATAGTTGCATTGAATAACCTTAATAACTGTGATAGAAAGCATTAGCACATCACAACAATATCCACCCACAACTGTTTCTACAAGGCACAGTTTTCAGGTATCACTTAGAACTTAGAAGTAATTAAGGAACTGCAAACAAGAAGCATTCTAGGCCACATAAACAATAACATTGGTTCCTGATAAGAACCTACACAAGTGTGCAATAAGATAGGACATTCTTCATAACTTCCCCTAATCTCCTCGAAAATCAGTCATAACAAGTGAAAGATAGAACACCCAATCGCAATGCCACCATAGTTACAATGTTAAACCGAAAGTATAATAGCAAGCATTAGCACATTACACCAATATCCACTCAACTGTTTCTACTAGGCACAGTACTCGGGTATATAACTTAGAAGCAATTAAAGAACTGCAAACAACGAGCATTCTAGGCCACAGAATCCATAATATTGGATCCTGATAAGAACTACCCATGACTGCAATACGTATACTAGAGAACATGTTTCACGGGTAAATTCTTGAATGTGAGGTCATAATCTTCTGGGGTAGAATAGCAACTACATCTCATACAAGTTCAGCCATGATACCATAATTGAGATGAGTTCAGCTCATAGATTAACAATAGTAACCAAAGATCTCAAGATTGAAGCAAAATAAACAAGAATTTAGCTCAAAAAAGGCATCCAATTAATTAAAACACCATTCAAAATCTGAAACACTGTTTGAACTAAACATAACAAAGACGGTTTACGCCAACACAAATTAAATCTTGCCCATTCTCAGAGGATGATTATAATGGAGGAAAAGGTAATTTGAAATCTACTATTCGACGCTTGCATCGTCGCCGCTCTTGTTGTTGTGCTTCCTTGCGTACCTCTGATTCCTCAAAAACTTCGGATCCATCTAAACAGCAAGAAAAGAAATCCCCTCTCAGTTGTTCGCACACACAGAAACACACACTATCAACAAAATACGGAGAGAAGGAACTAAAAGCATACCCCTTTGGTGGAGCTGTTGCGCTGGCGTTTGGGCTTCTTGATTCCATTCCTATGAGCCTTGTGTGACTGGTTGTGCGCCGTGTGGTTCTTCGATTTCGCCATTTTTCTCCTCTTCGAAGCTCTGCTCCAACTAAAATGCGAACCTTCACAGAAACCCTAATTTTGTGATGGGTACAAATCTCATATATTGTGGGCTTTTGGGCCACAATAATATTCGTATCCAATTTTACTTGTTCAAAAGCCCAATATGTCCAATATCTATTTCTTTCTTTGGAACCCTAATTTGAAGGTCAATATAGTTGTATCCAACTGAATCAAATCAATGGATATGATTAGTTTATTGTTAAATTAATTTTAAATGTGAGGTATCAAATTTATTTGTAACTCACCGGTTTACTAGGTCCTATATTATTGTAAAAACTAAGTAATATATTCTATAGAAGTATAACATATTTACTTCAATTTTATAATTTATTCTATCTCCAAAGAAATATAATCTATTCAAATAAATAATTTTTTTTTTATTTTCTTTACTTTTTTTGAGTTACAATGGGGGTGGGGTGATTCCAACCTAAGACTTTGATTAAAGTGAGTGATGTATTTGTCACTAGGTTAAGCAGCCTATAAATACAACAAATATATTTAGTTAACTTTTGTATTTTACTATAGATAACATATAAAAAAATTGATTAAATTCAAATAGGTAATATTATATTTTATGAATTAGATCATGAGTTTATTAGCAAATATATATATATATATATATATATACTAACAAGCATACAAACTTAATTAAGAATTTTACTTTTAACCTCGTTATTATCAACCTTGAGATTTAATGCAATTATCTTAACGAGCCTCAAATAAATAAACACTAAATTTTTGTCCAATAGACGATTGGTCGCGTAAAACCTAACTTAAACCTCTTTGAAAATCATTTAATATTTAACATTTTTATTATCTAATAGCTTTATAGTTTAGGTGGTATGTTACCTTTTACAATTATTTATATGCATTAAGTGTGTGAATTTTAAATTTATGCAATTGAGTCGATTTTTTAAAAATTTTATGCGCTCTACATGCCTTTCATTCATGTTCACACTTGTTCGATACACATTCTTATTCTGCGTGTATAATATTTTTGTTATATTAGTGTAATATTTATGTTAAGTCTCCATAACTTTTATATTATGTTAGTTTAACATTTATATTATATTACAGATATATAATAATTTTTAAATTTTTATGTTATAATAATTTAATCTTTATATATTTTTTTTATAGTTAAAGTACTATATAAAATGTTATAATATTTATATATAAAAATTATACTAATATTTATTATAACATAAAAGTATAGTTATACTATATGAATTTTACGTTGATAAAAAAATATAAGTAATATCACTTAAAAGTTATGATATTTATACGTAATGTTATACTTATATAACATAAAAGTTACCGCATAAATTAAAAAATAATAGTAATAATTTGAGTGTGGATCTGATTGGATCTGACTCGATCTAATTTGCACACATCCAATCCAGTTACATCATACAACTGGTGCATAGAAACTAAGGGTGGGATCGGGGCGGGTTTCGGGTTTTTTGGGTCGGGTACCCGACTAGTGCCACCCGAAAATACTCGCTTTTTTCGGGTACCCACTTATCGTATACCCGTCGAGTCGGGTAGAGAGAGCTTCATCTTGTACAAAATAACCTATTATCGTTGAAAGCAAAAGAAATGAGAATCTAAGTAGAGAAGGTAGGACGAAATTTTAAACTTTATTCGGGTACCCAAAACCCGATCGGGTAATACCCGACCCGACCCGAACTTTATGGGTATCCAACCCGAAATACCCGAAAGTTTATGAAATTATAATGAAACCATACCCGATCGGATAATACCCGTACGGGTCGGGTCGGGTACCCGATACCCGAAAGAAAATTCTCACCCCTAATAGAAACACTACTTTTCATCTTTATAAAAGTGCAGATTATGATGATCAAATTTTAATTTGAATCACACAAAATTTCTTCTTTCTGCAAGGAAATGACATAATTCTTTAAAATGAGTTTCAAAAAAATGCATTGAATGCTCTTGTTACAAAATAAGCAGTTATGATAGGAGGTTTGGATTAGACAATAGGGCTTTGCGCTTTAGATGGTCTTTCTCTTTGTGCAAATCCAATGGTGGTCTCGAAAATTTAGCCCAACCTAGTAAATCAAATAATTGAATCAAATATTTATTTCCTTCCTTCCACTTTACCTAGCTCATTTAAAAAAAAATTACGATCTCCATTATAGAGCCAATCTTCTTTCAAAATAATGTCTAACTTCTTTCAAAATAAATTTAGTGTACAAACTATTTTTCAAGGTATACAACTATTATAAAAATATATAAATATACAATCTCGCTCGAGAAAACACGTGATTAAACTAATGAAATAGAAGATACAACAATATTTGTAAAAAAAATTGTAGCAACTATCCAGCCTCCATGATTCATTAACAATTATTTAGTCACGAGCAATATATTAAACGTGATAATGTAACTGCATTAAAAATTAATCCATATGTAAGTCTATAAAAAAATATATAGTCATTCATATTATAAAATCAATTAAAATTAATTTTTCTACCGCAGCATATAATTTTATTACTTTTCTACTACAATTTAGGTGATAAATTTGAAATAACCCTTGCATACACATATATATAATTTGAGATTGTTTCTATTGTGATGGAAGGTGTTATTTTATATCTTATCAATAAGGATAGAATTGTCATTTTTTCTATATCCATAGTAAAAAAAAAAATCTATTATAGTAGAAATTGAGTAAAATATGCGTTATTCCTATTGAGAAATCAATCCATCATATATATATATATATAAATTATTCTTCTCATAGTCTTATACTCAAATCTTTCTAACCCGTCATTTTCCTCCTTAAAGTTGAAGATGCGATAAATAAAGTTTTTTTTTTCAATAAATAAATGATACAAGAAATTATATTATGACAAAAAATATTTAATAAATAAGTTTTAGTGTTCAATGTTCATGATCATAGTGTTTGTCACATCACTAATTTAATTTAATATAAAAAAAGTTGAATATTTGCAAAACGTGCACATACTCTCTTTGCTTTACAATTTGTTTGTATCGCCTTTGCTTGCTTCACTAGTTTCCTCTACTCCAAGGTAATATATATTCTTCATTATCTCTCAAATATAAAATATTCCTTACTTTATTTTATTTTGACTATTATTTTAATTTCTCTTCTTACTAACTATATTATCTACCATTGTGTCTATATTTGTTTCATCCCTCAAACCATCTTTAGCATCTCCCTCTCTAGAGTATGTTTACATTTATATCTCTAATAATATGTGTATCATAGATAATTTTTTTAATAATATATTGATAATGGGTAATTATGTAATAGGAGAAGATGACTGATCAGAAGAGGAGTGAAGAATATTCTGCAGCTGCTTCTCAAGATCATCATCAGGTACTATTATTATCTTGTTCTAGTAATTTTATTTTATTTTTTCCAAGATGACTCCATATGATTACAAAAATTCATGATTGTTTCATGTGTGATGGTATAGTACACGATCGTTTCTTAGGACACGATTGACCGTGAGTGATAACATTGTATGAGTACGTTTTTTTCTACTATAAGTATGCGTTTTTAAATTACAAATATGAGATTTTTTTCCTCGCACACGATCGTGTTTTGGGACACGATCCGACCATGCGCGACAACACAACAACGTTTGTGTGGTGCATAGTTATATCCCGAGGCACGGTCGACTGTGCGTGATAATACAATGTATAAGTTTATGTTTTTCAATTATAAATATGTGTTTTAATTTATTTTTTTCTCACATGATCAATTGCATCCCAAAATACAATTGTATGTATGATTCCATTGCACGTAATACGCTCTTACATCAGTTTTTGTCATCATATATAGAGTTGGAAAATTTAAAATTAAATTCCGAGAAACTAGAGCCACTTTTAGTTTTATAATATTTTATTCATTAATCACTTCAGATATACATATCAGACACCCATGAAATCGTAATTGATAGATAAATCCTTTTTTTTTTAATCTTTCCAATTTATTCATAATTAAAAAAGAAAAAAAGTAATTAAAAGTATTTGAAACAAAAAATAAATAAAAATCTCATGTTCCTTTATTTTATGTTTTAAGTTATAATTAGGGTACGGTTCTTCAATTTGGAATTGTGTTTAAGTTGAGAAATACACTATGAATTTTAAAAATTATCATGTTACTCTTTTTTAGCTAAAAGATAAATTTTGCATTTGCTTTTTCTTTTTATATTCATAAACCATTAGTGTGTGTATATATATATATAGTATTTACATATGCATGTAAAAGAGATTTTTTATTTTTTATTTTTTGTTTGGTGCCAATTGTTAAGTAGCATTAGTGATTCTGAAACCTTATCTTACTTAGGAGTGACAGAACCCGATTTAATTTAAAAGGGGTCTTGTCTTAATGATATATGGGAAGCCTTCACGTGCAATATGGTCTACTTTTGGTCCATCAAACGTTAAGGAAAATTGTTACAACTCTTTATTCACTATTATAATATGTTAACCACTCGATTTCGAGAAAACAATACTTTAGTAACTCACTAAAAATACATGCTTATAATTGTCTAGAATTTAACAAACGTATTTATTTAATAGATTTGATTTCAAATTTAGTTATTTTATTATAGTTGTTATACGAGCTTTAATTAGCAAAACCTTGAAAATTTTATTGTTATTAATTATTATGAGTTCATTAGGTTTATTAAACTAAATAATTCCCATATATAGGGTGTAACGGTTGATCCGAAATATGGTGGGCTTGCACCGAAGCAGAAACCTTTACTCTCAAAGGCAAGTTCTATTTTTTTATTTTTTTTCTCTCATTTTTCGCAAAGAAACGGCTTAGAGAAAATACCCTTTTTTTTAATATAAAGAAAAAGAAAGTTAAAAAAAGATATAAAGACCAAAAAAAAAAAATCTAAAATAATAAGGGTATAAATACAGGAGCATGGGAGGTCCTTTTTTGACTCTGCAGATTGGGCTCTATCCAAGGTAATTATCTTGAAAAATGCTATAATAATAATAATAATAATAATATTATTATTATTATTATTATTATTATTATATAATTAGATAAATAGACTGGTTTTAAATATATTATGACAATTAATTAGATTTAAATTATTAGCAAGGTGTAGCAGTCAATCATCATCAATCAACAGTGGCAATTGAAACGTTACGACCAAAACTGCAGGTAATATTTAATTTTATTTAATTAAATTATTACGACCATAAACTTAATTGATATTTCTTTAATTAAAACAATATCTCAATGATTTAAAACAACCTACGAGATCTGATATTATAGAATTTCTGCATTTCTCTATTTAGCTGAACTATGTGATTATTTCACGGTATTTTACCAAAAAATCGAAATTTATTTTATTTTGAAGATTGGTAAAACTAACTAAATAAACAAATAACTTTTTTTTTCCCTTTATTTATATATATCAGAGAACACCTCATCAGCAACTTCCACCTCGAAGGCCTTCATACACATCTTGAGAAGCCACGTGGCATTTGGAGATGGAAAATATTTGTTGAAAATTTGTAAATGTCCCAATTCTTGGGCTGCTTTGTAATTATATGAAATTGTTGGGACTGATTTGTAATTAAATTAAAAGGATATTACTTTTTTCTTGTGTTATGAGATTGTGATTTAACTACGATACCTACTAAAACCACTAGGGCTAAAAGTGAAATCAAATTATTCAATTCTCAGATAGATAGTAGATTATTTGTTAGAAATTCATTTAGTTCGATATGATTAGTTATATAAAACAAGTTGAAACATATAAATTTAAAATTTTATAAAGTAAAAAAAATACAAGTGTAAAAATATAAAATTACTCGAACAGAGCTCAATGAAATCTTGTTCAAACTTAGGGATGACAGTGGGGCGGGGAATCCCCATTCCCCACAGGGATCCTTCCTGAATGGGGCTGGGACGGGGCCGAATTTTTTCCCGAATGGCGAAGATCCCCGCCCCGTTCTCCGTGGAACCTCGAATTTTATATATATATATATATATATATATAATATAATATAAATTATTATAAAAAAATAAATATATTTTAATACACAAATCAAAAACTCAAAATCATATTTATCATTCTCTTAGTGAATTGAAGCATTGAAATAGGATGGAAATTCAATATTTTAATTATATTTTAATTATATTTTAATATATATAATTATATGAATTGTTTTTATATATTAAAAAAATTATTAAAAAAAATAAAATAAGGAGGGGCGGGGAATCCCCGCGGGACGGGAAGGAAATTTTCCCCGCAAAGCTAGCAGGGATGGAGATTGCTCCCCCAGCCCCACCCCACCCCGCCCCAGCCATCCCTATTCAAACTCCATTCAATTATTCTATTTTCAACTTTAATCTTGTTTGTTTCAATAATGTTACACAATTTGAGTCCAATTTTCGTTGGAGATTAACCACAATGAATTTGAAAATGTTGACCACTTTTTCATTATTTAACCATTTAAATTCCACATAATCACATATTGTAATCAACAACCAAAACAACAAACTAACTTTTTATATTAAGTTTTGATCAATGTAGGTTTGATTTTCATCTCTTAAAAAATCAAACAATAAATCAAGATTGGTAAGATGGTAGCCCAACTGCCCTTGTCTCCATTGTCCCTTTTTAACCATATTTCAAGAAGTTCACCAATATTTTTTACCCCTTTTCCAATCAGATAAATTCGTGATTAAGAGATTTTAAACTCTTCTCGCACAAGATTTTACATTACTTGAACCATTCATATTCCCAACTGAAGAAGCTTCTCTATTAGAATATGTTAGTTCTGATTTTGTACACAATATTGTGATTCATATCTGTATATAAACTTTGTCTGAATCTTGATTTCTTATTCTTGCAATGGCATTCTCAGCACCCACTAGGCATTTGCTTCTGCTTGTTTCAACTATGATTTGCATCTTTGCTTTCAATTGCAAAACTGGTAATGCTTTTTTGAAGTTCTTGCTATTTGTTTTATTTTACATGACATCGAAAAATTCGTATATTTTTCGACAGGGAGGGCACACAGTGATCCTCATTTAGGTGCTGCAGGCGTGGTAGCAAACGAGTTCGTGCCTCAAGCAGAATTCGAAGGAGAAACAAACAATGAATATTATCCCCGACCAGACGATGTTATTACCAAAGCCTTGGAATGTTTTAATGACAAATATGTAAGTAAAACGAGTTCATTGTTGTCCGATTATTATTGGTTTATGAAAACCCTAAGAAAAAAAAAAAAACCTAGAAAAAGACTTTTTGCATTCCCAATGATCTTGACAAATGTCGACAGATATATAGCAGCTGTGATGAAGCTTACCGGCTAACTCAACACGGGGAGCTAAACGTGCCACACGAATACACTGATGAATACTGCAGCGGGGCATGTCTGAAAGAAACTGACCTCGTGCTGCATTGTATCAATGAAATCTTTAAACATTTCGAGTTCTATAACAAGGCTAGTGTGGAAGATGTACAAGTAACAATCAAGGAGGGATGTAGCTATGGTCCTAAAAGAGGTAACAATAATACTAACAAACTATCTTCTTCTTAATAGTTTTTTTAGGTAAATTACACAAAATAGTACAATAGTTCTTATAATTAATGGATAAATAATAATTTCGGACAGGGGATTTCAATGTAGAAGAGCACATACAAGATGATGAGGGTATTGCAAGCAAGAAATCTACCTTCTCTGTTTTTTATGCTCTTGTGCTGATGATGATGATGAGTTTGTTCTAACATTTCATAGTAAGAAGTTGTGTATGCTCACATGGATCTTCCATAATATGAATAATATATTTATATTTATGGATTTAGTATTGTCATAAAGGATATGGCTACTTGCATAACTGTCGCTCAAACAAAATATATGCACATAAAAACGAAGGCTATGTGGTCGCAAGTATAAACTTGAAATCTCGACTGGCAACTAAGGAAATTCAAACCATGCCAAACAGGCACAACATCTAATTTTTGACTTTGATTGTAAAGACCAGCAAATCTACAAGCATCCGTCAAGGTTTGATCATCCCACTAGATCATCAATTTTATCTCTAAGTAGATTTAAGTATTCTTCATCTGAATCAAAAAGAAAGTAAAAAGGAAAGAAAACAAATGGTAAAACTCTAAAAAAGTCAAAAAGAGTACCAGCGGAGAGACGATACATGGCTGTCCAGAATCATTGGAAGCCACAGATTATCTTAACTGCATCTGTTCCAGAGACGCATTCATCCTCTAACAATGGAATTGTCTTCCAAACCATCAGATTTCCAGGACAATTTCTTTTCCCTACGAAAAAATAAATTATTTTGCATTCTTTCGACTTTCTTTTAGCCATATCAAGGGGTTGGGTCATACCTTCAGTGGCACCATGCTTCTCAGTGCAAATAGCTGCATAATGTGAATTGGCCAACTCTAAGAGCAAAAACTGCCAACTGCTTGTACCATTGGTTGGGTCATCAAGAGAATCTACGACTATTTCAGAAGCCTGAGAGCAATATCGTCATATTAGCAGTAGAATAAATAATGAATTTGACGTTACAATTTGAAATTCCTAACACTTCTAAATAATAATGGTATCTAGCACAAAATTTCAACACCAAAATCCAAAACCATAAGGTAAACTCAGAAGCCTGAAATTCCTGAAATGTAAACTACTTTCCTATGATTTCTTTTTCACCTCTAAATCTTCCAAAAACCTTTTCAACACAAAGGCAAGTATAGATACCAGTCTTTAATTAAAACCAGTAAGAAATTTTATGAAAACCTTACTACATGAGTCCTTCAAGTCCCCTTCCATTATATCCTTGAAGCGAATGGTAAATGTTTTGAATGGTGCACCTGAAAACCCTTTTCCCAATGCTTTAACATATGCCTCCTGAAAGATAACTTGCAGTGAGAAGCCTAAACCTTAGGTTTCTTTTACATAAATATTGAAGATGGATAGTAATGATTGCATTCTTCATAAACTTAAAAGAGAATTGCAACTGATTCAAGTGATCTGTCAGACCTTGAGTGTCCATAATTTGATGAACTCCATTTGTTGAACTTGTGGGTCAGAAATGCCAGCTAGGAATTGAACCTCACATCTGGAGAAATAACGTCGAGTAAACGACAAAATATTGTGTTTAATACTCCGGTGTTTTTCTTCCACATCAACTCCAATCTAGAGTTGAAAGCAAGCATCACAAGTATTTAAGTAGATCAAAAAGAGTGAAATGCTAGAAAAGGAAAACAAAGTAAATTGCTGATACCACATGTGTAAAACCTTAATAAAAAGAATAATTTGACAACTAACTTGAGAGTTGATGGTCACTCCACATGCTACCAGAGAAGAAGTGTGTGAGATGTTGAAATGCAACTGAGGCAGATCACAATCATCACTTGATAGCCAACGAACCTGCCAAGAGGTATCAATGTTGGAAAGGAAAATTCATAATGTCAATATTAGAAATTGTCAGGCCAAGAAAAAGTAATGAAGAACAATTTGAACGTAACCTCAGGCTTTCCGTGTTTGTTTTTGCTGAACTTCAATGATCTGGGATCTATTTGTGAGTTTATCTGATCTACAAAAGACCAGCATGATCATGAGAGCTGATTTCAATCATGTGTGGTATGTGATAATGCAAGACCTTTTTCTCTTCCGGACACACAAAAAAAAAAAAAAATTGAAAAAGAATATGAGTGAATTTAGAGGCTTACTTACTTAAATTGTTCATGTATACATGAACGTTCTTACAGATATTTTCTCATCAAGTCATACATCATAAGACATAATTCATGAAGATCACTCTCACATATAAGACATCTTCGCTAAAACTCTAAAAACTGTTACAACTCTTCCACTAATGACAATCATCTAAACTTCAAACAGCATAGAATAAGGCAGTGAGCATTTTCAGATACTTAGATAAGGCAGGACAAGACTATTAGCAATGCACTCAATTTCATTAATTAGACTGTAGAAATCAAACATGAAGGGAGGACCTAAACCATGTACACCAATAATTTATCCTCCAATCCAAAATATCATTTTTAGGGAAATAACGAGGTAAAAAAAAATCAACCAATCAGAATACATTTTTAATAAAGCAAAAAAATAATAGTAGAATACATCTGGCAATGGTAGTCCGAACCAAAGCACGTGCAAGCAAAGCACCCTTCCTCAATTCCTCATTCTGCATTCCCAACACATTCTCCCTCTCACATGGCGATAAAATATCTAAATACCGCTTTAACAATGATTCGCTCTTCACTTCATTAGGTTTCACATACCACAGATGTGTCTCCCTGAAAAGAAAGGAAAAAAGGTCAGGCTCTATGAGATAACAACATAAGGTATACAAGAAAAATCAACAAGGGGTGAATATGTTTATTTTGTTTACATAGGGGCAGGAAGTTGCATTGGATTCAAAGAGTGCGAAGAATGGAAGACCGTTCTGTCAAAACAATGCAACTTCATTCTTGAAAACCCTCCACGCATTCGAAGAAATTAGCTTCCTATGAAAATCACAGATAATTAATTGAGTTTGAGTCATCCCCAAGTTGAAAGGACATAAGTTAATAGGGAAACTCACAAAGAACACAAGTTCAAGTGCTTAGAAAATTAAGCAAAATTGATGAATTAAGAATTCAATTTAATTACAGTTAAGTGACCCTTGCTCTTCCCCACACGGCCACACAGCACAAGGATCATCTGGAAACATAGTCAGGTTACAGAAAATTGCATGCCTGTAGAGAGAGTAATCTACAAGAACTTCACTTTGATTAAATATAAATGCATACATCAACTTGGGAGCAATGAAATGCAACATATAATACAGAATTATACACCAATCCGAGCATAATTTTATTGGCGCAGAAAAAGCCATAAATTATTTAATTATTAGAACATAATCTTTCGACCATCCAAAGAGAATATAACGACGCCATTTCCTGTATGCTAATTTTTTTCCCCTTTTCAATGCCTGCAAATGATCTAGAGATTTTGGGTTTCTCAGAAAAGCAACCTACACAATTTAGGGCACCTTGGTTTGATTTCATTCTCAATCCCCATTTCAACAAAACAATTGATCGCTAAGTGCACCCTCCAAACACTAAAACAAATGGAGCAAGCAGCTCTGTAGATTATCTATGGAGATATTCCTTTCAAACTAAAGTGAGAAAAATGGCGGAAAGTGCAGAAACACTAGTAATTCAAAAAAGAAAAAAAGGAAAACGAAAAAATAGCAGGCATCAAACAAGAAGTCAGTTTTCCAGCGGAAACCGCAGCCGGAAATGGAAAGAATAAGCAAAATCAAGAAAAGAAGATACCTTGTTCAGAATCTCAGTTCGTCGTCAACGTTTCTTGCCCTAGTTTTTGGGGCTAATGAGCTCACAAATCAATTATAATATAGGAGTATGGAAGTTACTTTCAAGAACAAGGTAACAAACCAAACCATTGAAAGTTACTAAATCAAGAACTTCATCTCTCTATGTCAAAGTTCCATTCTGGAAGGTGATAATTTTTCAATCGTCGAACAAAAGAACCTTACAAGATAAGGAAGGGAGCGCGCGAATTTGGGGCTCCTATGCGGTTTTGACGAAGGAGTGAAATAAGAAATGGAGTTCAATTCTTTTTGGTTTTATCACAAAGGGTATAATTAGAAACTTTTGGGATGTGCTTAGAAATTATTTAAAGGGTATAATTATTTTTATCCACACCCCATTTCCAAACACACCTATATTGATAAAATCAAAAGTTGTTATATATTAAAATTTTAAACACAAAAACTTTTGTGCAACTTGTGTATGGATCCTAGATCCATACACAACAATTTGACCGGCTCCACGCGCCCCCACGCGCCTGGGTGGGTGCGCTCAAACCCACCAAAAATTCGCTCCAGGTGCTTGACCTTTATGTTATGTTAAGTGTACATTTATGTTATGTTAGTCATACTTTAGGGCCTTTTATATTATATTAAGCATACCTTTATGCAAGTCTTTTACATTATATTAATTATACCTTTATGCAACGTTAAGCATACATTTATACAACGTTAAGCATACATTTATGTTATGTTAAGCATACCTTTATGATTTTATGTTATGTTAAGCATACCTTTAGGGTTATAATGTTATGTTAAACATACCTTTATATTATGTTAAACATACATTTATGTTATATTAGTTATACCTTTTAATTATATTAGTTGTACCTTTATGTATTATATAAAAGTATGACTAATATTAATTAAAGGTATGCGTAATATTTATATAAAGGTATATATGTACAAATTAAGGTTTTTTTATGCTGAAATTATAAATTTTTCGTTAAAATTAGGGTTTTATGCCAAAATTAGGGTTTTTTTGCCAAAATTAGGGTTTTTTTTAAAAGCTAAACTGTTACATAAAGGTATACTTAACATAATATAAAGGTATACTTAACATAATATAAAAGTATCACTAACACAACATAAAGGTCATGATAAAAAAAAAATAAAAAAAAAAAAGAAATGCGCGGATCCGGGTCGGATTCAGCCCGACCCGACCCGCGTTGCATGGATCTAAGATCCATGCAACTGTTGCACCCAAGTCTTACTCAATTTTAAATTACCCTTTAACACTAGTTATAGAATTGGATGAGGAAAAAGAAGACACCTTCACGCCTCCACTGTCTTCTTTCTTCTTCTCAAAATCGCTTCATGCTCAGAATTCTCATAACAATTGTTTTTTTTTTATTGATTTGAAACTTTATAAAAATAGTAACAATGGTTGAATTGAATATAAAACGGAAGAAATAATCGGCTTTCGGCCACTCTAGATCGAACCCAATACTAGACTTATGGTGGTCGAATATGGTCAATGTTCGAACATCATTTATTGAATTCGACTTATGGTGGTCGAATATGGTCAAAATGGTTTGAATTTAACAGACTAAACATTTTGGATTTCATTCTTTCTCGATGTTTCTTCACCCGTTATTGAACGATGGGTATCGTTGGAATTGATTGAATTTGTGATTATGAATGAGTTCTTTCTTGAGAATTATTAATAATTAAAAAAAAGTTTGAAGGAAAGTTGCTTCTTTCAATGAAAGAGAAAGTGGGGAGGAGGGACGGTGGATTAGAGTTTCAAATTTTTTTTTATTTGTTTTAAAGGATAAAATTGAAATGAATTGAGATGTGTTTAGAACAGTCCTGATATCTTACTTATCGTGGGTACGTGTCCAAAAATCTAGTAAATTTATTAATTTTATTTTCTATATAATGTGGGAACGGTGGACATATTAAGAGCTACCCACAATGAATATTTTAACATTCTTCGTGTTTAGAATTTACATAAGTTGTAATAATTTTTAATTAGGGTATATTTAGTAATAAGATAGGTTTGAAAAATATTGAGGTGGTGATAGCCCCACCCTTATTTAATTGTGAATTGAGTGTCCTTAGTTGATGGGGTATGCTTATTAGTTGATTGAGTATCTTTAGTCCTTTCCCAATCCAAATAAATTTAAATAATCCAATTTCTTTTCTTTTTTTATTTCTATAGCAATTTCGTTTAAATTTAGAAAAAAAAAAAAAAAAAAGGCTCACTGAGAAGTGTATTTTTAATAGGGACATTCACGACATATACATACATACACATATATATATATATATATTACCCTTTTCATAATATTTTTTATACGTAGAATGTAATATATTTTAAAATTTTATAAAATAAAATGAAAAATCCTATTTCTTAAACAATATTTATTTTTTACAGGTATTGGAAAATTTTATTTCCAAAACATTATTTGATTAATTTTGATCTTTGTAATTTTATTAAGTATAATTTTACCGTTTCATGAAAATGCATGAATGAAATTTTGTTGTATAATTTCTACTTTACCAGTAGTCATTACAAGAACAAGATCCAGCTTTGAAATGGTGAAACCTGGTCGCATCTCTAACTATAAACTCACAATCTACAATTTTGCTAACTGACTTTACAAACATGTGACAATCTCCACATATCCTCAAGTTTTTAATAACAAGAATCATGTCTTCATTTGGACATTTCTTCATTACTGCAAATGCAATTGCCAACCTTTCACTATGAACATTACTTGCCATTTCATCATTCTCTTTCTCACCACTTGCTGGATCCTCCAACTTCTCCAACATTGCGTAAATCTCCGTTGCCTGAGGGTGATTTCTATCTCCGGCCACAAAGAGATGGGTCCTTCCTTTACACTCGACATAGCTATATCCCGGATCCTTTTTCAGTCTCCTTTCTCTCATCATCACTCGAATCCTCAACACACCTTCCATATTACCTTTCTCGTAGTAAATATTTGATAGCAGCACGTAATAGCCTATGTTTCTTGGTTCGATTTCAACAACTTTGTTAAATGCTAACTCCGCCAATTCTACATTCTTATGGATCTTGCAGGCACCTAGAAGGGCTCCCCATACCGAACCATCTGGCTCCATTGGCATTGATTCAATGAGGTTTCGGGCCTCAGTCAAACGACCAGCCCGGCTCAAAAGGTCCACCACACAACAATAATGTTCTGGACCAGGGCTCACATTATAAACTCTCTCCATTGAGTAAAAATAACTCAGCCCCTTTTCAGTAAGCCCAGTATGACTACATGCTGTAAGAACACAAACAAAAACAGCTCTATCTAATTGAATTCCTGTCCTAACCATCTGATCAAAGAGCCCCACAGCAATCTCTCCCTGTCCATGCATGCCATAGCCACCTATGATGCTGGTCCATGACACCAAATTCTTCTCCAACATAGCATCAAATGTAGCCCGGGCTTTCACCAGGTCACCACACCTAGCATACATGTTGATCAATGAATTCTGCAGAAATGGATTGAATCCAAATCCACGGCGTTCTATCATCTCCTCCACCTCTCGTCCAATTCTTTTTGCACCAAGGTTGGCGCAAGATGACAAGACGCCAACTAACGTCACCTCATCAGGGGAAACACCTGAGGACTGCATATCATGGTAAAGATCCAAAACCTCTGCACAAAGTCCATGTTGTGAGTAACCAGAGATCATTGCATTCCAAGTAATCAAAGTTTTTTCAGGTATCTCATAAAACAACTTCATTGAGGATGCAATCGATCCACAATGCACATACATGGACAAGAAGCAGTTTGCCACAGCCAAATCAGTGCTAAAACCATGTTTCAAAGTCAAGCAATGTAGAGACATCCCTAAATTCAAATGCAGTGGAGCTGTACAACCCGGAACCAAACTCAAAATCGTGACCGAGTTAAGCGGTACTCGTTTCACCATCATTTCACGCAACAAAAGCAATCCATTTGAGTGTTTTGATCTCTGAACTAAACCGGATATCAAAGCATTGTAGCACACAGTTACCTTATTCAAGTCAGGAATTTCATCAAACACCTTATATGCATCACCAAGTAAACAAAACCTACAGTACATAGAGATCAAAGCCGTCTGAACGAAGGGTTCGAGCTGGCAACCGGACTTGATGACGTGGCAGTGGAGCTGTGCTCCGTGAAGATGGAGGGATAGAGCGGCTGAAGACTTGAGAACGAAGGGAAATGTGAAGGCGTTTGGGCTCGCGTCGGAGCGCAGCATTTGACGATAGAGGATCAGGGCTTGGCTGTATTTTCCTTGCTTTGAGAGATCTCTCAACCGTGTTTTCCAGCTGCCACCAGCCACAACGGCGGCGGCGGCGGTTGTGTTGAATTGCGCTGCCTTGATGCATATTGCCAACCTCAAGCTACTCATGGAGTAAACAATATGCCATATTAATTAAGCTTTAAAAATGTCTAATAACTCATAAGATTAATTAAATAATTAAATAACTAACGAGATTTTTGAATTCAATTCAGATTTTATCCTCGTTTTATTTTTAAGGTTTGTAATATAATAATACAAACAATTCTAATATTACCCCTTTTTTTTTAAACATGAGTTGAAATTTACAGTTCAATGTCAGTATTTTGTTTATATTTATATTTTAAAAAATACAACTAGATATATAATATAATAGTACAATATCACTCATTTTCAAGACACTGATTTTGTCATTAATTAATTATTAATTTTATAATAAATACAGATTCTTACTATTTGCTGATTTAAACATGAGTTTAAACAAAAGATCGATAGTTATTAAACCAATAAGTTCCAATTCAAAATTGGGTTCCTAAATGTTAATCAACAAATTTCTTGTTTATATCAATTTCATCCATGTCTTCTAGTTATGCGATTCATTTTGTCATGTTATATGCATCTGCAAACTCTATGAATATGATATTCCGACTATTAATTTAAAAGATTTGGATGTTACAGTGGTCCATATTACAGAAATAAATTTATTCTCTGAATTTATGTGACATTAAAGCAGTAGCAACCACATCTTATTTATCACGTGAAAAAGTTGATGTTTATTCATGTGACAGTTGCAGCATAAGTACACTACTCAAAAGCAAAGTTCAGACATGAAGTTGGTCACCTTATTGTCGGTGTCCAAATGATAATTTGCAGTTTGATTCCATTTTAGTAACCATTGCCTTCATTGAACTGTTTGAATTAATTGTAGTAAACATAGACATATATTTGTTAATATATATATATGAGTGGTGTTTCTCTAAATGAGGTGCATGAAGTGCAGTGCAATTGGGTGTTTAGTGCAATTCGTAATTACATAAATGTTATGATATTTGTATATAAATATTATACTAATATAACATAAATCTAACATATGAATAAAAAACAAAAATTTTGAGTAAGATTAGATCGAATCGATCCAATTACATAAATTTTGATCCATATAAGTGATATACAAAAATATTCTAAATCGATACAACTAATTTACGAATATTTGTCGTTTATTAATAGGTGGGGTGTGCATAAAATTGAAGAGAATCTTTATTCCTAGCTACTTGAAGATGACATGTAGTTCCAAACAAGGTACTGTCTCGTCCCAAATAAACAACCATATTTTCGAAACATTTTTATCTCAAAGAGAATGACTTTTGTGAACCCCATAAACAAAAATTTGATAGATTTGAATTCTTCATTCAGTTATTCGTCAACAAAAAAGGAATTAAAATAGAATTTAACTAGTAAAGTTAACAGATTTAAATTCTTGATTCAGTTATTCATCAACAGAAAAAAAAAATTATGTAATTATTAATTATACAATTTGTTATTCAATGGTTTTTTTTAAGGTAAAAGTGAGCTTTATTATCTTGAGTACCATTATCAAATCAACTTTACAACACAATAAGAAGAAATTGGAATAAAAATTACAATTTAAAAGAATTACTATTATAGGCATGTGAGTTTCAATCGTGAAAGTAACAACAAAATTTGATTGTATACAGCTATTCAATGGTCATTTCATTGTATAAAGTTAGAGAAGGACAATATAACGTGGACCACTGTAAATAATTCTCTGTACTATATTGTCGAGACCACAAAATGTTTTCTAACTTAATTAACGTTGGAGATTTTTTTTATTTTTTATTTTATATAAAACGTTTTAAACAGTACTTAATATAAAAGCATATGTATGTTTAGTCAATTTATTCCATAATTATATGAAAAGAAAATTAGCAATGTCCTATAACAATCACATTCACTGTTACTATATGTCCAAGACTATTGAAACTACTTATATATGTTGCTACAGTTCCCATGACCACAAACATAAATATAATCTCTTATAAGATGAAGCTTTCACTACTATAAGGTGGTGGTGCGGTGGTGGTGCGACGTCTCCTCCTCGATTATGGGGAGAAGGTCGTGTTGCGAGAAAACCGGCATAAAGAAAGGCAAGTGGACTATGGAAGAAGATGAGAAACTTAGCAACTACATTAAAGCCAATGGAGAAGGCTCTTGGAGTTCACTACCTAAGAATGCAGGTGCAAAAAAATGTTCTCTAATTTCATTACTCGACTTGAACAAAGCTCGTTTTAATTATTAGTTTGATTTTTTTAGTATAACATTTTTTTTCTTTTTTGTGGTAATTAAGGTTTGTTGAGATGTGGAAAGAGTTGTAGATTGAGGTGGATAAACTACTTGAGAGGAGATTTGAAGAGAGGGAATTTTTCTATGGAAGAAGAGGAGACCATTGTGAAGCTGCACAACTCCTTGGGAAATAGGTGATTCCTTTTTAGTTCATTTTCATTGTTTTTTATGCTTCTTTTTTATCAACGAGGCACATTCGGAAGAATGAGAATGAGAGTTGTTTTTTTGGTGAGTGTGACATATAATGGAAAAATGAATTCTGGGTTCATTTTTTGTTTTTTCAATTCCAAAATTTTCTGTGTCTTTCTTGTTGTAGGTGGTCCTTGATTGCAAGCAGCTTGCCAGGGAGAACAGATAATGAAATAAAGAACTATTGGAACTCTCATTTGAGAAGGAAAATTTACAGATTCAGATCCATTATTAAATCCAAACTCCCTGCATCAGATATGATCAAGATGGTGAAAACGGACGATAAACAACAAGGTCGATTGAGTCGAGCAGTTGCCAACAAGTATAACACGAACACCAATTCACATGACCATAGTGACATGGATCGACCCGACACTGATACTCATGAAAAACAAGACTTTGACACAAATGCAAGTATAAATAGTTCGTTTATGCTATCATCATCATCAACTAATGACAATGTAAGCAACGACATGGTCAAGAATATGGATAGTGCTACGATGAGTGAGGCACAAGATCATGGAGCGATTTGGAGCTCGGATTTAGAAATGGGGGGCATGTATGCTTGCTCATCACCAATACTTTCCTATTTCAACAATGATTTTCTTCATTTGGATGATGAGTTTGATTTGTGGGGGTGGTTAAGATGAAGACATTTTGATTTGGTGATAGAGATCATGAGAAGATCAAGAATTATAATATGATGTATATAGATTAATATTGTGTTAATAATGGATGAATAAAATGTCTCTATTTAAAGTCGAGCTCGAGCCAACGACATTCAACTCACTCTGCTCGTTTACAACCCTAATGACAACAATGAGACAAACATCCAGAAGCAAGAAAATATGGTCTTTTTTTATTACCATATGGATTATCATTTCATTGGCTATTAAAAAGAGAAAGAACTCAGAAATCTGATCCATGAAACAAAGGGACAAAAGAAGAATAACTCACAAAGGAATTTGAAGGCATGATTTCAGTTTAAGCTGTTAAAGCACCAATAAATCAGCTACCACTTCATCTATCAAAGAATTAAGAATGCGAGACTCGATCTGTATCCCAATTTCAAAAGCTTCGATATCAAAGTCGAGCCATCTTCCATTTTGGCTGCTCATGTCCTTATCAACGAGCTCATCAATCATAGACTCTCCAATGTTTGAACTCCAACCCGAGACTTCTTTGAATACTTCTTCAGCTAATCTATCCTTTCTTTTAACCACTGATAAACCCTTAGCCCATAATTTGTATCCTCCACTCGCATATTGTCTGCATCTCATGTCCAAGCTTTCACCGACACAATCGAAGAGAATTCTTTGGTTTGTTATGGGAACGACTTCACTGTTACTCATAGACAGGTCGCAGCTTTGTAATTGATCAAAAAGACGAGGCTTTAACATCCCACTTTGAGCAAGAGCTATGCCTAAAGCATAATCATTGAACATCACCTCTATATTGGATAGTATCTTCTTCACATACTCGAGTTCCCACCTTTGAGGGTTCCCACTGTGAGTGAAGGTTAAGGTTGTCTGTAACCTTTTTGTGGAGGTTGATGAACCTGAGTCTGATAATTCGGTGTATCCTTCGATTCCAAGAAAAGTATGTAAGGAATATGAGTCGAGAACTTGATGGGCTTGAATTGATGAACACTGCTTGCTACCTGCATTTGAGAACAAGAGCTTAATCCATTGACTATGGTGATGTACCTTTATGAACGAACTATACTAGAACATATATTCTTACCTGCAGAACTACAATCTAAAGTGTCTGAAGAATTACAACTTTCTGCAAAAGGAGAATTCTCGAGAACTGAAACTGGACTTGGAAGCCGACAGTCAAGTAACTTTCTGGATTGAGATGTGTTGCATTCGCTCATGCTCGTTTCTTCAGACGCCTCCTAAGTATAAAAACAATAGAGAGCTATGAGAAACTTTGCTTTCTGAGATCTTTAACTAACAAGATTCATGTCTGCATATACATTCTTGCCAATCTGAACCTTTTCACTAATTCTAGGAGAAATTTTTTCTGGGCTTTGTGAAAACTTTAGCCTAAATCAGCCATCACTATTTAAATTGTCAGCTGTTCTTAACATAGTACTAAATAAGCTCATTAAAGAATTTAATGGTCTTGATCAAAAGAGCACTATAAAGTTCACTAATCAAACATCATTCTATTTGTTTTTTGGTTGATAAAAAAATTCAGAATTAATCTTAAAACACACAAGATGAATTCAGCTAACGGGCCACATTATAAAATAGACCACCAATATCCAGGATAAATATCATACAGAAAACACAAACAAACACCAGTTCAAAATATGTATCAAGTCAAGACGCCCTTGAAATATACTACATAGATTAGAGTTAAGTTGTCTTACCTGATATTCTGTATGAGTTCCATCTTTGGCTTCGTTGCCTTCTGTCAGGTTCGAGCTCATTGTGGCCTCCAGGCAAGGTACCATATCAAGCAAATCCGTTCCTGATTTTTGTAGGGAAAAGTCTACCTTACGAGCCAATTCTTTTAGTTTTTGCTCCAAAAGTACGCTCAACGCATCACCTCCCTTGACATTATGTCCATGGTACGAAATTCTTGAAGCACTCGTCCCATCTGAGCTTAGGAGAGACCTTTTACTTCTATAACCTGCTGAGAAGATCTTACAAGTTTCCACAGCTTCTGTGGGCCCCCCAGTTTTGGATCCTGATCGCGTCATAGGAGAATTGAAAGTGAAAGAAACAACATCTGCTCCTGCCATTCCACTATCTTGATCCCAACTACTCTGCCTATCAACAATATCCCTTGATTGGATGTCTTTTCCATTGTACTCCATCTCCATGTTTTGAGCAGCCTGGTTTTTTCCAGGGTGATAATTCCCATCTGCGGACCGTTTCTTACTAGTAACTCTTTCTGTGCTAGAAGACAATACTTCTCGTTTATTCTCTTTAACATCAGCGCTCGACTTCCTTGGATTAACCTTAAGGGTACCACCAAGTTTACTCGAACTGCGTTGCCTAGCAGAAGAAGAGTCCCCACTAACTGTTTTCCCTCCTTTTGAGCTGCACTTTGAAGGCATATTTCCTCTATCAACATTGCAATTCTGCTTCTGATTGTTCTGTCGAAGCACACTCGAACCATTTTGTATCAATGGTTTCTTTAGCTTACTCTTCTGAGTCATTGATTGACTTTTGAACAGATTATTGGGACTGACCTCACATGGTTCTTTTTGACTCACCAGGTTTCTACTGCTACTCACACTTAGGCCTTCTCTTTTCTGAACATTGGCCTTAGCTTGTAGGGCAAGTGAAACAGATTTACCTTTGTGTTTCACACTGTTTGAAGATTCTTCCGAATCTGGTGATCCATTCCAGCTTTTATTCATAGGGTGTCCTTTAAGATTCTTGACAGCACTAGACTCAGCTTTTCCCTGAGAACCTTCAAGGACCTTTGACGGTTTTCGTGCTGCTTGGACCTTCTCTTTCAAATCCCGAACTCTTAAAGGAACTGAAGAAGATCCAACCAGAGGCTGCTTCATTTTCGTTCTTTCTTGAGGCCGATCGATAATTCTAGCAGCTGCTTCCATTATTTGTGCAGCATCCTTAGGTGGGATAGAGTTTGCACTTTTTATTGGAGACAGAAGCTTGTGATGCGTAAACGGAATCGATTTAGCTGATTTAGGTGGCAAGATTTCAGTCTGAAATTTCTCAATTGGCCTGTGTATCACCTTTTGGTACTTTGGCTCCATATCTTGCAGACCACTGAAGTGCATGCTGTGATCTTGATAATATCCAAGGCTTTTATGTCTATAATCTTGAAGAGATTGAGAATCAAAAAGTGGAGTAGAGTAGGGATCATGCATGCTGGATTTTGGCAAGGAATCCAATCCCATGAGCCTTGCAACCACCCCTGGGACCTTCGTCCCACAAAAGTCCTCATCAACAAGAGACGAAGCACAGCTGTAATCACTGCTTTCTTTAACACTTGATCCAGCTGCATTTTCATCTGCATCCAGCTACACAGAGAGAAAGAGCCTGTTAGTTCCTAAACCGGAAACAAACAGGTGTTGGCAATGATTTGTTTTGATATTCTTACCATGTGAAGCCGGGTCATGGGAAAGTTCCCATCACATCTTTTCTTATGTTTGGATTGCTCTACATCAATCAGAGCAAGACATTAAAGTTTAGGTACAGATGAAAGAGAAGCACATATGAAGTTATCGATTTTAGCAAACCCAAAACCGAATCAATCATACCTGGTACATCTGACTTGCTCGAAAACAACTTCTTTCGGGATTTTGCATTCCAATCAAACATCTGGAGAAAGCCACCAACATAATTTGCACCTTTGGAGCCTTGTTTCTCATTTCCCATGCTGGAAAATCAAGATCACAATTATATTACTTTTCTCAAACTAAGATAGGAACAAGAACAAGCAAGGTTTTATCATGTTTCCCATCTCCAATTCAATCAAGTACTGAGAGGAGATTTGATGTCTCTACTCCATCTTTAATGACAGAATAAAGCATCAAGAAACAAATGATTTCACATCAAGACATTCTGAAAGTAAATCGATTAGAGAAGGTAATCAGACCGATTAGAGCTCTCTCTTGAAGAAAAGTACTAACAAATTATAGCCCACACTTTATAAGGTTTCATATATATAGACCTGTATAAAAGGGCAGAGTTAATGTTTATAAACTCTAAAATTAAAGTATAGTGACCAATATAAAAAATACGGCAAACAAATATTAATTGGTTTTACCAGAATTAAACGATCATAATTACATGGTGGCCAGTCAATCAGTCAGCTGTCCAGCATCAAATAAATATCCAAAAAAAGCTGTATTTTGTTACCTTAGATATAAAAATGGTTTTCCACTTCGAAATTATAGGCAAAAAGAAGTAAATACAACAGTAGCAGGATGCCAGTTTGAGGAATTAAAACTGCTTATTCATAATTATTATTCCAAGTATTGTAAAGTCTTACTATTTGTTGTACTATTAAAGATCAAGTAAAAGGCATATATTTAGAAATCATTCTACTAGTAAAGGTCTTGCTGCCCTCATCAAATTATAATGTTTATTGACTGAATTATGAATACAAATATATCTCATTAAGGTCTATACAACACACAATTGTCCTACATGATCCACCTTTCAGCTAAAAGCCATTTTGTTCCATGAAAAATTACGTGCTCAAAGATGGTGTAATAACAAATATAAGTGAGAGCTATATTCAAGAATAATACTAAGGTTTCATGTTATTAACTCTACAATTTAAGTATAGTGACCAGTATAAAAGTACGGCAAACCAATATTAATTGCTTTTACCAGAATTAGACGACCATAATTACATAGCGGTCAGTCAATCAATAAGCTATCCAGCATCAAATAATTATCCCAAAAAGGCTGTATTTTGTTACCTTAGCTATAAAAAGGGATTTCCGCTTTGAAGTTTATTGGAAAAAAGAAGTAAATACAACATCAGCCATGGATGCCATTTGAGGAATAATAACCACTAATTCAAAATTATAATTCCAAGCATTTCAAGTCCCGTTATTTATTGTATTATTTATGATCTAGTAAATGCATTATTCAGACATCATTCTACTAGTTACCCTCATCAAATTATGATGTTTATTGACTGAAATACGTACAAAAATATATCTGATAAAGGTCTATACACCACAAAATTGTCCAACATGATCCACCTTTTTAACTAAAAGCCATTTCTTCCGTGAAAAATTATGTGCTCAAAGACGGTGATATAACAAACATAAGTGATGGGTATATTGTCCTACAAGCCGTTTTACCTAAAAGCCGTTTTCTTCCTTGAAAAACTATGTGCTCAAAGATGGTGCTATAACAAACATAAGTTATAGGTATATCCAAGGCTTATGTTTACGATTTTCCAAATCTTTTCAGCACAAAGCCCGGATGAAAGCCGAATAAACAGGAAGCAAATATTCAACACAAAAGGTGGATCCACATTATCATTACACCAATCATGAAATAATACCTAATTAAAGAATAATTTCTTAACAGAAAATTATCCAAAAACAATATCACCAACCTCTACCACTACACTAATTCCTAATTAAAGGCTCTTAAAAAAACAGACAAGCTGAAGTAGCAATCACCACTTGAATGAGAAACATTGTCTGTGTTTACTCAATTTGGTAGCATTACAACTAAAATTACCAGCAACATATTACAGAGTTTTCCAGAATTCATTTCTTTCATTTCATTGCAATTTGGTCTTCAATGGACAACTATCTCAAATAACACTCCAGTTTAGCACAAACTAATGCCATCGAATAACCCAAAAAGAAAAAGAAAAAAAAAATATATATATATATACATAGTATAATGTCAAAGATAACATAAGTATGAAGCCCCTTTTGGCATTCTTAGCAAAAGAACACTAAAACAATGTGAAATCAAGAAAACTTACATAGCCCACTTGGAATCCAGGCTCCCTGAGCTACCCCTTTCTGTAAAGCAGCAAACTTTATCTGCCAAAAACCATGTTCATCAAGAATGTATGAATTGGGGAGAGAAGAGGCCGAAATTGAGAGCTTTAGAGAGAGAAAATGGAAATTTCTAGTCAGGGTGAGCGCAGTGAGTTAGAGCTGTCTTTGAAGTGTGTTGGATGGTGGAACAGTTTGAGCAATAAATGAGACAATGGAAGTTGGATTTTGAAAAATATAAAATAAAAACATGAAGACAAAAAAAAAAAAATTGTATTTATAAATATATACACACATTTGACTTTCAAAAATAATTTCAAAAAGACAAAAAGAAACTAAAATAAATATTGCTAGTACAGAAAAGGTTAAATTTTTGTAACGTCTCTTTTAGGTAGAAACTAGAGAGGAGAGATTTCAAATTCTGATCCGGAGTTAGGAGATTATTGCCTGTGTTGCGGTGTATGGTTACTCTCTAGGGAACAGATAATATTGAATTTTGTAATGACTCAAAATTCATTTTTTTCTTATAGTTTTGGTAATTAGTAAGAAGTAAGGCATGTTAAATCGTTTCAATAACTTAATTTCGGGAGATTGGTAATCCATTAAATATAAATTATTTTATAAAAGTAGATTTGAATTATGAATAGTAAAATTTTAATTCACAATTTTTTGTGAATGTGACAATTTTATACAAGTCTTTTTATTACTAATTACACATGCTAATCAAACTTTACATCTTATTTTTTCACTTTAGCATATAAACTTATTTATAATTGTTTATCTAAAATTTATGATAATTACACAACAAATTGATTTGAGATTTATACTATATATGAATTTTAAGATATTTTTTTATGAGAATATTAATTTTACAGATTTGATACCATACCACCGTGAACACATATTTTCGCCACAATCATTAATATTAAATTACAAATATTTAAAGAGATGATATTTATACTTATCAATGGTGGGCATATTAAACATATCAACATGGGTGAGAATCATTATTTAATATCTTGTTGTGGTGGTTTATAATAAATTTAGATTTCTTTATGGATCTAAAAATATTTTAATTGATTGAATACAGATAATCAAATATAAACAAAGTATCACCACCTCTAGGAGGAACAACAATAATAGTGATAATAACTATAGTTTCTAATAAAATGATTAAATCGAGAAGCATATAATTAATATTACTCTAGAATTTATATCTCTTAATCACACTATTTATTAAACAATATTAAAAGAAGCACATATATATAGCACAAGAAAATGATAGAATGCGATAAAAGATTTGTGATGAAACGTAAGTATAAACAATTTTTGACTTATTACAAAGAAAGAATGATTAAAATATAAAAAAACATAATTTCAAGATTTGGAGATCTTATGATTTGTTTTATTTGATCATTTTACATTTATTATTCAATAAAAGGAGTTGCATATGTAAATTGTGTTACATCAAATTCGTCATGTTTTAACTTACCTTTAGTTCTGTATTCATCATAGACTAAACAGAAAAATAAAACTTTTTTTAAATTCAACTTATATGTGATTTAAATCTTTTTTTATTAATTTTGAATAATTTTAAGTTAAATGATTTTACAGTTGTATACAAATCAAAACTTACATGCACAAAAAAATCAATAAATATGATTTGTTTGATATGATAAAATGTATCACATTTAAAGTTCATATATATAATAAAGTAGAACAATTCAAATTTATTAAAAAAAGTGTTAAAATCACATAGAGCTTTGATGTCTAATTGTAATTAACTCATTTTTATGTAAAATTGATTTCGTTCGGAACATTTGCTTAGATAAGTATTAAAATATAGTTAATCTCTTGTGCATTAGGTGTACATGTGCACACCTTTTTTTTATGTTTTTTTTAATTTTTTATTCATGGTTATCTTTATATTTTATTAGCTTGACAATTATGTCATATTAATAGTACACCCACACAATGCGCGGTTTGTTATATAAAATCTAATATTTTTTAATATTAACCACATAATGTAATGATATATCATTTAAATATAAAATATATATTGTTTTTAATATTTATATTAATAAACATGTTGATATTTCAACTTTAGAATTATGTTATTTTACATAATTATATTTGATAAAATTAGAATTTTGAATGCAAACAATTTTGAAATTCAACATTTAAATTTGATATAATTCTATATGTAATATAAGTATTAAATTATGAATTTTTAAAATAGATATGAATTTGATATAACATGTATTAAAAATGAAATTTAAATGAAATTACGAATATAACTAATTCATAAATATAACAAAAAAAATCTAATAATTAAATGAATAAAATATTCAATAAGTATTTGGACCATAATTTTTTTATTTCAGTATTTTTCAAGAATTTATTTTTTCATAGATTTACCTTTTGAATATATATGATTTTACTATTTATTGCATGGTCATAACATTTAATAAATTTAAGATATTTAACATTATTTGTAGACTTTTGAAATAGATTTTAGCTTTAAAATTTACATTTAAAATTTTAAAACAATTATCAAAATTTTAAAATAAATTTAAGATTTTTTGAGCAATTTGTAGATTAATTATATCTTTATTTTTATTTTTTTGTTTGTTGATTTTTATAAAAAATAAATTACTAATAATATTTTTTTTATTATTAAAAAAACTATCTATTATTATTGTTGTTAAACATTGACAATTAATATTTTATATACATATATGTATACGAATTTTAAAATTATAATTTTTTGATTTTACATTATTAGATTTATACTTATGGTTTATAATCTATTATTATAAAAAAAAAATCCAATTTCATTATTGAGATTTCATTAGATTTTTTGACATATAATTTTTTTTTTGTTTATATATATTTATGTTCTTTTTAAAATTAATTTCAAAATTGAAAGCTATTTTCTAAATTTGTTTTCTTATATTTTGAAAATAATTTTATAGTTTTTAATTTTCTATTTTAAATATAAGAATTCTTAGATTTATTATTATTTATTATTATTTATTTTATTTCATTTTATGTATTGATATTTAAATAATTTAAAATAAATTTTCTGATTTTTAAAAAATAACTTTCTTATGTTATTTCAATTTTTTTTTTCGCTCTATGGGAGGCGCGTTCCGGGCAGGTTCTTTTTTATATAATTTTAGCTATAATTATGAATAATTAATTCTTAAAGTAAAATATAAGCTAAATTAATTATATGTATAATTAAAATTATGAAATTTTTTGTGTTATTTATAATTTTAAAAAAATATTTTATGATTCTATAATTTTAATATTTAAACTCTTGAAAATAATTATTTAAAAATTATTATTGCCTTTTTCTACTTAAAAAGACCTAATAAAGAGGAATTTTTTTTTTTAAATACTCATTGTATCAAGGTTCATTTAAACTTGGTCCAATTAACCCTATAATATATAAAAAAATGAGATTCTAAATCCTATATATATTTGAGGCTTATTATGTAAGCTTATTGTGTAAGATATATATTAAAAAAAAATACTATTTTCCATTTTTTTTATTGCAAGATAATTTGGGCGGGACAATGAAAAATTAGTAATATTTGCTAACATTTTCAATTTATATATAGTATAGATTAGTATAACTTTTATGTACAAATATTATTATTTTTATGTAATACTTTAACTTAAAAAATAAGAAGAATTTTAGCACAATTTATACATATAACTTTTATATGATATTGCGTATATCTTTATATTAACATAGTCATACCTAATATTTAATATATAAAGGTGTAACTAACATAACTAAAAGGTATAAAAAGACATTACACAAAGGTATAATTATATTAATTAAAGATACGAGTAATATCACATAAAGGTATATTGATAAAAAATTATGCTGAAAATTATTTTTTTTAGTTACAGAATTACATAAAGGTGATGATATTTGTACATTAAGGCTATACTAATATAATATAAAGGCAACACATGAATAAAAAGAAAAAACACTAAAAGTGCATAGATCCGGGTCATCCAAAAAATACATTGAAAATTGATTTTTTTTTTTGAGTTACAGAATTGCATAAATAGTACATAAAAATCATACTAATATAAATAAAAATAACACATAAATCAAAAAAAATCAAAAGTACGTGGATTCGGTTCGGATCGATTTAATTACATGGATCTAGATTGATGCAACTGGTGCACAAAAATATTTGTCATTAAAATAATATTAATAATATGATTAAGATTCTCATTAAACTATCTTACAAATAAAATTTTATGAGATGGGTTAATCCAGTTCGTCCCACGTCCCGCCGCCCTACCTAGCCCCATCAATTAGGGAAAAAAATCATCCCCGTCTCCATCCCATTCCCATGGGAAATATTCAAGGAATCTCCGTCCCATTTGAGATGGATCCCCACAAAGAGGGTGATATCTCCACCCCATTGTCATCCTTCATCAATACCCATAAAAAATCATGGGAATTTTTATAAAGTATAGCTTGTAAGAACGTAAATTGGTATGAATTTGTAAAAAGAATTTGAGTAATTTTTGTGTATGGAGTGATGAGGAAGAGAGGATGTCAGAGGGATTTGAAAAAGAGAAAGAAACAATATATGAAATTGCAAAGGCATAAAGTAGGTAGGATGATTTTGAGCAATCGACTATTATTGGCATTATGGAGAAATAGTGGAGAGATATTGGGGGAAGTAGGGCGGAAATGAACTACATGTTAGCAACTTGGGTCCAAAAAGTTCGAAATTAAGGATCCATGTTCGAATCACAGTGAATTCAGTTAAATTGAACGATTAAGGCTGAAATTGAACAAAATTTTTAAAGTTCTTAATTATTAGCCCGAAAATTTAAAGTCCTACATAGTCAGACCACGTAATTTACTAGACAACTTGGATAATTAACTCAAATAATAATTGATTTGTGAAAATGAGTTTGAGTTGTGGATAGTGGAACTTCGTCTCCTCAAATTATATTTGTAAGACAATTTTATATAAAACAAATTTAATAGTAATATCCCTTTATCTACCAATAGAATTGACAAAATATCGTAATTACTCCCTTAAGCCATCTTTCTCACGCCCAATTAATTAAGCTTGAGTCCGATTAATCAATCAAAAAATTTAGAGTAATTAATTATAAGTGCATTCAAATAAATTAAATGATTGTTATAAAAGAGGCATGGGGGAATATTACTAAGCTCACATATTTAAATTCATTTAATGTATCTTGAATATTGCATGCCATCTCCATTTAGTAGTAGATTTTAGTCCACAATATTTTTGTAAATCAATATCTACCAGAACAATAAGAAAAAAAAAAGATAATAGGAACAATAAAATTTGCATTTTAAATGTCATTTATTGATTTAATTATTTATTTTGAAGGAAAAGTTTGTTTAGTCATCTAATTTCATCTTCTTAGATTTTTAATCTTTTATTTATTCACTTTTTTAGTCCTATAAATAAATACATAAATAAATAAAACTGATTTCTAGCTCTTTTACTTGCAATAAAGGTCAAACTAACATGATATTATTTATGAAAAATGCTAAAACGCTCACCGTAGTCAATTTTTAATATGTCCATCGATTATATGTAATGATCCCTTCTTCTAATTATATGAAAAATGAAATTTATATGTATGTCGGATATCTAACACATCAACGGTGAACACGTATTAATAATATTAGTATTTAGTATTATTATTATTTTTCATTTTAGAATTGATTCAAAATTTCAAAAAGCTAAATTTCCCTTTTATTTATATGGTCATGTATTTGGATAAGAAAAATGTTTGATTGGTTTGATGCTTTTCTAGTTGCTATTTAATGCCTTACACGAGAATAGCAAGAGAAAAATAAATACAATATTCTCAAATCTTCTCAACTTTTTCCTCAATCTTTTTATTCTCAATGGATTCCACCTCTAATCTTTCACTTCCCAAATAGAGGTAATTGCAAAGTTATTTCAATGGTGGACATATTTGGTAGCTTCTAAATCATTCCTTTTGTTTGGGAATTTTATCGATTTAAAATACAAAAACATTAAGTTAATTATCAATTCGAATTTAAAATGATAAAAAAAATTTGATTTGGAATTTTAAGGGCGAAATTATCACTTAATGGCATAAAAATGATCAGGTTATTATTTATTATAGCATATAATTATTTTAGTTTCCTCCATAAAAGTGAAGTTTATCAATTATCTTTTAGGATTATCATTTTAACATTGTAAAAAAAAAAAAGGATTCGTTAGGTGGTAAATAAAACCTTAATTAATATTATGAGTTTTTAATTAATAGTTTTATCTTTTAAATTCTTGAATTGATAGTTTTTATCTTTCAATTAGTCCTGAATTAATACTTTTATCATATAAAATTTGGGCCATAAATTAATTAAATTTTTTTTTTTAATTTATAGGTAAAATTTTAGGTGAAATCAGCTCACGAAAGAGAGTTTGTGAGACAAGTTGCACATCATGTTATTATTAATGCAAAGAGATTTATTTATATTTAAATCATTTAAATGACACCTTGTTTCATGAATGTTGATCTTTCATGGTTTTGTAAGAGAAAGTATTTTATTTAAATGGAGGCAAACCAACTATGATTTTTCTTTATGCTTTTATTAATTAACCAAAGAATCATAATATATAATCTTAAGATGCCTCAAATTATTCTCGTTTATATATTTGGGAAAAAGGCACTAAATATGTGACTATACATTGATTATCCCATTAATACATTTTATTTATGTATGTGTAAAATGTAAATAAAAGATGAAATTATTTTCTTTTGATATGGAATTGTAATTATTTCTTACACTTGAAAAGAAAATTTGCATAATTTTATAAATTAAAATCTTTTATAAATTCAATTGAAACGAGCTCTTATTATTGGTTTGAAATTTGAATGTTTAAAAAAATTATAAAAATATAATAATAACTATTTGTTCAGAAACCATCAAAGAACTTGAAAGTTGTGAATTTCTAATAGTCATCAACCTGCAGAAATCCCTGAGATTTGATCTTTCTACCACAAAAACATGTTTTTTTTTTTTTCTCTAAAAAAATGACTGATTATCAATGTGAACATCTTAAAGTAGACAATATTCACTTCACATCATATATCCTGTAATAAAACCATTTGAAACAGAAACGTGGTGCATTAAAATGGGGCCAAAACGAGCAATATTCTACGACATATGCTAATTCACTAATTCATTCTCTTTAACTTTGTGTGAATATTTAAATACACAAAAGAGGCAAAAGAATATTGGAATATCTACCCTTTAAGCAACCTTTGCTCCAAGCAATTCTAAAACTCCCTCTTTTCTTTCCCAAATGCAAGAAAGTTTGATCACCAAATGTTCTTTCTCAATCCATATCAATCCCAATTCTCGACCGGGTAGAACGCACCTCTGGTGTACGAGTTATCGTGCCCAAAATGGCGGTCACTCATGCCGATCTTGCTCCAGGCCCCAAAAGCAGTGATCTCGGCAGTAAAACCGGGGCATTCTTCATGGTCTTGTCCATACTATTAGGCCTCTTCTGCTTCGTCCTGTCTCTCATAGCGGAGGCATCACGTTCTGAGGTAATAATCCGACCACATCTTTTTTCCACGTCTCATCTTGAGCCAGTACTTACCATTGATGCCTTTGCAGGTGAAATGGACAGAGTCGCAATGCACATACACATCCAACGGCAAACTACCTCTTTTGTCAGCAACATCTGCCTTCATAGCTCTGGCAATGGCAATGGCGATACAACATTCGTTTCTATTGGTCGCAATTAGCAAATCCGACTCTCTGCTCGGCATTTCCTGGGAACATGACACCTCTTTCTCCAAATCGTTCACTTGGCAAGCTGGATTCTTCTTCATCACAGCATGGTACATAGAAAATCGAGAAGCCAATTAACTTATAATAAGCTCTTAAACATCTTATAATAACTCAGTTGTTTTCAAGAAAATCAAGAAATAAGTCAGCATATAAGCTTTTAAACAACTTATAATAACTCAATTGTATTCAAGAAAATCAAGAAACAGGTCAGCTTATAAGCTCTTAAACATCTTATAATAGCTCAACTGTTTCGACACGCTGATGTCATGCAGGATGTCATTTGCTGTCGGAGAGATTCTACTACTGATTGGACTGAGTGTCGAATCGGGCCACCTCAGGAATTGGGAAAAACCGAGGCCAAGTTGCCTAATCATTCAACAAGGATTGTTCACATCGGCTGGAGCTTTCGGGCTAGTCACAGTTTTCTTTGCCTCTGGGCTATATATAACTGCGCTACGCGCAGAAAGGCACGTTCAAATTAGAGAAAACGTACGACAAGAGATGATGGAGGCGTCGGCCATGTATGCTTCGCCACCCAGAATCACAATCAGGGTGGCTCCTAATGAAGAACCTTTACCAAGACATGATGAACATCTTCATACATTGAATTACTACTTGACAACGTTTGACAAGCAATCAAGATTGGTCTGAAATTATTGAAAGGTAATGTGTATATAGAAAAGTCATTCATACCATACAACTAGCTAATTACTAAGCCAACGAAGAAGAAAGAGAGCTAGCTTGCAAGAGGAGAAGAATATGACTAGACAACCTTAAGGTTACTAAATTAATTTTGTACAGTTTTAAAATGTAAATTGATCTAATTACATGGAAATTCATAAGATGGGAAATAATAGCTATTGTTTTTGTTATTTTCACATATATAGCAAGTTTTATTTTCCACCCATTGATGTAAGAAATGATCTTTTTAGCCACTTTATATATAAAAGTACTAAATATTCCAAGAAAGTGGCTAAAAAAGATATTTTCCTGTATTTTTTCAGTCAAATTGGAATGATATAATTTTCCGAAAAGTAGAAATTTAATTTGCTAAAAGTTATTTTTAGAAACTTGTATTTTGAAATTATTCGTGATTTACTTTATCATTATCATTCTTAAAATGACAAATCTTGTGCGTAGGTAGCGTCTTGGTCAAAATTACATTTTAAAAGTGGTATCAGAAAACTGATTTTCCTCACAAAGGAAGAAGACGAACCAAAATGACAAATTACTCCAACTGAGATGAGTGAGAACCGGCAGTAAAATCCCTAGCCAAAAGGGTAATTTTGTAATCCACAAATGTCAGATTGTCATCTCTCTCCTCTAACCGATTAATTAAAAAAATGAAATGAAAATGGTCTAAATATTAAATATCACAGCAAACGATTAGCAAAGACAACGGAATATTCTTTAATGGTGGCAATGATTTTGAAGAAGGCGGCGGAGCAGGAACGTAGTAGGTGGCGCCGCCTGGAGCAGACAGTGGTTGAATGCCGTTGATGGCATCCACGTTGGAATTGAAGAATTTGATAACTTAACTTTTGATACAGATATTATTACTAACAAGAAGAATTTTAGTCTATGGGAATAAGTTTTCTCCATGTTTTTCAAACAAAATAGGCCAAAAAAAAAGTGAAATTATTTCTCCTTGAATGTAATATCAATATTTGGTAGAGAAACTAGCAAGAAATAGCGATGAAAAGATGGGAAGGGATTTCCATATAAGGTTGCAAGCAAGTAGTGAAGACTTAGAAACTGTGTAAAAAATAAATCTTTAATTATTTATTCTGTTTCTTATTTGATCCTTTTGACTTTTGGATCTTGATGTGGCAAAAGGTATTATTTCATGAGAAGAAACTTTATTATACATAAATTAGACAGTTGACCCGTTTTAGGAAATTAAATTCATCAAACAATTTCTCAAAAATCTCGTGATTGTAAGAAACAATAATATATATGTCTTAAAAAAACCATTTAAAGTACATAAATTGCATGAATTTTTCAATATCAGGTTGGAAACAGGATTAATACAGGGTGTCTTTTCTTCAAGACTTCACCTTTTTGCTTTTTCCCTTTGAAATATATTTGATCTTTTCTTTACCTTTATTATAGTAATTGCATTGTATAACAAATAGAGCATCCAAATACATTAGGGTTCTAAATCAGTCAAAACAACTAAAAAATCCTTTGTTAAAAGCTCTATCGAGATACAGACATACTAAACAAATTTGAGCATACTTTTTGAAAATTTTAAAGATCAGTAAAAAAAAAAAAAAGTGTAAAAGTATCAAACTCCACAAACTCGACTCATATATAATTCGATTAAGGTTTGTTCAAGCTTGACTCACATAATTATTAAATAAGTTATAACATATTTTCAACAATTCAAATGAAACTTGAACAGTAATTCGTTCAGCTCGATAACAATCCAGATAATTCAATGTTGTTAGTTTCACAATATAAACAAGACTCAAAAAGTTTGAAGATAAGATAATAACTGCATCCCACACTTAGAATAAAATGGAGAAACACTCACAATCAGGAAAATCCACCATCTCAACTGTAAACTACAATCTACTAACCCTAAATCAACCAAAAAATTGTCCAGCATATGCTTTGCATACCTTGCCGAATTTCTTCCATTCGTTAATCATACGACGAATCAACCTGATCCAGAGTGTTGTGTTGTTGTGTTGTGAATTCGAAAAGAATGAAGCCCGTCAACCTATTCACGCTATAACGATGCAGCAAAAACAGTACCAAGATTCTAGTTTTCCAAGCAATGTGAGAAAAAGAACCTGCATTTTCTTGATCCCTATTGGTCAGCTTCAGTTATGTACAAGGAGATTAAACTGAGCTTTTGCTACACAGGAAGATTATCCAGGTGGTATTCATCGAAGCCAAACTCGTTTTCAACTGGAGCCCTGCTATCATGCTGCCATAATAAGTGAGAAATAGCTTATTAGATAAAATCATTCATGCTTGTGTATGTATCAAGATTGAGTATTGGAAATGAAGAAGCTAACCTGCTTGAGAAGTGCACTCATGAGGTCCTCCTGGCCAACTATCTGATTGGGAAAGATCCCGTTTTGGAAGCCCATATCAGGAAGCCCGTTTTGCTGTCTGAAATCCATGTTGTTGCCAAGCCCAGCAGCTGCCTTGCTAACGGATGGAGTCAATCCCGATTGAACTAAATCCACATTCGAATGTTGAGGAGAATGAAAAGCTGGTCCAGTGTTTTGCAGGCCCCAATCCTCAGTTCTATTCTGGTTTAGCTCATTGAAAACATCAAAATTAGGAACAAAGCCTCTAGACCCTTTCATTTCCGAGTTCAACTCTTCATTGAGCATCCCTTTAGAGTTGAAGGTCGAAAAGGTACTTACTGGAAACTCAGTGCCTTGAGTCCTCGAAAAATCTACTAAAGACGAGGAGGACTGTGAAAGAGAAGCGTATGCTGGTGAACGAACATTGTTGATTCCGTACTGGCCCAAGAAAGGCGGTTGGCCTACAGATGATGGAAGGTTCGACCCATGGCTAGTACCAATTGCGTTCAATAATTGAGTCCTAGGTGGCGGTTGAACCATCGGGGCTAGTAGAGAATTGCTTTGGCCAGACTGGGAGTGGACATTCATATTAATGTTACCAAACGGCTGAGCCGATTGGTGCAAGGCTGCAAGCTGCTTCGAGTCCATATTAGTCGGGATTCCATGAAGTAGACTCACTTGCTTCCCATTGTTAAGCTGTTGCTGGCCCCTAATCTTCGAGTTATCATAGCTGAATATATTTGGTTTATCAACTAAGGGAACAGAGACAGCAGACTTATTACTTGACCTGCTAAGTGCAGCCGCCTGGATTGTGGCAAGGCTTTGTGGTGGGAGCTGACCTGAAGAAGCAAGAGCTTGAAGATCAAGACCATGGTATGAAGTTATCGATCCATAAGGCCCATCGTGGGGGCCCATAAACGAGTTCCCAAGTCCATTCTGGTGCTGCCCACTAAGCCTTCTAAGATAAAGACGATATTTCTGCATCAAAGAATAGTCCAAAGTTTCAAGGGAAGTTCATTGATGATGTCTATAAATATACCTAAACAAGTAGACAATCAAAAGAAGATTCTTCTCAAATATAACTAAATTTTGTCCAACCTGAAGGTGGCTGGCAACATTCTCTCGCGTAAGGCCTGGGACGTTCATTAATTCAAGGATTTTCTTTGGGACAGCCTCTGCATATATAGATAGTGATTTAGCATAATGAAAAAAGCAGATACGTAAATCTTCCATGCAGGGAAACTAAATGTCAAATCATTTTATAATATATGTAAACTATTCCATTCTTCACGAAAATGGAGAAACTAAAACAATTATATACGATTGCATAAGTAACAAAAATCACATTAGTTAAATCAAAGCAAGAATAGCCAAACTATAATAGTACTTTACATTCACAAGATTTATAACTTAATCCAAGTGTAATTTTTCAAGATATACTTGTGTAAGTTATCATGCTTTTCCTTATTATATATATCCGATGATGGTTAATTTAGTGTCCAAAACAGTATCTTCAAGCATTTTATGATCAACGGCCAAATTGAAACAATAATGTAACCTCACAGGGTTGTTTATGTATTCTTTAGTGGTTATTTTATTTGATTTCAAATTTAAATTAGTTATCAAGTAGGAGCTTCACTAAGCTAGCTTAAAGAGAAGATAGACGTTTTAGGTGTCGAGATGTTTCTTCAAAACTTAGAATTTCAGGGAGGGTGGAACTTAGCTCAAAATCACTTGATTCCAACATAACTAGGTCATGTATTTTATTTCAAGATCAATATTCAATGATAAAGTATGCCTCCATGAACTCAGTTATTAGTCTTAAAAAAGACATCAGAAGATTAGAAAACAAGATGATTTTAAAAAGGATTATATGTTTGCAGACTATGATACCAGAAGTATAAAGACAGTAGTAAACTAATATAATATAACTATAAAAAAACATGATAGATTGATAGGCAAAGAGTAAAAGGGAAAGGGCAAAGGACACATACTGTCTATCCCAAGTTGATTAACGGCAGTTACAAATTGCTGATGGAGCTCTACAGACCAAACAACACGTGGTTTCTTCAACGCAGAGGTGTCATCTCTTTCTTCAGGGTCATCTTCCTCATCCTTCCTTTTTTTGGAACTTTTCCAGTTTCCTTCGTTAGCAGAAGAAGAGTAGTCAACGTCTTCAGAAAGTTTCTGGTTCCGTTCTCCATCTTCCACACTTCCAGATTGCTCCAAATCCTTATCCTTCCACTCATGCTTCTTTTTACGAACCACATGCTGCCATATGTTCTTCAGCGCCTCCATCCTAACCGGCTTTATAAGATAGTCACAAGCACCATGAGTAACGCCCTTCATCACTACGTTTTGGCTATCATCCGCTGACATCACTAAGCCCCCACAAAAACAGTAATCAGAAAACTAAAGGGTTCGTGTCCAACATATTAATCTTGATTATTCAAGATGATAATACTTACTTATGACTGGGAGATCCATCTTCAGTCCTACTTGCTCGAGAAGTTCAAAACCATCCATGTCTGGCATATGGACATCGCTTATGACAACATCAAAGCCATCTTGGTTATCCCTAAGTAGCTTCAATGCAACCTCCGCACGACTGCATTTGGTTACTGAAAGCACAAAAGAAAAGATTATTCACCTAAGTATAACCAGAAAATTAGCACATCCAACAAGCCTAGTGAACATGGAATTAATTACCAGTAAACACTATGAATTCTAATTTGCATAAAAAATCCAAAGAACGAATCAGAACGCCCCACTACATTCTGATCCCATAATAAGATCCACAAATAGTTTTAACATCCCTTAATCTATCGTAAAGATTGGAATAGCTTCATAATTTTACAAGTCAATCACAATCAAAACTCAGAATCAAAATCTCTCACACCTAATTCCACAACAAGATCTGTTATACATCCACTCTTAGAAGTTCATAAGCACAATAAAACATGTATAGAACTTTCTAACAACAAAATAAACTACAAGATCCTGTGGACATACGGGTTCTTTGCTAAAAGAACAAGAAACAAATTCAATTGCTCAAGAACAATAAACTCATCAAAAAAATGCTCAAGTTTCAGATATAATTACCTTCATAGTGGCAACACCTAAGCATCCTCTCCAAGATCTTCAGACAAGTAGGGTCATCATCCACGACAAGAACTCTCAAACCCGCTGGAAACTGATCGGAAACTGCATCACTCGACTTCCAAGAAGTAGTTGAACTAGATAAAGATATTGGGTTCACCGCAAGATTCATTTTTTCTTCCAAATTCAACAACTATTAACTCAATAATTATGCAATCACCATAACCCGGGTAGAGCACACGTTTGAAATCAAAATTTACATGTTATTCTAGGCATAATTCTTAGACAGCAACTGAAAAATCCAAGAAACGCAGAACAGAGTGGCAAAAAGAAAAGGGTGTCTTCAAGATTGGACTATGTTTATTTATGTAGGGGTTTCGAGGGAGGAAATTAGATATAAGGGGAGAAGAGTAAGAAAACTTCTGCCTTTTATATGTGTGTGACAGAGATAGAGATTGAAGAGAGAGGGGGTGTTGTTCATTTCTCTTTCTTGATTTTGGTAATTTTCTCTCTCCTTTTTTTTTTTTTGGTATATTTTTTATTTCTTTTCTTGGTTTGTTTTTTGATAGTGGGTCACTTCGTTGAGTGTGGATCCAGCTCACTTGTGAGCTTAACAAACCCCACGCCAGCCAAAATATTTATTTTAATTAATATATTTATTAGTAGGATTATTGTCATATTATTTTGTAAATTCAATTTCGTAAAATTAATCAATTGCGATGAAATAGAGTGTTTGATTTAAGAAAATGGGTTTCAATTCATGTCACATAATTTTATCTGTCATACAGCCTTATAAATGTTCTTTTTTTTTTTTTTTTGCAAAACATTGTTTTGAAAATGAGAAAATAAAAAAGGAAGGAAGTTATGGTCCATGGTAAATTTTCTCACTCTCTTTTGTTTCTTAAATTAAATTAGATTGGAATATGGAAAGTGTTCCATGAAAACTATTAATTTGAATTTATATGAAGAAAATTTCTTGCCTAATAAAATACAAATTAAAATTCAATTTTTTTACAAGACAATGTCAAATTCGATTTAGTTACTATAAATCAAGAGATTTCTTACCTTGATGAATCGGAGATTTAAATACAATTTAGCCATCAGAATCCAAATTTTTATTTCCTTGATAAATGAGAGTTAAAGACAAATTATTTATCATAAAACCAATAGATTTTCTTACCTCAATAAACTAACCCCTAATTAAATCATGGCGTAATATTTTTTTCATTTGAAGATAAATTTACTAATTGCTCTGGAAATTAGTTTAGCATTTAATCTTAATTACGTTTTATTAATTGGTTGCTCAATAAAGCTGAGATATTTAAATTTATTTTGGAATAATTGATTAAAAGAATATCAAAGTGAAGAATATTATATATGGTATATATATCAATTTCTTTTTTAAATATATTTAATGGTTTCTGTTTTGTCATTATGTCATGTAGCGTTTTTCTAAAAAAAATAATTTTGATTTTAGTTAATACTAATAATATAATAATTAGGTAATTTTAATTAAAAAAAAAAGCTTGAATGCCTCAAACTTGATCAACAAGATTTTTTTTCTTTTTTCTTTTTTCTTTTTTCTTTTTGGGGGGGGGGGGGGGGGGTGGTAATTAAGAAGGGAGGATCGAGGTGTTAATCACATGGTATAATTCATTGATGACAATGCTATCAAAGGTGTCCAAATTATTTGAATATATCATGTGCATTTATTACAATACCTCATAGCATTGTCCACCCCATTGCTTCCACTACTTTCTTTTTAGATTGTTGTATTTAGAGTAGAGTTGGTTACAATTTTTTTTTATTCTATTTTCTTAGGTGTTTAACGACCCTCTTAATTCTTAATTATTTGTGTAATCCAAGTGTTTGTTTTTGAAATAATATGATTATTGTAAGATGGTCTTATTTAATTTAATTTTTTAAGACATGTCAATCTATTACCATAATTCATATTCGATTTTAAAATATGAATATGAAAAACAATAATATTTGAACAAACAGTTTTAAGGCTAGATGTCGGTGAATGATATTGTTAAGCTATAAGATTAGTGATAAATATAATTTCTTTCATTAAATGTCTTATCTGTATAGACTTTATCACTATTCAATTAATGTAAAATCTTGTCCACTACATTTTTCAGTTCCAATATTAATTGTTGATTATTTACAACCCTTCAAGAATAATATTTTATCATATTTCAATTGTTCATTTGATTAGAATATTAAATAATTTTAGTGAGATGAACATGCATGTAGAGTGTTTGAAGTTGAATCTTAAATTTTGTATTAATAAAGTAACTTCTTCAAATTAGATTTTTTTTTTTTAATGAATTGGACTAAACTTTTAACATAAGTGTTCACAAGTCAAGTATTGCATTTTTTAGCACCAAATAGGAGTAAGTAAATGCAATTCTATCGAGATATAATATATATATATATATATATATATATATATATATATATATATATATATATATATATATGGATTAGTATTTTCGTCTAAATGGCCTTGACACCATTCTAGCACGATACGGCACCGTTTCACCCTATCACAAATACATTTTTTTTTATATATAAAAACTTATATGAGAGTCTCATAGATAATTACTATGAGTGAGAGATTCGCAACCCACAAACGATATATGAATTATAGGGTGTGAATTGTGGGTGGGTGTGGGTTGACCTATTTAACATAATAAGATCCATGCAAGGACAAAAATATCCGTGTTTGTGGATATATCGGTACCTTGATTTTATGGATATATCGACGGATATATCGATATCGGTAGAAATATCGGTAATTTCGCGAAAAAAATAAAAAAATTGAATTTTTTTTTTTGAAAAATATATCTAACACTTTACATAATATTACAATGAATATTAATATATATTGAAGTTAAATTTCAAACAAAAAGATATGTTTACAACTAACATTAAAAGATAAACTATTATATAAATGTTGTCTCATATTGGTTTACATGTCAAATTATCATTGACAATTAATACATGACCTAATAATAACTTGAACTCCTATGAGTTCAAATTGACAATTAATACATGACCTAATAATAACTTGAACTCCTATGGGTTCAAATGTATAAGATGACATGTCATCTTGAGTCAAACAATATTGATACCAACTTAAGATACTTTGGTAATCATGGAGATAACTTTCAAACAATATTGATACCAACTTAAAATACTTTGGTAATCATGGAGATAACTTTCATATATTTCTTTACTTCTTTCAACTGTGTTTCCATGAATTTGGTAATGTAAATTGACCCAATATGATTAACTATGTTGATGCATGCTTGAACCTCCATAGGACATTTCAGGTAGTGGGTTATAAAATGGATTTTGACTAGATCAATCAAGCTGTGAAATGATATGTCTGCCGTGAGAATACGACGATCATTACTCATATTCATTAAATCAAGACTCATACAAAGTGAAAAAAAAAACCAACAAAAACTAGTCCACGGATATATCCGGGATAAATTGACGATATATCCTGGATATATCCGGATATATCGGAGATATATTGCAGAATAGGTGTACTATTTACCGATAAGGATATATCTTCGATATATCGCAGATATATCCAGATATATCAGGGATATTACAACGGATTATTTTGTCAGCCCATATCGATATCCATAAGTTGATTTTACGGATATATCGGGGATATATCGTGGATATATCCGGATATTTTCGTCCTTGGATCCATGAAACGATCACACGAGAGACTCACTCTTTTTTTAATATATCATTGTACTTCCTCACTAGCAATGCAAGTATATACTTGTTTTTGAGAAAGGATAAATTTCATAATAAGATCTAATTTATAGATTAGTTCTTAATTTTGAACCCATATTTTAAAGTTTCTCAATTTAAGGCTTGAAATTTAGATTGAGTTCTCAATTCAAGATAAAATTTCATATTCTTTTTTATTTATATTTATAGATTTATTTATATTTCAATATGTGTTCATATTTTGGATAAATTAAAACAAGTTAGTGTGCTTCAAGAACAATTTTCATCCGACTTATCTTAATTTATATGGAAAAAAAGAAAAAAAAAAATATAATCAATTCAATTCATAAAATATAATTTATATTAAACTGATTAATATTAAAATCGATTTCTCATACTTTTATTCATAAAATTAAGAAAATAAAGGAATCCTAATTTATTGAATGACATTTATTATATATATATATAAATTAATACAAGTCGGATGAAGATCATTTCTAAATTGCACGAGCTTGTCTTAATTTATCTAAACTATATATACATATTAAAATATAAATAAATTATAAATATAAATAAAAAGAAAAATAAAATGAAATTTTGTGTGGAATTGAGAATTCAATCTAATTTTCAAGCCTGAAATTGAGAAAAAAAATGAAAAATTAAGCCATTTACTGAGAAACTTTAAAATTTGGATGTAAAATTAAAAACTAATTTATAAATTAAGTCTTGTTATGAAATTTATCTTTTAAGAATTGAAACAAATCAAGATATGATTAGGATCAACTCAAATCTCTAAAATCATGTTAGTTGATTTATTTTTCAAGATTATGTAATATTTAGTTTAAGGTTTCATTTATTGTAAAAGTGGTTCGAAAATATTTATTGTAATCAAGCTCATCTATTACAACAATAAATTAACTAGAAATGACCGGTCAGGATAACATGAGTCTATTTTACCAGGTAGGGGTTTTCGATCTCAAATTCGTTTAATTTCTTGTTCAATTTTAATTGTTGTTTGACTCGATTCGTTGGTACAAATTTGCACGTCAACCATCAAAGTCTAATCTCACTTATGTGATTTGATTTCATCATAATTAATTTACTGTTTTAATTTCTCAATAATTTTTAAAAAATTACGATTTCCTTTTTATATTTCCCTTTATACCCTAATAGAATACTCATTTTCTACACCAATAATAAGCACCATGAGCTAATTGAAGCTGGTGAGCCACAATTACAACTCAAATTAGCATCTAATTTATGTTGTACATAAATTTTACTATCATAAAATATGTACTAATTAAGTCATGGATTTGTAGTTATATATTTTATCATATTTCTCAAAAAGATTTGGCAAATTTACCATTGATGATTGAAAATATAGGGACGGATGAATATTATAGATATCTTATCTTCATGTACATGTAATCACACATATTGATCATATGAAATCTATATGCATGTGAAATTAACAATGTTAAGATAGCAATGATAATCCTAATTGGTTGAAACTTCACTTTAAGAGGGCTAGTTAGGGTTTCCAATTTTATACTTCCTTCCCCAAATTGACAAGTGTCCCTCATAATTTGGAGCTTGAGGTTTTAAGTACAAATCAATCTTTGTCTTTGTGTTTTGTCCTTATTGGATAGTGGAACTTGCTTTTATATCATTCAAATATTATCCAATAATTTTAGTTTTCAATATATGTTTTGGGAAATAAAATTTGAGAAATCATAGAATTTTAGTATTGCGCTATTTCTCTCTGAAAAAAAAAACCCAATATTGGTGTCACTTTCACTATTATTTCAATTCTTTTGTTTTTACTTTTTAGGACAAATCGCTTTCAAATAGTATGAAATAGATAAAACTATAGAGTTTGAAGAAATAATAGTAGCTTTTAATATGAAACCAAAAACTTTACCTCCTACCAATAGTGCTTCATGATCCAAAACCACTAATTAATTGTTTGGCAGTTTAAAATTTTGGATGATTGGAACTTGTCAATCAAAGATGAAAATTAAATGATTGTATCACATTGACAAATTTTACAAAGAAGTCCTAATGCTTATGATTTAATGTTCAATTGCATTTTAATTTGGAACAAACCTAAATGTTAGTATTTGATAAAATATATAGAACTTTTTATTTTAATGTTTTTTTATTCTTTACTTTTTAATTTTAAAAAATCAAATAGAAAGTTGTAATCTATTCAAGCGATATAACATAACAATCATCAAGTCGTAATCCAGTTAAACATGATTAGTTGAGTTTACAGAAAAAAGAAAATAAACATATTATCTTGAATTTACAAAATAAAAAAAAATTGAACTTGAGTGTTGTGGAAAGTAAAATAAAAAACAATTGATGAGGTATTTATTTTTATTTTTATTTTTTTTCATTTTTAATGAGGTGTAAATGATTTTTTTATCCATGTGTCCGTCACTTATGACATATATTAGCTGACTAAATTGAAATTTGGTTAAAATTGCAATTAATTTGCTATAATATGACTAAATTAACAACTTCTAAAGAATTGACTAAAATAACAAAAATTTAAAAATGATTGGATTTTTTTGGATATTTGATATATGTTCAGTTTATTTGATATGTTAGATCAAATTCAACGACTCTAATACACTTTAATGTGTGTTATAAATTAAGCACCAAATATATATTTAAATTTGATTCTCAGTGCTACTCAAAAGTGAGTGTTCAGCTTTAAATCCGACTCCACTTCCAATTTTATGTGATGCCCTAAATAGTAAATACCAACCATTATGGGCCAAATTGTCAAGTAATCAACAAATGTTTTCCGTTTTCTTTTTCTTTTTTAATTACGTAATTAATCATTTATTATTTACTTTTTTATTTACCATTACGAGGAAATTAATTGTCAATTGATTCACAAAACTTGTTTGGATTTGCTTTTAATGGAATTTTTAGGAAGCTCCAATACAAACAACTTTTATGTGAGAATGATTAATATAATTTTCAATCGAAATGAAGCCAAACAAGTTTTTTTTTGTTTTTACTATGTTAATGAAACTACATTTTTAACTGTTGATATTAAAAGAGATGTCGTCAACTTGGCATATTAATATACTAGCATGTCGGGTTCTGGTCCTCATTTCAGATTGGTCTAAATTTTCATCCAACATTTTATATATATATATATAGTATATTTATTTTAATTGATCCTAAATTTCTTAAAAACGTAAAATTTATAGAAATAAACAATTTGATGAAGATTATCATAAAAAAAATTTGGTCTGCATTTTCAGTTTGTTGAGAAATCTTTTAGGATCAACTTTTTTTTTTGTTATAACTAGACATAACTATTTCATATTTAAAGAGTATATTTAAACAATTTGAAGTTTTTGAAAATATTTTTGATTTTTTATTTAATCCTAAAAAGAAGTTCTTATTAGACGATAAAAGATTGCACAAGTATTATATTAATTATCAAGTTGTTCTCATATTGATATTGGTGGTTTATTTTCTAAATTGCAATTGCTACAAATATGTTAATCAGTCTAAACAAAATCAATTATTGATGTTCGTAGTATGTAAAAATTTTGGATTGTTTTCCTAATATTTTCATTTCTTATAGAATTTTACTAACTATATTGTAGCATTAGAGATAGAAGTTTTTCAAAACTAAAATTGATAAAATCTTATTTGCGTCCAACTTAACTCAAGAATAATTAAATGAATTAACAATTTTATGCATAGAACATGAGACCATTTTTTCTAGGCGTTGGAGAAACTTGATCTTGAAGACTTTATTGATGATTTTACTTCTCAAACTATTGGAAGATCTAGATATTTTTCAATGATAATTTGAAACTTATTTTGGTTTTTATGTTTGTAGGCATTGCATATTTTTTTCAAATATTTTAGATGGATAAATGTGCATATTGAAACTTGATCTATTTGCACAATATTTTGAATGCAAAATTATGTTTTTTTTTTCTTTCAGGTTTTTAGATTATATTATTTAAGTAAATTTTTTTTTTTTTTCTATTTAGGGATGTCAATATCAACCTAATAGGTGGGTACTTGTCCTGTCCTGTAATATTTGGGGTGGGTAAAACTCATTCCGTGTTGGAAATGAGGCTGATCCACCCCAACCCTTTTAGGGGGCAGGGCGGATACCACATAGATCCCACTCCAATCTGCCCTGACCCACTCCGTACACTATTAATATATATAATATTACATAAATTTCTATTATATTACATATTTAATTAAATATTTTTGTTTTGTTGACCTAGGTAATTTTGATTGGATTTTATTAATTAAACATCCCTAATTGTGTATTTTGAACGAATGGATATTTCTTAGTTATTGTTGTTGATGGATTGTAGTTTATTTTGAGCGGATTGTCGTTTGTATGTTTTGTAGTTTTCTTTGAACGGATTGTATTTTATATGATTTGAATGATTTAATTATGTTTTCTTAAAATTATATTTAAAAAAAATATAGAGATATGGTGGGTGTGGCGTGGCAAAAAGCAGTTAAGCAAGACCCATGGGTACGGGATGGAACGATTTCATGGGTTTATGCATGGGGCGGATCTGGATAGTCAACTATCCACCCTGCTCCGGATCCGTTGCCACCCCTATTTTTATTTCATCATGGACCCTCAAAATATTAGAACCAACCTATATACTAGTGGATGAGTTGTGCGTTGCATGAGAACCTTTTATATTTTTTTCATAAACTTCTCATTGTAGTTTATATCCTAATTTATATTGTGTTCTCAGTTTTTGCTCGTTATCTAATTTTTTAAATTGAAATACTTGAATATATATATATATATATATATATATACCAAATATTTTTCTAAGATTCTTTTTCCAACATTTATTTGGGAAATTGTCATCCATTTCATTAATCAGTTAAATATGGTAGAAACGTCATTAAAAAAAGAATAAAAATTAAACATTAAATGATACATAACCATGTCCTTAAAGATCACAAAATTATAATATACAACTATGTCTCTAAAGATTATAAATCTGGAAGAACTGGTACTTTACATTAAACCATAAAATAATGGATTAAAAATGCATAAAAATGGTGGAAATTCATGGCCCAGACTCCGCATTTTAATAGTGGAGTATACAAATTTATTGATTATTTCAATCTTTATATATTATGTATATAAATGAATATTTATATAAGTATAACTGTTATGACACGTGACACAACTACAATAATCCTCAAAATAATTTATATATTTTAAAATTATTTTAATTAGAAGTACTTAAATTATGCACAAAAATAAATAATAAAGAACGAAAAAATACTAAAATATAGGTGGGATTATTGAAACATGTTAGTCAATCTTTCAGAAATATGTGTTTAAAACACACTATATATACTATGAAATCTATTTTGTTAAATTTTTTAGTCTTTTTAACATATAAATTAAAATTACATTAATTAATATTTTAATGAACATATGAAAATTTTGTGCAATATGACTTATGTTCCAAACAGTGGATTATTAATTAAAAAATTATGATATATTTTTATTAAATTAGATGATAGTTTAAGCAAACTATATATAAACATATATTTTTCAAATATAAATAATACTTAATTTTTTTATCGAGATTTTTTGTAATTTTTTAGTATCTATCTATTAAAAGAATTCTATATATTAATAAATAATAAGTAATTTCCCCCCAAAAGAAAATAAAAGTGTTTAAAAAAGTATAACAAATTCTTGTGAAAGGGGTAACAAATTCTTGTGAAAGGGGGTCTCATGTCTTTCATTTCATGAGACGAGTTGGATCGCATCTGGTTATATGAAATATACGTAATATTTTTGTAAGAATTAGGTTATAATACTTTTGTATTATAGGATACATGAGCCAAGTTGAATTTTTATCAGATTATAAGAAAATATGTAATATTTTTATATTTATATGACAATACTTTCGTATATCAAGTAATATTTTTGTACTATAGAATGCATGAAGCGGGTTGGGTTGGATTGGGTCATTAAAAACACATGAATTCAAACAGCTTTGTTGCATGTTCTTCTCACTCATGCATGGGTCATTCAAAATGTTATATTTTTATGTATATTGATTAATATTTTTTTTATATATAATCATATAATACTGTTATATTATATACATATATTATATAATATTACTAGTTATTATTTATCAAAATTAAATATTAAATGATAGATATACAAATATTATATTATGAAAAAAAGGTATTACGTGTTAACAAACCGAAGCCACCTCAGCAAAACTCGGTCTAAAAATATTTGGAGAATAAGATGCCATTAAGTATTAAGTTAAAGGGAATATGCTTGTCTGGCTCAGTACTGTCGCGATCGAGATGAAATTGTGCCGAGTGTTTTGCTTCCAATTAGCAGACTCAACGTGGATTATAATAAAGTTGAAATAAAAGTCCATACTATAATATTTTATTATTTCTAAGTACCAAAAACTTGTGCCCTTTTTAGGGTTTGGCCCTCTAACTCTAATCGTGAGTTCCACTCTCCTATTCAACTCTAGTAATTCAAATAGTTATCATTTGGGGTTATAATTTGGACAATAAAATATAGATTTACATAATAGTCTTTGAATTAATTAAGTATTTATAAATACAAAAAATTAAATTAATACATTTATTATGTATACACAATTATTTTATGTATCAACATGCATAGGTCATGATCCATGTAATACGGGTCATATGATTTGGAAGGTGTTAAAAACGCGTCATACCGGCACCACATGCTCTAGGATTTGCACTCAAACCCTAGCTCTCACGCTTAATTTTAATTATTTTTGTCTAACATTTCTTTTAGTTATGTTCGCATAAACTTTTATATTCTGTTTGCATAAACTTTTGTATTATGTATATTAATTTTTTTTTAAATAATATCACTTAAAGGTTATACTCATATAGCATAAAGGTTATGATATCTGTACACAAAGATTATGACATTAAAAAGAAAAACAAACAACTAGGCGCGGATCCAGGTAGGATCTGACTCGACCCGTGTCTGCCCAATTACATGGATCATAATTCATGAACTTAGTGCACACAAACATTATCCTTATGTGTATTATTGGACCCACAAGCTGAGCTTGGCTCGGAATGACTAGGCCGGATCAAGGCCGATCGGAGAATGATCTAGCGCCAAATCGACCTTGGCCAATTAGAAGTGTGTCGATGTGAGATGAGATAGCTGAGGTCAAAGACGTTGGAATAGCCTAGACGACCAAGCCGACTAAGGCAGAGACGAGAATGAAGTACGCTGAACCAATTTGGGACAACTGAGCTAGTGTCAATATGATAAGGCAGGGATCACTTAGTTTCTTAAACGGGAATAGATCAACAAACTTGAGAAGAAATCTTTCTAGAAGAAAATAAATCCAAGACCAAAACATGTCCAATTTAAATAGGATTAGGTTTTTATTTTCATGTCTAGACCTTAAAAATGGGGGATTTAGTTCTTATTCCCGAAGAAATAAACCTTAAGCTTAGTTTATGAATATGGTCTTAAGCCTTAATAGAATGAATTTGAAAATCATTGTATTCAAGCATTTTGAGAGTTTTTTTCTCTTCACTTGTATAAAATACATTCTAGTCAGCTAGGTTAGACCGGTTAGGATAGCCTACCTAAATTATCGGAGTAAGCACCGAGCATAGTCTTGTGTATTTCTTTCGATTTTTTTTTCTATTATTATTTGATTCAACTCTTTGGAGTCAGATCAATTAATTTTTAGGTGACTAGAAATTTATACTTAAACAAATTCTGACGTCAACATGTATTACTTTATTAATAGTCATTAATTATACTATAATAATAAATTGTTAAATAGATGTTGTGTCATGGTCTATTTTCAATCTTCACGTTGATATGATAGTATCTATTTTGAGTCGAGTTCATATATTTTTGTTTTTCCACAAAAATTCATATGCATTAGTTGCATAGACCTAGATCAATGTAATTCGGATCGACACAACATGTGCTTCCATAGTTCCACGACACACACCTCCACAAGTGGTCATGCATCTTAGTGTGTGCACTCGCACACTTTCTCTCGTATTTATACTTTGAAAAATATGTATACATTTTAATTATAACATTCATACCTTTTATTCTTAACATTCATGCATTTACATTATATTATACAAACATGTAATATTTTTTACACATTTTAGTTAAGTTAGTCATATATTTTAGTTATCTAGTCATACCTTTTAGTTATATTAGTTGTATCTTTATATATTACATAAAGATATGACTATGTTGATATAAAATTATAAGTAATATAACATCAAGGTATAAGTAATATCACATAAAGGTATATATATATAGAAATTGTGTTGAAATTCTTTTTTTAAAGGTATGACTATGTTGATATAAAGTTATAAATAATATCACATAAATGTATGAGCAATATCACATAAAAAATATATGTACAAATTGTGCTAAAAGTTATAAATAATATCACATAAATGTATGAGTAATATATATAAGGTTATGATAATGTATATAAAAATCATACTAATATAATAAAATTATTATACTAATATAATATAAAAATTAATAAATAAATTAAAAAAAGATGCGGATCTAGATCAACCCATATTAACCCAAAAGACACGGATCCAAATCAACCTATATCAACCTGATTACACCGTGCACTTGAGCCCAACTCTTATTTTTTTTCAAAAGGCATCCTACCAATATGTAAATTATAATATATTCATGATCTTTCATGTATAAAATTGATCATATGAGATTTGTTTTCAAATCTCCTAACAATAAAGATACTTACTTTAATGTAGATATATTCCATAGAATGTTTGATAAGTTTTGTTGATACAAAATGTCTCATATGTTCAAAATTTGTAATTAGTAAGATGAATTTAGCATCTTGTTAAAGATGTTACATCTTATGACAACCACCACCACCTTAAATAACTTTAGGAGAGGGATCAATTATCTTCATAATAAAATCTCTAAATTTAAATATCGTGAAATGATCTTGATGAGTTTGAAATATTTTAATATAATGCCCACAAGCCAAAAAAATTCAAATCTATGGTAACTAATTTGATGTTCAAATCTTCAAATAGATACAAACTTTACAAAAATATAATTTTTTTTCAGATTTTTTTAGTAAGATCATTTCAACAAAGTTTCATCCAATTTATTTCGTTTAATTATTAAGTTGAAATAAATCACATACACATATATATATCCAAATATTTTATATAGAATTCATATGTACGATCTATAATTTTTTTTTTTTTTTTGAGAAAATTTACGATCTAATTAGGAAGTGCTGGTCAAATGTGGAGAATAAGGCTGTGGAAATCCCACTGTTTAATTTTTCGTGCTTCAGATTCTTTTCTTTTAGTGCTAGTCAATTAATTAGCACTTTGATTCTCACACGATTCAATTAATTCTCAAGAAATACATAAAAGGATAAACCTAAGTTCAGAAATAAAGACAAGATTCTTAACTAGTTTTGGAAAATAAATAAATGGGCATCAAATTTTTTTTTTTTTTTAAATATGTAACTCAAAGAAATTCAATCTACTAATTAATTTTTGAGCGGGGCTTGTGTGCAATTGTTCCATACAATACGGGTCGGGTCGGGCTGAATCCAACCTAAATCCGCACATTTTTTTTTACCCTAACTTTTATGTTGTGTTAGTCATACTTTTATATTATGTTAAACATATCTTTATGTAATACCTTAAATTTTAAAAAAAACCCTAATTTTGGCAAAAAAACCCTAATTTCAACATAAAAGTCCTAATTTGTACATATATATACTTTTATGTAATATTACGCATACCTTTAAGTAATATTAGTTATACTTTTATATAATACATAAAGGTACAACTAACATAATTAAAAGATATATTTAACATAACGTAAAGGTAGATATGTTTAACATAACATAAATGTATGCTTAATATAACATAAATACTCTAAAGGTATGCTTAACATAACATACAACCATAAATGTATGTTTAACATAACATAAAAATCCTAAAAGTATGCATAACATAACATAAAGGTATGCTTAACGTTACATAAAGTTATACTTAACGTTATATGAATGTATATTTAATATAACACAAATGCCCTAAAAGTATGTTTAATATAACATAAAGATATTTTTAATATAATATAAAAGTATAACACATGGAATGAATTTAGGTGGCTTTAAACGCACCCAAGACGCGTGGGGGCACTGGAACGACGCACAGACCTAATCGGGTCAGATGCACGGATCCTAAATCCATGCACCAGTTACATAAAAGTTTGTGTTAATTTTTGGAAAAAAAAAACAATTTGATTTGTTGTTCAAGTAAATAAGTTGATATAACTTGAGAGGTACATAAGAAAAAATCGAATTTGACTCAACTACATGATTGTCGATAGTAATATTTATGTAATTTAATTGAACATTCTATATTATTTTTCAAATTAATTCCATTAATTGATAATCACAGGTATACTAAGTGAACATGTTCTAACCACATATAAGCTATTTTGTATTATTTCTTTAGATATTTCATATAATCATCAGAAATCACATATTATAAACATAATGTTGTACAAAATAGAATAACCTAATATAATGTTTACTTTGTAGCCATTTCAGCTTTAATACAAACCCTACAAGCTGTGTCCAATCGAAGCCTGGGCCCAGTGGGCCCAATAGTCAATATTAAAAAGAACAAGGCACCAGAAGCCAATAAGGTACTGAACGCATGGGCCAACGCGGGGAAAAGTACTTGGGCCTTGGCCCGAAAGATGCAATTTATTAGTGGGCCCTTCGTACGTGCGCTTGTAGCCCATGTCCCTATCACTGGGGACTTATTTTTGTTTTCTTTCTATTGTAAAACAATTACTTTAAAATCTAGTGTTTAAGGGTATGTTTGTTTAAGGCTTATGTAGGATGGGGGAAATTCGGATTTTGAAATCTTGGGATTTGGTAATAAAGGTGAATAGTTAAAATTTGTGTTTGTTTTGAGATTTTATATGTAGGATTATTACTGTAGATGTCAAATCAATGCTGGAAAAAGTATGTATGTGTAATATTATATTGTTAGTTGATGTGTAATAGGTTTTAGGTATAAGGTTAATTATGGTGTTTTTTTTAGGTGGAATAGGTTTTTGATGGATTTGATAATTCTTAACAAAATCCTCTAAACAAACACGGATTTGGGATTTTAAAATCCCAAATCCGGTGGCGGTAAGCCTAAAACAAACATACCTAAGGGATTTGTAGATCATTGATTTTATCAAAAATAAAAATAAAAAGTAAAATTCAAACTATTCGTCATATGTTTGACCTTTCCAATAAATTGTTTCGATATATATATATATATATATATATATATATATATATATATATATATATATATATGTGTGTGTGTGTATATTGGGTATTGTTGTGAAAATAGGTAGTTATCTAAATTATGAACCATACAATATTTTCTCAAAAGTAGAATAAATTTTAAAAGAGTTTATGTATATGTATTGTGTAATTTTTTTTTATTTACGCATTAATTTTAATTTAGTTGCACATTTTGTTGGCATTAAAAATATAACAGATTTACTTATTTTTAGAGATTAATATGGGTTTGATTAGAATTATATTCTTAACTAATTTTTTTAAATCTTTGAGAAAATTATTTACTATTAGTTTTATATTAAATGTGTAATATAATAATACCATAGTTCATGTGGTAATATAATATCTTAGTTCACGATTTTTCCTTGTGTAGTAATACTTTTTTTTTTGTGTGAATAACTCTCAAATTCAAATTTCATTAAGCATTCTTCTAAGATCGAAGGAGAATAATCAATCATCAATTTTGTAATAACATCTATTTCCTTGATATCCATCAAAGTAAAGGAGAGTCTTCTAGAATACACAAATACTAAAACAAAAGTATAAAGCAAATTTGTACTAGATGTATGAACTAAGAAGAAAATCTTATGATAATAATTTCAAGAATTATAAAAAAATTAGGAGAATCTCTAGTCTCCATCAATCTTTATGAGCTAAATGAAGAGGGTTTTGTGCCTTAAAATCTAGTAATAAACAACCAAGACATTATTATTCCACAAGTTAATAACTTAAAAATGATCTCTTTCTTGTGACAAAGGATTCCTCAAGAGTGGATATCCATTCGCTTATAAAAGTTACTTTTATCTATCTTTTTCATCCGGGCACTCACGATGTTACATCTGATATAATAGAAAATCCGATCTTAATTTAAAAGAAAATCGAAGAACAAACACATCAAAATACAGCAATTTATATATGCTCATCCATAGAAAAGTAAAGTCCCTTTGGCTCAACATTCTAAGGTCCAAACAAAACACCCATTGATGTGGTGAACCTACAATATTATCAAGCAAAACTTTTAATACAAAAAAAAAAGAGATTCTTTGCATGTCCCACAATTCAAAAACTTGAATACCTTTTAAATATTCCATCTCCATGCACAAATGCATGCCATATATTGATTCTCCATTCTATTCTCCTTCCTCCTTTTCATTCAAGAACAAAGCAACTTTTGTGGTGTCTCCTTCTCCATTCGACCATCGTCAACCATGGTTCCGGAAATGGAGGTACGTTTTTAAGCCCCCGTCACATGTTGTGGGAATCATGGATCCGTCGTGTTCAAGACATTCTTTGATTCTTGTTCTCTTTGTATATGTGCAGAAACCTAGAGTCACAGAGATTAAGGTTAGGATGGATTGCAATGGATGTGTTCACAAAATCAAGAAAGCCCTTCATGGTATCACAGGTTAGCAACTCAAGACTAATGATATCAAGCTTGTTTTCTCATCATCATGTTCTTGCTGAAGTCACTCATCTAACCAAGTGATCGTATACGTTAGGCATATATGATCTTTACATTGATTTCCCTCAGCAAAAGATAATGATTATTGGATGGGCGGATCCTGAAAAGATAGTCAGAGCAATCAAGAAAACAAGAAAAAGTGCAGTTATATGTTCACATACCGAGCAATCTGATCAACCAACTCAAGAAACAGAACCACCACCACCCGAGGGAGAAGCACCGCCACCTGAGGGAGAAGCACCGCCACCTGAGTCCACCAACCCACCGACAGAACCACCACCACCTCCTCCAGATAATCCACCAATCGAGGAAAATCCATCACCAGAATGTGGCAATGAGAGAACAAGCCAGTCTAGTCAACCATCTGAACCAAAAGAAGAAATTCATGTAATATACCACCATCCACCAAACTATGGACATCAATACGGTTATGGCCATTACCATCAAGAGGGAAATGGTGGGCAATGGAATGGCTATCCCAATGGTCCAGGATTCAGAATGGAGCCACCTCAGCCCGTTATGACTCACAGCTATAACACATACAAGCCATCGCCCTATGTAACTGAGTATGCTTATCCGCGGTCACCCCCGGAATACATACATCACACTAGACCAGACCACTACAGTCAGGTCTATTACAGTGGGAATAGCAGCAACGGAAATGGCAGTGGAAATGGAAACATTACATCATTGTTCAGTGAGGAAAATCCAAATGCTTGCAGCATAGTATAAGTCCAAGAACCAAGAAACGAGGCCTGCACAAATACAGGGAGTAGATATTTTCTGCAAGAGATCAAAACTTCGAGCACAATAAGAACACTCCACAATTTTTCACTGGGAACAACACGAAGGATAAGTTCATTGGAATTTGAGCAATTAGGTTCCTAGCTTGTGTGATGCAAAATATTTATCCTACAACTCTTGTTCTGTAAAAACTAGTTTGATGTATCTGACATTCATTCAGTGTGAAGCATCAAAATAAAGCTAGGCCATTCAGCTTTCATATTCAGCCATACACAATTCCCGAGTGAAGATAATCCCTTGTTCTTATATAACACAGATTGTTTTCTAGTAATAATGTGAAAAAAGTATGCATGTTCTTTCAAACTCTCAGTCTTCTCAGCATAACTCGTTAATGGCTTCGATCTTAGGAGGAAAACAATCATTTAGATACCAACAGGCAAAGCTTAATTTTATGCCCAACATTGCAGGAAAATGCTCCATATAACAGAAAAACCTCAAAATAATTTTAAGTATTTTCGGAAGATTTTCTTCAATCAGTTTGCAATCAACACTTATTTTGAAACAAACAGTCTAAAAACTGTATTTCTGAAACTGTTTTTGAATTTCAGGAGTGAAGAATCACTATCACGCAAACATTTATACATATCAATAGCAAGAAACATCGGCCAAAACACACAAACACACACACACAAACAAGAATCAAAAGAAAATTGTACATTTTTGTTTTCATAAAATTTGAGTTTTTCATCTATACAACATCATCTTAGAAGCAGGTTAAAAGTTAGAGGTTTAATAATTTGAAAGATTGAAAATTTTGATTATTTCTTCTAATCTTTAAGCTGGAAATTAGAGTACTAAAGTATAAATAAATAGACAACATACCTTTATTCGGATATCGCCATTAGCGGCTACAAAGCAAATCCAGAGTGGGGTTTCTCTTTCTTGGGTTACCGGCAGAGCCGCGGTGGAGCGCCACCGTCGCCGGTAATGGCGGTGGCGATCGAGGCAGCTGCAGGCTAATTGCAAAACTTTTGTCAGACTAAATGGACCTAATTCTGGGCCTACAAGAGTAAACGTATCGGGCCTCTATCAGCCCAATAATTTAAATATTATTAAATACAGCCCACACTAAAAGCCCATCTGATAGCCTACTAATAAACAGGAAACGAGAAAAATTGCGTTCTTCAAATTCGCAGACAGAACCAATTGAGCTTCAACTGCAACAATGGCGGCGAAGCCTCAGAACAAGAGCAGCGAATCAATGAAGAGAAAGAGAATCCCAAACCAGAAATCCGAAAAACCTAAATTTTCTTCGGATAATAAAAAGCTTAAGTTAAATTCGGGCAATGTGCAGAACAAAGTCGTGAAAAAGCCCTCCAGCTTTCCTTCAGTGAAACAACCGAAGCCCAGTGGGAAGAAAGATGAAGTCGAGGACAAGAAACTAAGTCGTGCTCGTGCAAAGGTTTGCCCCCTTTTTGTTTTTGTTTTGATAATATTTTTGCTATGCATATACCCCCTCTCTCTCTACACACACACGTTTGCTTCTGAAAGAAATGAATTTGGTAATTTTAAGGTGAATTTGAAACTACAAGTTACTTTGATAAGCATGCTTTGTTGCAAAGTTGATTAATTTTATGTTTTATGTTGGCTTGATAAGCTTATAAATGGAGTACCATGATTCTACCTAACTTTTCTTTTGTTTTGGCCCGTTTACTTACTCTTCTGCAGGAGCTAACTGAAGCAAGAAAAATGAAGAGAAAGAAGCATTATACTCTGGAACAAGTATTTTTATTTCTCATGCTATTTATTTTTGGAAAATAACAGCTTTTCATTCATATCTTAACTATACTTGCCAACTAATCGGGATTTCTGCTACTTGCGGCCAGTGAATGTTCGTCTATATTCATATTGAAGAATGGTGTATGCCAATTTAACAGGGATATGTTGTATTGTATGTTGCCTAGATAATTGTAACCACTTGTACAACATCCTTGCATTGGAAAACTAGATGTCATTTGGCTTCTCACTTGTTTTGCTCTGATTGGTGCTTTAATAATGCTCAACTCTTATTTTGTCGCTAAGTCGGTGCTTTAACTTTGTTGAGATTTCTATAAGTGTTATATACTTCATTTCTCACAGGAACTTGCATTGCTTTGGGAGAAGATGAGACAACGTAATATTGCAAAAGAAGATAGATCGAAGTATGTAATTTGTGGAGTGAATTTTTTTTAGTAGTCAGATTCCAGCAACATCCACTTCTTTTTCCCTTCCAATACCTTTAATCAGTTAAAAAGGACTTTAGTCTAATTTAGTTTTTGTCATAATTTCTGCGGATTAATATTCTTTTGGGTTGTGTCTAGGTTGGTAAGTGATGCCCTAAAGAAGATGAAGGGGAAGATTTCAGAAATTGCAAGCTCTCACGTTTCATCTCGTGTTCTTCAGGTTCCCATGCCTAAAACCTCCCAAAACTCAATACAATTTTACTACTTCCGGATCAATTTCAAAATTTGATATTATGTCTGTTTTCTTGAGCTACAGACTTGTGTTAAACATTGTTCACAAGATGAAAGGAATGCTGTCTTCATGGAGCTTCGGCCGCATTTTATTTCTCTTGCAAGCAATACATATGCTGTCCATCTTGTCACTAAGATATTAGATCATGGTAAGTCTCATGAAGAAAAATCCTGCAATGTGATTTTTGAGGACAGACCTACTTTTCTTTATCCTATCCCCTGATTTTGAATTGAATTTTATCTATGTAATATTGTAACAGTTGTTTCTAACTATAGTACTTTGTTTGTTTCTCTTTCCAGCACCAAAAGAACAGCTAGCAGAATTTATATCATCTCTCCATGGTCATGTTTCTTCTCTTCTTCGCCAGATGGTTGGTTCACTAGGTATAACAGCAAGATTCCAATATCAATAATTGTCATGGAATATATTCAACCACAAGATGGTTATAAAATTATCTGTTGAAACTAAGTGACCGTAGAATCATTTTCTCTAGTTATTTCCTGTAAGATGGGAATTTGGGACCTGCCAAAAGACGGGCTTGAGTTCTCCAAATCTTGGTTTCTTATTTGATATTGGTTTAGTGAAAATAGTGAGAACTTAAACCCAACTTTGTATTCCAGTTGCTGAAGTATACAAGATTCATTCTTGCTTTATGATGTAGATGCTTTAGTTTTATCATTTTACCTCCTGGATTGCTGAAATATAAATAAAATGCATTTGCAGTTATTGAACATGCTTATAATCTGGGGAATGCAAGTCAGAAGCAATCTCTTCTTATGGAACTATATTCACCAGAACTTCAGTTATTTAAGGATTTGGTTACTGTGAAAGAGAACAGGTAATGCATCACTTTTATACTTCCGTTGCTATGAGACTGTAATATCAAATCAAAGTATGAACTGCATGCTCCTCACAGCTGGAAGTTTTTATCGCTTTTGTAATATGTACCTGAAAGTTATTTAAATGAGACAATGAAACAAAATAGTGTAGCCTTACAAACTTGCTATTAGAGTAAACTTTCCTTGCATGTCTTCATTGTTTGTATTGTGGTTTCAAATGAAAAAGATTCCTGTCTGTTGGTTGAAAGAACATGTATCTTTAGATGCTTCAGTCTAATATATTCAATTAAATCATATGGTCTAAGATTACTGTGGGTTTCTGAAGTTGGCAACTTACTGTTTCCTCTTCACCCATTGGTTGGATGTCTATTCCTTGAGCATGATGAGTATGCTGTTTAATTTTTATTATTATTTTCTTAATATTCTGAATTTCTGCCAGTCTGATTGCATCCTCAATGACTTTTTTTTTTTTAATCACAGATTAGAAGATATAATTTTGAAGTTGAAGCTGCAAAAGTCATCTGTCTCACGTCACATGGCGTCTACACTGCAACCCATTCTAGAGAAAGGGATATTGGACCATTCCATTGTACACAGAGCATTAATGGAATACTTGAGCATCACAGATAAAGTACCTTCGACAACTATTGATTCTTTCTATTCCACTAAACAGAGCTGCAAAAATATTGTTTGTTTCTCATCTTTATTGTCTATCTAAATAAAGTCTTTTGAAGTCTACTGCGGCAGATGTTATTGAGCAGCTGTCAGGGTCATCTCTTGTTCGAATGATCCACACCAAGGATGGGTCCAGGCTTGGTCTGCTCTGTATTAGGCATGGGAGTGCGAAGGTACCAGAAAGGTTTCCAATTATAGACACAATCTCTTTATAATTAATTCTACTTATTTGTTTCGATGCTTTGGTGAGATTTGTCGTGAAGATTTTCTTTAACTGATATTCATTAGGAGCGGAAGAAAATTATCAAAGGCATGAAAGACCATGTTGAGAAAATAGCTCGGGACAAATTTGGGAATATGGTATGCCTTTGAATATTTTGTCTCATTAAATCTACTTTATGCTTTCCCATTGATTTACACTAAGATGATTCTTCACTTGAAGCAATCTGAAATAGCTCATCCCTTAGCCTGACATACATATCAGGCTTCTTAATTATTTGTAAATCTTACAATTCATTTATCTTTCCATATTTCCACAAACTTTGACCTGTTCAATCATTGTTTCAGGTCCTTGTCTGCTTACTTTCAGTTGTTGATGACACTAAACTTGTGTCGAAGGTCTGGTTTCTCATACTTATGGCTTTGGACATTCTTAATTTTTCCAATAGATGCCAATTTGTTCACATACTTGCAGATTGTCATTCGCGAGCTAGAGAAAAACTTGAAGGAGCTTCTTTTGGATCAGGTTTTGTCAGCTCTGTATATTTTTCTGCCAATTTTGTTTTAGTTTATGGATGATTTGCTTCTCTTAATTATGGGTATATGGATACTTTTTCTCGTCTTATTTATTCAACACATTATATGTTTTTATATTTGGGAAAAAGTTACTTGCTTGGCCTGATCACTTGGAATATTTTTCCTATATTAGTCAATCCCCTAATAATACTTTTGTTTGCAGAATGCACGTCGCCCTTTTCTGCAGCTTCTTCATCCTGATTGCACCCGGTATTTCAGCCAGGATGATTTAACATCTTTGAGTTTGACTATTCCATGCCTCAGAAATAAGGCAAATCTGCTTCTTTTTCCTCTGTTATACCTCTTTGTAGCATTGAACTGTCCTTTGTATGTAGACTAGATGTACAATGCCCTTCTCTATTCTTTATTTTAGGGTGAATTGGATGATGGTGAAGCTGTGAAAGAAGATAGGGATGACGACGGTGACCATTCTGATGGAACTATACGGCTAAATGAGGGTGGTAAGAAGGATGCTTTTACAAGGAGGCAGGAGTTGCTTGTCAACAGTGGACTTGCTGAGGTTTGTTCTTTATTTTGTTGCAGCATTATTGTTCTCTGAGTGTGTTTACAAGTCTACTGTCTTCTTGTTCATCTGAATTATCATCAGTTTTTTGCTTCAGATTGACTCTATAAACATTTTCTGCACTTAAAAGTTTTATAAACTTGCTGTTTTACAAATTTATATAGTGGTTGGGTCTGATACTGTTGAGATTCTGTTCCATTGGATTCCAGCCCTAATTGTTTTAAATTTAATATTGGCAGAAACTTATTGATGCATGTTCTGAATCCGCGGAAGTCTTACTGAGATCTAAATATGGGAAAGAGGTTATATATGAGGTAATTATCTAGTTCCTAATTCGACTGTTTTTTTTTTTTTTTAATTGGTGTTTTAAGTAGCAACAAGTCTGTGAATTATGTTTATTCTTTTGCTTGGTTACAATATAATCCCCCACCATCTTAGCATATAGGATTTTCAGCTCCAACAAATTCAAGTGCTAGTGGTCTTTCATTCAGCTATTTTAATAAATGTAACTGTTTTTAAGTACTCATGTACAATTCGTCAAAACCGTAATACTGGAGAAGATCGTTTTGCATCCTTATTATTTCAATGGTTTGGAGTAGAGCCGTCCCACACCTTTATTCACTGTGTTAGATAATTTTTTTGGGTGTAATGAAGGATAAAATTTAGTCCTCTTAAGTATCTCACACGAAATCAAGATTATTGCTCCGTTTAAATTTTGTTGATGCAGTAATGTATTCCACCCATATTCTTATTCTGAGACGTGGTTACCTATTATGTTACATGTCCAAATATGAATGTTTTATTATTCAATCACCAATGGACTATTGACAGTGACTATTTGGTAGTTAATGAGTTATTGATTTGTATATTGGAAAATACATGAAGGTTGCTACTGGAGGGGCTGATGGAATACTCCATCCAACTTTGGATGAAAAGTTGCATGAGTTGCATGAAGCTATAGCATCTATCGCTTCTCAACCTAAGCTGGATGAAGCAGAAGAAGAGCATATCTTGGAACAGTTCCATTCTAGCAGGGTCATCAGAAAACTCGTTCTCGACTGTCCTAAGTTCGCATCCACTCTATGGGAAAAAGCTTTGAAAGGGAATTGTGCAAAATGGGCCAAAGGTCACAGGTTAGAGCACTTGATCGAAACCTCTTCAGGTCTATCATTTCTCTATCTGTCTTGAATTATTAATTCTGATATCATCGCCATCTTTCAGTTGTAAAGTAATTACTGCCTTCTTGGAAACCTCAAACACTGACGTAAAGGAGTTGGCAAAAGACGAGTTGAAGCCCTTGATAAAGAGAGGTGATCTGATTCTACCCAAGTCCAATGAGTCTGCTAAAGAAAACTAAATCACTAAGGGGGAATGTGCCCATCCCTAAGAGAGCATCGAAGTTTCACTTATCAAGGCCTAAAATCTGGGCTATATCCGTCTTCTATTCTGTGTAGTAAGTTGTCCTGGTTCATGTGCTTGGGGAAGATGAAAAGTTTTGTAGCTTAATCTGTGAAATCGAGATGAACTGATGAACAAAACTCTGATTTATGTTGTCTACACAACCAGTTTACATGATATTTCAATTTTGACACTTCATTCATCTTGTTTCTCATGTCTGATACTTGTAAAACAAAATTTATATGAAATTCTTGAAAGAACGTGAACATGGGTATTATTCAACGGTCTCTTGTACTATAACGTCTAGACATGAAAGATGATCTTCCTGATCGATACTCAAAGATCGGGGACTCATTATTGGCTGTGTTGAACACACCTCTGTTTCCTATTTTAAATTCAGCTCTTAAATCTCCCAGCTTCTTGCAATCCATCGTTCTGCAATGAGGATACCCCTTGTACTGATAGTCCAATGGGTTGAAAACGGGCGTTTCTTTTCGTCTTCCATTGGCATTCACAAGTTCTTTAGTTGATGCCATTGCATTGGCAATTAAACACTTGTCGATGATGGTTGCTTCATCCTTGAGTTTTGTTCGAAGCTCCTTCAAGCGCCTTCGTATTCGACCCTGTTTTGAGGATTCTTGATAGGGTTTTCGATTTTCCACATTGTTTGTAGTGTTGATACAGTGAGGAGTTGTGTTGCATTTGGTGCAGGAAATGGCTTTCCTCTCTGAATCAAATGCTGCTTTTCTTGCTCTATCTGATAAACAATAATATGCCTGCATGCATGCAAAACAATTCTTGTCACAACATAAAACGGTATGTATATATATGTGTGTGTGTGTAAATGAGTCCCAATATAGAACTCATAACATAGTCTTTTACGATACAATACAAAGTACAAGTTGGTTCCATAAAGAACTAGACATTATGTTTCTATCACACAGTAATAAATCCCGGAATGATAAGAGTAATACGACATGATTCTGAATACGAAATACACACACAAGATGAACACATTAACAAGAAGTGAAAGTACTAGTTCTTGAATTTTGTAATAATATGCTTAGTTATGTTTATAAATCACTTTGAAGTACTTTAAAATTGACTCATGAATCATATAACCAAAAGGGAGCTCTCAAGCTATACAAGATCTCTCTCTCTCTCTCTCTCTCTCTCTCTCTCTGTGAATAAAAAGCTCACCTCAGAGACAAGTTTGAATGCAGTTTCAGCCTTTGAGTGCTTATTTTTATCAGGATGCAGATGCAAAGCTGCATGAAAACAGGCATCATATTTCTATGAATAATCGCAAGAAAAATAAACCTCAAAAATACAAAATGATATTAATGATATATATGAAAATATTAATGGCAGATGTAAGATTTACCAAGCTTATGATATTGTTTCTTTAGGGTGTATATATCAGCATTTTCATCAACCTGTAAACGCAAGATTACAGCAATAACAGAAAACAATAACAGAAAAGAAATCAACGTTAAGAAATCAGAGAAGAAGAATACATACTCTAAGCACAAGATACCAGTTGATAAACGGCCGTTTGGTCGTACGAGGAAGATGAAGATTCCAACAACTAATTGCACGTGCTGATATTTCACAGATTTCTGTAGCTAACTGGGATTTTTCTGCTTCATTCTCTGCTATAATCCCCATTGATAGATTTAAGAAAAACTACAAAAAATTACTTTTTAAAGAAAGAAAAAAAAAATTGTAACGTGAAGGGAAATGAAGATATAAATAGATGATAAATTTAAGCAATATAACTCCTTTTAAATTTCTATAAATGTTTGCATTTAAAGAGTCAAAGTGGAGCAGTTAAGAAAAAAGAGCTGGATTATAGGAGATTTTAATTTAACTTTGACATTTTTATCTTTATTTTATTTTTTGAATTCTTGAAAATGGATCAGAAATTCAGAATAATGTTATCTGGCACATGTGGTTTTGTCTTGAAAACTTGGAATAATTTAACACATTTGATTTTGATGATTATTATTATTAAAAAAAAAAAAACTGGTAGTCCTTTTCTATGTTTAGAGTTAGCTATGCAAATGAAATTCCCAATAACATGTTTAAATTGACCATTAATTTGTCTTTGCTCTTTAAGTTCAAATTTAGCATAGCATAGCTTTGGAATTTGTAGAAGAAAAAATTCAAAGACCTAGGAAAATTAGGAACAATGTCCCTAGTCATGTCTACCTCCTAGTGAATTTTTTTTATATTTTATTTTAATATAATCGATGTTTATTTTCTTACATAAAAATTGGATCAATATTCATAGAAAGTATTCTATTTTCTGACACTCAAATAACTGTATTACAAAATTCTCAAAAAAAGTATGAAATTTTTTTTTTTTTTTTTTTGCATTATCAGACAACTTAAAAACTAATTTTCAAATATAAATCTACAATAAAAGATGGATACATTCTGAAAAATGCACATCAAAAAAATGATAAGACAAATCTCATTCACTTTTAGTCCTGAAAGTAGATAATATTCTGCTTCCATAGGTTGTACTGTACTACATTCAAAGCGGAACAATGATCCACGTGAATGCTACAAATATTTGTAAATGCTTTTTGAGAACATGTGGTTGGAGTGGTTCACCATAAATGAAAAAACAGTTAAGTTTAAACTCAACTAACTCAACTGCAAAAGTACAAAAAGGCACATAATTTGGAGAGTTTGGTATAATTAACCTATCGTTTTATGTTTTATTATTGTAATTAATCATATACTGAATTATAATAACACAAATTCATATGAGACACTCCATTTTCTGTTTTATTCGATTGAAACCAAATTAACCTTGCAAAGAATATGAAACAATGACCATAATAACACTGTATATAGGATAGAATTTTCAGAAAAAACATCTCTGAGATGTGCAGAAAGCACACTGGAAAATTGGGACATTCATAGCAACATAGTAAGAAGAATCCTCACATTCTATGCTAAATATAAGTACAAATCCCGATTGAAAATCCACAAGAAGATCAATAATTACTATCATCGAATATCTCTAGTTTGTAGTTGTGTCGAGAGCCTGTTTGAGCATCAAAAGACACATTAAGGAGTGGTTTAAACTAACCACCATAACGATGTTTTAGCTGTTCTGGAGGCTCCTCGTCCATGATGCCCGAACCTGAAGTTGCCAAGTATTCACGGATGGTTGTTTTACGGTCACTGAGAAATGTGTGGTCCAAGAAGTTATCATAAGCCATATCACTGAGGTTCTTTGCTGCCAATACACTGTAGTGTGTGTTCAAGATTTGTCAGCTCATCAATGGTGACAATGGCATCATCATTTGCCCATATTTCAATGATTTAAGGACTAATTAAAAGGGTACTTGTGCGATTGGGATATGAGCAATCTGATTGTTAATAAAGGATGTACAAATACTCTTCAAGAACTCACCAGTGGCGCAGATAAACACGACAGGGTAAGATATCATCCATCCATATCTTGTGGATGCCATATTGGCCATAACGCTGAAAGAAGATCTCCTTGTTACCTGCAACCAAAAGTTCTGAGAATTAGTAATGGATGTAGTCCTTGTATCGGATTTCTAATGAAGGGGACAACATATTAAAAGCTCAACCAATTGGACATTCACAAAGCCAAGATGATCCTAGTCTTAATTTTAAACTTCCATAGGGTCTCAATATGAAATCAGGTTGTAACTCTTTGTCATGATCTTTGATTTAATCATCACTAATCCTTTGGGTTGGAGGATCAGTTAATCATAAAGAATCCTGATTTGGACTAATATCATATTATGATAAAACAAATAAAAATGGTTTGAGTTTACTTGCATACCGTATTGTCCTAACACCACATATACCTGGATGCAAAATATATAACTATTTTATGCTCGGTAAGAACTAAGAAGTCAGATAACCACCTTTACATCTGTTCATAAAGTACTCCTCATCACTATAACGTGCACACAATACCTGCATCAATTTCAGTACGAAAGTTTTACATGCAACCATTAATGAGAAAGTTATGTCGAAAAGAAAAAAGGAAAAGGTTGAATCTTGCTCACTGATGGAGTTGTGTAGAACAATCCATTAAGTGTTTCTGGTGTCACCTAAATATAAAAGTACAAAGTTTGCATTATAACCAAGACAAGCACCGATTGTTCTGAGAGTTAATGAGAGATATTTGCTAAAATAACTAAATTATTACGCAACTCACAGCTAAAAACCGGAATTCATGCTCCCTTTCAATAAAATATGGTATCTGTATTTTCAAGGCCAAAAAACCTGGTTAAGATCAGAGTTTCTCAAGCTCAGACTTGAATTTTAACAGCATAGAAAATGATCTTATACCTCTGATCTCTGTATCTCAAAAGTAGTAACTATAAGAGTTTCACTTTCGCATGGTTCCACGCTCAAGCTTGAAATCTCCTGTTGAGTGGTTAAGGGTCGCATCAGTAACTAAATCTATAATAGTTCTTTCTATCACATAGCTATGTCCTCAAGCTTAAAATATATATAAAGGAAAAGGAGAAAAGGGTAAAAACACTTGGTAGTCTTCCCAGTGTAGTTTCGTTTTCCTAATTCCAGTTCTGAAATCACTAATTTGAAGAGCCAGAATCTCGAATCAAAATTACAGCCTCAATTAATCTTTTCTTCGATCATTTCCAATTTATCAGTCAACAAGTGAACATCTGCAAGTATATGCGAGTGATTTTGAACCAGCCTCACTTATAATCATCGAAACTTCACTTAAACACCAGTGATCATAAAGTATATTACTAATCAAGTGAAACATTGTTAACAAGCCAAAAACACAAATGATTAGCATCATATGCATATGACTTCTAATCATGCATTATAAAATAAGTAATTACACAAGAACTCACATATTAAGAAGCCATAACACACACACGATTAACATCATATACATATGCAGGCTTAACTTCTAATCAAGCTTTCAACAATCGAATTAATTTAACTCTGCCTACTAATAAGACAAAGTTGAAGTTCAATTTTCATCCTATAATCATATACATCCTTTTAATAACTAGTTAATAGGCTTAACAGGGAAAAGGAAAATCGAAAAACCACCTTGGTTTCAAGCTTAGCTATGCCACGTTCGAAGAATATAGGAGCAGCATGAGCAAACACTCTTCGAAATCCATTCAATTTCGCAATTCTAAAGTTGATCAAATCCGGAAACGTGCTCCTTGCACTCCTCTCTGCAGAATCATCTCACAGCATTCAATCAGAAATTCACTAACAAAATTGAACTTCGCAACTCTAACACAAATTAAAAGGAAAAGCAATTCAGCAGCAGCATTATCAATGTATATTCAACTAAACTACTTTTCTTCTCAATTTCCAAGAAATTCGAGCAGACAGTAGAGTGATCGGACGAACCGGAGAGAAGAGAACCGAAGCCGCAGATAGAAACGAGTCCATCAGTTGAGACGATTTGATCAAAATCGGAGTCATCCCTGAGCTCGAAAGGTAATGCAAGCGGCGATGGAGAGTCTCCGATCGGCATGGCGGAGATACGGCGGTGTCGGTGTGGCGAGGTGGCGAGGGGAGGGGGTAATAAAGGGCGGAAGCACGTGAGGGGCACGTGAGGGTAATAATGAAGAGAAGAAGCACGTGGAAAATGAGGACTAAATGTATGAAGGGTAAAGGTATAGGTATAGGTTAGGGGAATCATTTTTGGAGAGTGGAGAAGATAAGACACACTGTTACGCTATGCTCTCATCATTTCAAACACGTGCTTCATAAGTCCCCATCAATATTTAAAACACATTAAACTTGAAAATAATATTTTTTTCCCATTTTGTATAAATGATGTTTTACCATCTTTGTTATCAATTAAGAAATATTAAAAGAAAGATAACTTGTCTTGCTAACTTGCAAAGTCTGCTTTATTAGTTTAAGTTTTAAGTTATATGATCATGCATTGTCTTTGATGTGTATTTCCTGACATGATGTTTGTTTAAATTGAAAAACGGGTTTCTTAATTCAACCGATCCAATTAATGCAGATACAATTGTAATAAAAGATAATTACAATCTGTTAAAAAAATATGGGATGTAACAATAAAATATATTTAAATCTGCATCAAATATATCGCATCTCCATTTTCCAACGAGAGACACTTGTGTGTCCCTGGGACATGGATCCTAGGATCCGTGCCCCCGACTCGCTCAACTCCTTTTTTTGTTTTTTAATTTTTTTCCTATGCTGCACCCATTCCACTCCTCTTTTTTGTTTTTTTTTTTAAATTTTTGAGGATCCGTGCCCTCGACTCGCTCCACTTTTTTTTTGCTTTTTTTTTTTCTTTTTTATCTCTCTCCTATGCTGCACCCACTCCACTCCTCTTTTTTGTTTTTTTTTAAATTTTTTTCTTTTTTTTTTTCTCTCCTATGCAAATACTCCTTTCTTTTTTTTTTCTTACCTCTTCCTATGGTGCTATTCCTTCTTTTTTTTTTCTTTTTTTCTTTCTTCCTTCTTAATTTCTTCACATGATTGCTACAAATTTAGGATTCTTATTTTTCTAATACTCCAACAAATTTTTTTCTTTATAATGTGTATAAAAATTTAGGGTTTTTATTTTCTTATAATTTAAAACTCTTTCTATCTTGATCCGATTCATAGTAACATACGAGATAATTGATGCAACAAATACCATAGTTGGTTATTAATTGAGTAATATGATTTTGAATAAATTTTGTGGAAGAAGATGATGAAAATCTTGTATTTAAAATTTTGGTTTATTCTATAGGTATTACATATATGTTCTACACGTATTATACAAATTCTGATTGTTCATGATATTATAAATCAGAATTATCCCAAAACATTGATATATGATCAGTGATACCTTTCAAGTATTACTGATATGATCTATAAGTACTGCATATATACTCTTCAGGTATTATAAAATTACATGATTGAATTATATGTAAGTAAAACCTTCAAGATATTATGAAAAAAAAGTATGGGGTATTATTGGTTTATTCTATAGGTATTATATATATGTTTTACAGGTATTACAAAAATTCTAACTGTTCATGATTTTATAAATCATAATTATCCTAAAACATTGATATATGATTGTTCATGATCAGTGATACTTTTAAGGTATTACTGATATGATTTATAAATACTAGATATATACTCTTCAGGTATTATAAAATTACAGGTGTAATACTTATAAGGTATGTGTAATATTTGAAAGGAACATGTGTAATACCTGTAAGGTATTTTTTAATACTTGAAAGAACATGTGTAATACATGTAAGATATTTATGTAATACCTGAAATGAATATGTGTAATACCTTAAGAGCATACAACTAATATCTTCATTGAAAAATCTTAAAATTTCAAAAAAATCCCTCAAAATCAACAAATCATGATTTCATATTGTTTGAAATAATTGATTTTCAATGATTTAAAATTGTTGTAATAAATTGTGATTTGAAATCAATTATCTAAATATATGAAAATGAGTAAAAGAGAAGAGAAAGAAGAAAAAACTCTATATATGACTTTATGAAGATTTGATGAAGAATAAGAACAAGAATATAGAGAAGAAGAATAAGAGTAAGAAGATAGAGAAGAAGAATAATGTACAAAACAAATAAGAAGAATAACAAATTGATAAGAAAAGAGATTAAGAAGAAGGAGGGAGAAGAAAAAAAAAAAAAGAGGAAAAAGAAGAAAGCAACGCTGTTTTTACATTAAAACCTGAAGGGTAACAGTGTGATACTTTAAGAATAAATGTGTGATACCTTAAGAGTAAATGAGTGATACCTTAAAGTATAAAATTCAGGTGGTGCGCGGCGCACACCAGCTATGGTGTGGCCGCGCGTGGGGGAGGGTGGATGCGCGTAAAAACGGCCCACGCGCCGTTCGGGTTGGGAGTGCCCCTGGTGCATATAAGTTTTAGCCTTTTCCATCATTCTTCCCATCTTCGACAAATCGAAATAGCTTCATCCCATTTTTCGTGAACTACTGAATACTCTTCTTCTATGATATTATTGGATTTGCTCCTCCATATTGAATGTTGTTGGTTTGGCAAGTTCCACACATGTAACACAAGATGTTTTTTTGAATGTTGCCCTTGTCAACATCTTTTCTTCCTCGTTCTTGGTCATATCAACCTCATTTTTGTCCTCCTCAAATATGTAGTGATTTCCGTGTCTTCCAGCTACTTTATCGCCTACTTTGATTTCACGTTTCTGTGAAATATATACACGAATCATTTTTGGATTATAACTAGAACCTCCTCTTTTCTGGATCCACCTCTCATCAATAACTCGGCCCCTCCCACCTATAGGGAGTTTTAAACAAGTTTCTTTTGGAGACTCTTCTTCCACCTTGTTCAAAACTAATAGACAATTAGCAATGTTAATAACCTCTGAAAATGAATCATCAATCTTCTCGTCAAAATATTTGGACTATCAAGTCTTCTTATCAATCGAGAAAAAGTAATTAACACTCTCCTCATAAAAAAGGTGATCCATTGTAATCACCATCTACTTCAATATCTCATATGAATTGAAAGTGGTGAAAATTAGAATCGATCCGTTGATTCTGATCGATTTCTGGACAAAAGTGATAAAAGATAATTACAATCCGTTGATTTTGATCAGTATCTGAATACCAATTACAATACAATAATAAAGATAACTACTATTTATATTAATATAAATCTTGAATCTTAAAAGATTAACATAAATCAACCTAAAAATACTACTAATAATAAAAATCTATTTAAATCTACATCAAATATATTTCATCTCCATTATCCGCCCTATTAGACTTGAATATCTAGAAAGAGCTGATTTTTTTCTCCATTTGGTCTGGACATATATATGGTTTCGAAGGATTCTAATTGGAAATCAGATTATCAAGCCTTTGGTACGTGCTAACCTCTACATCCAACAACCGCGACTTATTTTAAATTTCTATTTGAAAGATAAATAAAATTCAGAAGAATATTTCATGAAATTTTTGTTATGTATAATTATATATAACTAGGTGATTTTGAATAATATACAATCCAAAAAAATAAAAAACTATTCACATTATTGTTGAAATACAATTAACAAATAAATAGTAAAAATATTTCATGTTAATTCAGTATTCACAGTTGAATAAATTAGAAGAAATTTAAAATCTGCATGTGTTTTACGATTTCATATTCATCCCAATCTAGTCTTCATTTATAGTTTTTGATGGTTCAACTTATTCATAAGGGTTAATGACAGTATTTAATTTTAACAAAACTTCTAAATATTAGCAAATATAAACATGATCTTTGATATCTTGTGAAATCTAACCAAGAGGCAGAATTGAGTTTTGAAGGTGCTATGGTAGTGTTATTAAAAATCAATAGATAACCCTATATGGACTAAACAATATTATTTTATACTTGCCAGTTAAATCATGATTTTACTTTAATTACAATTTTAACTATTTAATTACAATTACAAATCGGGCTTAGTTTGAATGGAGATCATAAATTGTTTTGGTGTCATTTTGATGTATGATTTGTTCATTTTGGTTGACAAATCAATCAAAATGATTTTGAGTTGAGTTTTTCTAACAAATTTTCATCAAAATGAGTTTGGTTCTAATGTAAATCATAAAATTGGCTTGCGGTTTTATTTGGCTTGAGAGTGAAGTCATTTGGTGTATGATTTATTCATTTTGGATGATATTTGGAGAAAATAAGTTTCTTAAGCTTGATGAGAAAACATTTGAGTTTCGGTCGTAGTTTCTCTTAAAAATGAAAAGGGAATAATTGTCGATGAATTTTAACTTAATTTATGAAATTTGGAAAAAAAAAAGTGTTATATTCAAAAATTTGATTAAAATTGTAATTAAAAAAAAGATTATGATTTTTAATCCGCAAGTATACAATGATTTTTAGTTTTTTAATTACACATTAGTAGATGATGAGTCAAGCTGTCCCCTTCAAAACCAAATTATGCCCATTGCTTCGATTGCACGAGATATCAGAGATATCAAAGCTCATGTCATATTTATTAATATCCAAAAATTTAGTTAAAATGGCAAATTAAATAAAGTTAATAAGTTTTACAACAATTTTAAAATCTATATTATTTATAGAGATAACATGTGATAATTATTTTCAAATATCAAATAAAACACATTATAATAAAAGATATCGTGTTAATTCGTAAAGTAAATATGTTAGCTCACATGACGTGACACCTTAAAATGGACTTCTTACCGGAAAAAGAAATGCATCAATTAGAAAGTAGAAACTGAAAATCACTGCCAATCTCAAGAGAATTAAGTAACATCAGAAAATTAGTAACCAAATTTTTTTTTTTTCCTTTTCTAAAAACCAAAATAGAAATCAAGAAATTACACAACGGGATAGATATTCAAGTATATATAGATCACAAAAAATTTGAGAAAATACACTGAGTTCTCCAATTTAAAAAATAATAATAAGAAAATGTCTGCCTCTGAATAAATAATAAGCAAGAAAGTGTTAAGATACATGGAAGAGACCTTCATTTATTGGTCTAATTCTCTATATATGTTTATGTGTAGTACATCTCCTATATGGCTTAATATACAACAAGGGAGTTGTATTCAATAGTGAGTATTTTGTTACCAGATAACATAGATTGTTTCTATAGGGACCACAAGAATACGACGAGTTAGTCTCAGTGAAAAACGTGAGGCGATGCGTAGTATTCACTCTCGTTGAATACGGGTCTTAAATCTTCTTTGCACATAAAATCCAGAGGAAACGAAACAAGATGACCCTTCACTGATTTTAGTCTATCTAAAGGATCAGTACCTGTAACATCTCCGTCTTGGTAGCTTTCGAGCTTGTTTGGGGCTATCCCTAAATCAGTGGTGGTGTGGCCAAGTTTCACCCTCCATGAGTTCATGCACTGTCTGAGTGAAACCCTGCAAGAACTCGTGTGGATAAGCAAGTGATATAGATTTTTGAATGGGAAATGAGTGAAGAGTGTTGGTTAGACATACCTTGAATGTATCAGATCATTTGGTATACAAGAAAATACGTCTTGGTAGATTGTTGTATTTGTCTGTCAAGAACAGATTTGAGATGTAGTTAGATTTAAATTGTGATAGTAAATGTAGAACTTTCAATGCATATAGTGGACACAGTCTTCACCCTTGCAGTTGCCATCCATATATCCTTGTAGGTTGAGTCGATTATTGGGTCTCTTATTTGATCAACCTAGAATAGCGAAAAATAGTAAGAGCATGAAAAGGACTTGGTTATGTATTGTTTTCAATGGTTTCTTTGACTCTCACACCACTATAATAAGGTTTGGGAAAAGAAGAATCCAACCTCTCCTGCATGAAGACCAATGTGTTCGGACCATAGAGAAAGGCGAAGACTCATTGCAAATTTTCCAGCTTTCCAAGATTTGCCCCCAATCCGTGAATCAACGAATTCTTTGTCCTCGATTAGTACTCCAATCTGAAAATATTAAATCCAGTTATCAAAGTAAAGGAATATGTAAACACAACATATTCCTTCAAGGTTGCAGATAATAAGCAAGTCAAAGTTGCTTGAAACCAGAAGCCAAGTGACTGAAAACTTCACGCACTAATTGAGAGCTCAAACACACAGGCAGTACCATTTTTTGATTAAGTAACAGAACAGGTGTGTTTCAATCGTGAAAGAAATATGTTGAAGAAGTACAGATAAAAGCTTATTAGATCATACCTCAGAATCTCTAGATCCAAGCAAACTTCTGTCGTTAATATTTGCAGACCCAATCAATGTCGTGTGGTCATCAATAATCATTATCTTGCTATGAACATATACCTGATAAAATATACAAACATCACTGATCCCTAGATTAAATAACATTCATCCATCCTAACTGGGCTCTAAATAGCCAAAAGGAAGAGCACCTGAAAGTTGCCCTTTCTATTTATATTCAGATTCTTTTGATCCAAGAAGTGGGAAAAGTATGAAGCAAACAGATGCATGTAAAAGCTACAACATGCAGGTAAAAGTCAAGTCTGACATAACTAACTGCATACTGTAACACCCCTTCAATTTTCCCATTCAAGCTATGTACCATGCAATTTATTTTTTATAGTATTAAAATAATATAAAACTAAAAAAAGGAATATTAGAAAAGAAAAATTAATCCAGGACACATTTACTAAAAATGTTTTTCTTAAGAAGATATCAAATGCCATGAACATACTCCATAGTTATGATAAAGGTTTAATAGTGTGATATGAGAAATAAGAAATCAGAAAGAAGAAGATTCTATTGACTGTCAAGAAAAAACTCAAGCTGTATTGGAGAAGCTTAGCAGGACAAGGGATATGACTGAAACTTCACATCCATGATAAAGGAACAGAGGGTATGTCTAGATCGTCCTAATAAAACCGCATGAGTACCTGACTAGTGGCAATGGGACCACCATCAAAAAGTCTGCCATGAGCCCTCAGACCATAAAAGGATATATAATCATGCATTTTAGGGCCAACAAGATCAAAAAGGTTATGCAGTATTGACTTCTGTCCTCTACATATTGTCCGATACTGCCAATGCATAATGGCTCTCACAGACGCAGCACCAGAATCATCCACACCACCCTATTAAATTTTACAAGGTGAATAACGTGATGACTAACAGAAATAGAACAGACAGGTAGGAGATGTCAGTACCTGGAAACCAGGTAGAAGAGGTATGACAACAATAACCCTGAAACACTTCTTCTCATTGTGCGCTCGCATAATACGCTTATATATTGCTTCCAAAACACGATTCTGAATAATCTCATCGCTTGATAGACCAGAGATGAAGAATTGATTCTGGACAAAGGTTTCAATAAGAGCATGTCAGAAAAGATAAACTTGGAAGCTTTGAATTCCTAACGCAAAAGCAAATGTGATGGAAGGAGACCATTCATGTTCATAATAACCCAATACAGAATATATTCTTACACATGGAAGGATGTCACCAAAGTAACATGTTCATTTCATGTATTATAAATTAAGCCACATCATCATGTATTTTCTATTCTTCACCTCTCTTTAAAGGATCTCATACAACTGATGTTCTGTTTTGACATAGGAAATGTAGATGGATTTTATCGTATCCCGTTGCATTCTGCTGCCAAAGTTACAAGTTTCTTTAGACTTACTGAATAAGTGTCTTCCTTTATATTTCATATCTTTAGCTTGATCTCAGTAAAATAAACTTAATTATCAGGTAGAAACATATATTATCATCTTGAAAGCAAGTTTACGCTTCAGAGAGCAGAAAATCAGAGTATAAAGGAGCTGATGGAGCATCCAGATCGAGGATAATGACATTAATAAGAGTTTTTCACTAAGGAGGATGAACTGAAAAACAAGCAGATGATAATCCTACTTCAAAGTGAATGCAGCATAAATTTGTTTCCTGAGTGAATATTTGTTTATAAATCAAGCACAATGTTCAGAATTCGGATTACCAAAGAGAAACTAAACTATATTATCTCAAATTTGATATATGCATAATTTGTAAGTACTGCAAGTAGAAATCAGAGGCAAAAACTAATTACAAACCTCAATGTAGACGAAATGTTCGGCTCTGTCAATAAGTGAACAGTAAGCATTGTGAATACTTTCTTCAGTCTGGCTTGTACCAGCTGACCATTGGCTGACACTCCTTATAATCTGAGAATCACAGCTCATGAATGAGTATAATAAGGGAGAATCTAGCAATACAAAGATGGCATATCAGTCATCAGGGGGATCTTTGCTGAAGCAACTGAATAGTTAGCACCAGACAAAAATGTCAATCTTATTAATAGTAAGACATCCGCAAGATGATATAGGTATTTGGGCGAGATTAAGTGGCGGAGAAGCAGGTTGATCAGCTTGGGCCCACAACTTAAGAAAACACGAACCTTGACTTGATTGAATTCATTTATGGTGGACCTTTAACTACTTGACAAACCACTTATATATAGTTTATTGTTAAAATATGTGGAGCGATGCAGTAAATCAATGCCTAATCAATGACTCAGAAACCTTCTCATAAGGAAGCACTTAAAGAAACTAATACCAAGATGTTGAACAGTATTAAACACATACACAGAACATGGGGAGTTATGGATGTCATTTATAAATGAAATATGCATGACAAAGTTCCTTTCTGAAATAAAAAATAAAATGCTACGGTACCAGGATGGAACTCCCCATATTCTTTCATTATTACGTGAGAGTGATATGAAACTTAGCAGCAGAGAGAATGTGTCGCATGTGTATAATAGCATGACTAAATTATATGGGTAGGATATGACCACATACTGGATAGAGAACAGACAGACTAAACATCAGAGATAAGTATATGGATGGGAGATAATCACATCAATGATCTTAAAGCTATGCAGGAGATTGTGAAACTCACCTGACAGCGACATGAAGCACCAGCACCAACTTGCCCAATTTCATCAGCAGAAACAACTTGAACACCTCGTTCCTGTGATTCCCACCATTCCGACTCGGAAACTTCAGATGGCTGCATTACATGGGAAGAGAACTCACTCTGGAGATCCACGGTGTCACGATCATCCACGAAACCCCTCATGGGCGTATCTGGGATCAACGGTTCAACTTTGGATTTTCGGAAACAGAAAGAACTCCTGCTTGGTTTGCTTGGCTGACCATGAATATCATGCAGTGTGTTAAAGCCATTAAGTTTTGGTTCTATCTTTACAGCATCTAGCCCATTAGCCTCTTGAGGCATAAGCAACGGGACATCTTGAAATGATGAGGGAGACGAAAAGGAATCACTTCTTTTCAATTCTTCATGATTGATATGGTTATCCTTATTAGCAAACTCTAACTCTGTGCTTTTCCCCAAGTAATGAGGAATAACCATGTGGTGTTGAGGCAAGAGCAGCGGAATTGTTTGTTCATTTGGAGCCTTATTTCTCTGGCAGATCACACAAGAACAGTAAATTGTTAGAAACTCTTATGGCCTATATAACTTACAACTACCACCCAGAAAAAGATATATAACCTTTGCATAGTTCCATCGCTGTACAAAATGACGAGCTATATCGCGGCAGGGTGGCCCCCAAAGGGCACAGTGAACATCATGCCAAGGCATGCGTGGATATTTAGTTCGATCTAGTTCATCCTTCATTGTGTCCTCCCAAGAATTTGGTTCCGATTCCCTAAGATTTAGTATGAAGTAAGCATTTTGCATGAGTTCTAAATGAAATTAAAATCTGAACTAGTTGGCTTTCAACAGAAAAGAGCAAATGATAGTTCTGGTAGTGCATAGAAGAATGACAAAAGCAAGTGTAGATTCCCAGAACATCTTATTAACCATTGCACCATCCAGAAAAGGTGATTCATCTACTTTGCAAAAGCAAAAAATAATGAACTTCCAAACTAAAATATATTCCCAACACCAACACCAACAATATTAGAGAACTCAATTCAACTTAAAAGTGTAATTTCTGTAACCAGTGACAACAAACTGATGAAGAACTAAGAGGTCGACTACTAAGGCTTAGTGTTTAATTTAAGATCAAACCAAATTAGTGTCACACAGAAGCAAAACACGTACCCTTCTAAGTCACCGTCATCTTCAACTAGTACAAGACATACCTTGGATTGTAATAATCTTTGCCAGGCCATATTCGAGAAGGATGGTCCCCCACTTGATGCATGCCACAGTCATAACGGCCAAAACAGAGATCAAGTCCTCCAAGAAAACATATTTGATGATCCACAATAACAATTTTTTCATGGTGAGACCTATGCACATGAATATGCAATATCAGTGTCTATGAAGATCAGGTTGAATAGAAAAGGCCAACAGAACGCAAGCAAAAGCCATATGAAGAAATTTCTCACTTATAACAGAAGCATACCATAGATAGACACCAGAAGAAAAATGATCAGGATATCGAAGTACTTTGATATTCTCATGAATGTCCAGAAGCTTTCTCTTGCTATAGACACTGTTAATTTTGAGAGCTAGGGCAACCTCTTTGTATAGAAGAATGTATACCTAGACAAATAAGATGAATCCAAGCCACCAAGCTTTCAAGTGAATAAAAAACAAACCAACAGAGGGAATAACAAAGCCAGGCAATTTTCATGCTGACAAAAATGGCTCAAGAAAGATCAAATTCTTTTTGGAATTCTCTTCAGCTCCTCAAGGCTCTATAGAGACAGTTCACTTCCAATAAGAGTCCTCAAAATTAAATGGTGTTTATCTTCTTATCTTTTATATAATTTTAAATTTCATTCAGGCAAGGGTGTTTAAGCACTTCAGTTTTACAGTAATTAATAAATGAAATTCAAATAAGGTTTCTGTCATTGACTGAGTTTTGTTTGTACTCCTAGGCAGTTAGGATTGGAATTAGACGTAACTATAGATGTTAAGTATACATGTCCTTTTCCTTAGATAAAAAAGCCTACAAGTTCTACCTGGGCTTTTGTATTTCAAGTTTATAACTGATAAAAACTCTCATTAGCAATTTGTGTGAAATTGCTTCATTTAGCAAGGATAAAACATTTTCTTTTCTCTTCTTCTATCTCATTTTCTTTGCTCTGATAATCTTCGTCTTTCTTCTTCTTTCTTTCTTTTGTTACTGTCATTATTGTTTACTGTTTAAAGTTCCCACAGGCATGACAGGTCATAGCACAGTAAGTTCTCTCTGACACGCTACGCTATAAGGACCATCAGATTTCAATAACACAATCCAACTAAATAGCATAGAAAAAAAATTCCATACTAAGTCCTTGGACTACTCAACAGGCAATTTAGAGCCAATGATATATTTAAATATACTTTTGATAAGTTTACCAAAAATAATTATTTTAATGTTTTTAGTATGTGTCTGAACTTCATAATAATGACCAATAAAAGAGAAAGTACTACAAGAAATTAGATGGAGATTACAATGGGTAAAAAGTGGACAAATAGAGAAAAGGAGTGTATTAGACATAACGAACAGCATAGAAAGATGTAAGCATTGAGAAAAAGCTACCATGTTTTTTATCTGTCTAACACACATAAACTTCATGAAGTTCTTTTTCAGTTAAGAAGAACAAGTACTACATGGGTCTCTTAATGATATAATAGTATAGATTTAAGCACATGCATCTTAATCAACTCTTATTGCTCCTTGCTATAGAAGATCCTATACAGAGTTTCTTATTTCATGGTCCAGCGAATCAACCCACTAAAGAAGATAACATGTGCCAAGGTCAAAGGTAGATATTAATCACATAACTCCCACTTTTGATTCTCTCACTCTATGTCATTACTCTCTCTGATTTATTGGGAAATGACATTATCTCATATAGCTCTTAAAATAATGCCACAGTTCTTTCAAAGAATCATATATATGATCAGAAAATAAATCTACATAATTGTAGAGGTAAATAATTATTACCACAGACAATTAAATACGTTTTGGTTTAAGCAAATATTGCTTCTACACTGTGATTATGCACTGATGAGGTATCTAGCTTTTAGTAACCAAATATGCAACAGGTATGCAATCAGAGATGTCTTCTAGAGATATATATTAAGATACTCATAAATTCAACTACCTGAACACCTTTTTTGGCTTTAGATTCCAGCAAAGAGTCAAGGCGAGAAGATGTATGATCACGAAATGGACGGCGTAGGAATAATTCTGGGCACAGCCACCACCCACACATGAATATCTGCATCATGCTTCTATTAATTTGCCACCAGAACATGAAATAATCAACAGTTATGATAACAATCATGACAAATATAAAATTAGAGAATCAGACCTCCGATTTTGCTTCCTCAATGGCTGAAGCAATAGCTTCAAAAGCGGCAGAACCATCCACAAACCACTGAGCTTGACTACCATCTTCAGTCAGACCCCGGGGAGGAGCAAAAGAGCCAAAACGATGGGGGTTACACCAACCTTCAGGTGGTCGAAGACCAGCATCATTGATTGCAGCCACCCAATCTTTTACTTTGGCATTGCTTTTGACTCTAAGCCTTATGCTCCTAGTCCCACAAGTCACCTAACATATTCAAAAACTTATAAAAGACAATCTTTCAACTATGAAAGTAATTGCAACAAATTTAGGTAATGCAAGTATTCAACAAAACACTGTTAGATTGGTTAAAAAACTAAGTAATTTACTAGCATTAGCGTAGCATTTACATCACTATCTGAACTGCATATCACCACTAAGTTTTGATACCCAAGCAGGCTACTCAATCCTGCATATTCCTTCAGACTCAAACTTTCCAATACAGGACTTGAGGAAATCACAGCAAGAATGAAAAAGTTGAAACTTCACAATCTTAAGGTAGTACAACACAAATTGGAGATTCGTCGTAACAGATACATGTGGTCAGAAGCAAGACAAGATCAGATACCAGACCAGCAATCCAAGTGTTTGCCACCATTTGATTTGCAATATATACAACTACTTCTTTTGGAACTAGCACTAGACGATAAACAGGCCAACAGCACAAACAACATGGTTTTTTATTACTTGAGCTTTAGTTGCAGCAGCATACTGCGTAGAGCCCATTGAACTCTAGATTCTTGTGTCAAAGTCTATTACTATCATCCATAATGGCGATAGAGGAAAAAGTTCACTGAAATAGAGAATGTTACAAGAAACTAAAAGTTTTATACTTGACTTACCCTGAAATAATGGCGCAAGGGATTATGATCGTAAACTTCTTTTGCTAAGGATACTCGGCCGTCTTGCCTGCCTTCTGAAGCTGGTAGAACATCAAAGACAACAATGTCTAGAGGGTTGGGGTCAAAAGGATCCTTGAGAAAGGCCAAGAATCCAGGTTTTAGTACAGCCCAGACCTGCAGATTATCCAAATCTACTTAGAAACTAAAATTTAAAATTTCAGAAATTAGTACATGTGGAGCGGATGGTTACAACCCTTTTGAGAATTGAAAATGAATATAAGGAAAAGGAGAAAGAACTAAAGCACATAGAAATGAGATTAGAATACATTTGAGAATTTGCTATATACAATAATATGGTTTATCATATAAGGAGGACACTGGAAAAAAAAAAAAAAAAAGGAAATCAGAGTTATAGCCAATTTAAATTGAATTTATTGAATAAAAAAAAAAAAAAGCGATGACAACCAACAGTAGAGGAAAGTCCAGAGTACTAAATTTGATGCTCAACTGAAGGGGCAAAGAGAAAAGAAAGCCACTTTTATAAACACCAGATTGTATTGCACAAAGAGAAAATAATAATAATAAACATGACAACTCCCCACATTCTATTAAGATTCACAAATGGCTGAACAAATTACATTTAGAATCAGATGTCATTATAAATAAAACAATGTCAATTAATACAACAATAAACCACAATATCCTGCATCAAATCAAATAGTGCAATCATCACCCAAGGAAGAATACATTTGACTATACCCATGCCAGTCAAAAAAGGAATTCCTTTTTCTTTCACATACAAAATGGGATAATAAACAAAATTCTGTAACAAGAAAAGTATAGGTCTCAAGAGTATAGTGTCAACACCTGAGCTATCACTAAGGAATAGGCAAAGTAGAAAGGCTATTAGAAGAGAAATATGTGCAACAAACCAATAACAACAGCAGAAAGATCACATGCTGCACTTGCAAATGAACAGAGTATTCAACTGCCCATATTAGCTCATGAAGTTATTGCCAAGAAAAATTGAACCTTTTGCCAATTATCTCTGCAACAACAGAGCCACTGACATGAACAACATTTTCTGTCATTGGGGTGGTCCAAAATTTTTGGTAAATGCTTCACCATAATGTAATCTTCCTTTAGCTTAGGACCATACTCTGGTGAGAAAGACAACTTCGAAACTTCCAAAAACCTGCACACCTACAACAAAAAAAAAAAGGCCAAAAAGTAAGGGATGTAAAAGTTTCCAGTAGTGCACCTAGAAAACAGGCCATCTGGTTAAATATTAAAGAAAATACACAGACAATTTGTCTTGGGACAAATGGGTTAAGAATTTTTTTTGTAAGATATAAATATCAGTTTCAGGCAATCATGACCAGTTCATTATAAATCAGAGTCATTAGTATATATGCTTTTTGAGACATTACCTAGTTAGAATCCAAGTTTAAATTTCAAACACAGTTTGCAAGTTACTGGTTTTCTGCCTGGTTGAACAGTTCACCACCCTATTCTTCCACAAAGAAAGTAGCTTAACTTGCAAATATAGAGGCACCAACCAACCCCCCACCCCCTAACCAAACCCCTCACCACATGCCAAATCCTTGTTTCCCTCCATCAAATAGCCAAAATTCCAGCTCTTATCATAAAAGAAAATGTCTCATAAAAAAGGGGGAAAAAGAATATCAAAGAAGTTAACGGATCTTCAAAATGCAAATATATAAACTAATGTTGAGAATAATCCTAGGTCTAACCTCTGGGGAATTTACAATATCTATATTGCTTAGAAAGTGATTTAAGTATCCTTGCATAGCTCCTTTTGCTTGATCTGACATTGAATGCTGCCTTCCAAGTGCCGGCCGAATAATTGGAAGTGCAGCACTAGATGGAACATCTCTGAACAAAAAATCACCTGTAAGATATATAACTATTACAACAGCAATCAGTGTATTTCACCTGTTTTTAAAACAAGTCATACTTGACTAGGAAGCACCTGTTTTTAAAACTCCCATCGTTGCGTGAAGGAACAGCTTCATCATCTGCCTCTTCATCCTCCTGTATGACTGTTGCATGCTCTCCTAATCCTAAATTTTGAAGCCATTCTTTGACCTGCAGAAATCAGAGTAAGACTAAATCAACAGTAGAATTTAGATAAACACTCAATACGCATGGCACAAATAAAAATGGATTTGATACTAGAAACTCATTATTGTTCCAAGAAGCAGAATAAAAATGAGGAAGTTTGCTTCATGTATAAAATCGTTAAACATCTACACTTCTACCAGGATAGCAAAAGCAATACGAAACAAGTGATTGCTTGGATGTATAACAAAATATTCTAGATGATGTGGATAAAAAGTACCTGCTCTTGCTTTTCATGAATCTCCTGAATAAACTTTCGCTTCTTCAAAGCAAAGTGTAAATAGAAAACTTGTGGAGCTTTCTTCACTAATTGCCACTTGAACTATGAAAAAGGGGTTAACGATAATCAGCAATTCAGAAAATAAAGCCTGGTCCTTGAAATTGACAACATTTATGAAAAACAAAAACAAAAAAAGAAGAAACAAATCAAGTATATGTGAAGAAGAACATTTCGCAGGTAATGTCAATCTTTTTTTTTTTTAATTGCAAGCTCCTAATTCATCCCAACCCAATATAACTTCAAAGGACCTAACTAGTGACAAATTTGAAATCTTGACACCTCATTCTCTAAGAAACAAAGCTATTACACTATAATCACTAAGCTTGAATTGAGTGTGAATGAAAAATCAACTTGATAGTGAATTTAACATACTCTCAACTTTTTAAGAGCTAAAAGTATACCAACAAACACTATAATCACTAAGCTTGAATTGAGTGTGAATGAAAAATCAACTTGATAGTGAATTTAACATACTCTCAACTTTTTAAGAGCTAAAAGTATACCAACAAGACCCAAATCACGAGAAATGTTTTGCTCTGATATGAGTAGGCTCATCTTAGTTGACCTACTCAAGGGTACGTGCAAGAGATTAATAATTCCCATGGCTCATTATTCTTCAATCAAAATTACACCGCAGACTTTAAAGTGTGCTTGGAACTTCATAAAGCAAATGTTTTACAAACATAATCGGATACATTATTCTACTTCATTTTACTTTCACAGATACTAAAAAATATCCAGGAAGTTGTCAACCCTCAACTATAAATTCTACAATTTGATGATTAGGTTGGTTAAGAGCAAATTTAGCTAAGGCATAGTTTTCATTTAATTCACTTCACAGTTCACTTTCCACAAAGAGGTAGCTTCCATAGTTCCACTCTAGCAAAATACACGACTCTTTTTCAACAGACGTAGTTAGATTCAGCACAAAGGGCACAGTCATGTCATAACTATATCAATTCAGAATCGTTCCAGTCACAAAGACAGTTAACAGAAGCATCAAAGACCACCTTTACGAAAACTCAACTCCAAAAGTTCAAAACTTTGACCTCTTAAACACAGTAATCCCAATAAATCTTCTCATAAATCTAGTAAATCAATACAACACACAAATTATCATTAAAAGCTAAAATGAATTCAGATTACACTTGACAACGAATGAAATCCCTGATTGTAGAAATTAAATAATCCAGCTTACTAATTTCAAAAAAGCTAAATTCCACAAAAACAAACTGAAATAATCTCATCCACGATTACAGCACCACAATAATATAACACAATTCAAATAGGAGATGCACCTCTCTGTATCGGCATTCGATCGTGTAAGTCAGTTGCATGGGGCTAATATCACTAGCATCCGGCCGCGACACTTGAATAATTTTAGCTTTAGGCAACTCTAGAAAAATCCGAGCCAACTCGCCGCCCGGAAAATTATGGTGCTGGAATGAAAAAAACGACGACGTCATCGATTGAATCTCCGCCTCCGATTGCATCTGCACGTACTTCGCTCCGCCGCCGTTGGCCACCAATTGCTCCGTCGACGCCATATACACACACAATATATATATCTGGAAAATCAAAATTGAATTCTTCGTGTATCGAGATCTAAATTCTAATGGAGATTTGAAGAGAGTAAAGAGGAAGATTAGATGGTAAGAAACGGAATTTGATGAGATATTTTTGTTGTCAACATTTTATCATTTTAGTTGTTGGTTTTTATAGTTTGAATTTAACTGGCAATATTTGAATTTTGAGGGCAAAATAAAAGACTATTTAAAGTGAATAAATAAACTCCAGTCAAATACACTACTCTTCAGATTGTTCCGATAAATTTCTTTTTTCACCAATTTAATTTGAATTTCAATCGTATTTTAGATATTAATAAAGGTAGAATAAATACAAATTTATTAATTTTTTCGTATTATTTTAATAAATTAGTTCAGATGAATTCTTGGTAATTTTTTGGAATTTGACTGGTAAAGTAACTTGCTTGATTTTATTTTTTAATGCTATTATAGTTGTACATAAGTTTAGTATTTGTATTGAATGCAATCATGGATTTGTTGAATTGTACCTTGCAGTTTTCGTTGACAAATGTTTTATGACCCTTCTATTGACTGTCATACTTTTTTTTTAAATAAGTGCATAATAGTAATTATGAAATTTATTCAAAAATAATTAATTGGCATGATTGAAATATAAAATATTTTTTAGAGGAAGTTTTAAATAAAGTTTTTGAATGTGAAACTCATAATAAATTACATTTCGTAAAGTGTGAATAATAGTATATTTATATATATATATATATGAGTAGTGTTTGTGTACACCAATTGCATGGGTCATGATCCATGCAACTGGGCACACGGGTTGGGTCGGGTCCGGTTTAACCCGGATCCGCGTCCTTTTTTTTTTTTATAATTTATGTCATAACTTTTATGTTGTAATAATATAACATTTATGTTGTAATAGTGTAACTTTTATGTACAAATTTCATAACCTTTTCACTGAATGACTTATACTTTTTTCACTATAAAAATTCATGCAATATAACCCAAACCTTTATATTGTAATAATATAACTTTTATGTTGTAATAGTATAACTTTTATGTACAGATTTCATAACCTTTTCAATAAATAACTTATAGTTTTTTCACTATAAAAATTCAATATAGCCGAAACCTTTATACTGTAATACTATAACCTTTATGCACAAATTTCATAACCTTTTCAATGAATAACTTATACTTTTTTCACTACTCAGCACTGCAAAAGGTTATGTGCATATAACTAAAAGGTTGAGTTCGCTAAACTAAAATGTTATGTCAATATATAGCAGAACTAGAATTTGAGTTAGGATTTAGGATAGGGTTTGGGCGCGTGGGGGCGCGTTTTTTGGGCGGGTTGACCGAGGTGCACGGATCTAGAATCCATGCACCTGGTGTATAGAAACAATTGTGTATATATATATATATATTTCGTAAAGTGTGAATTACATTTTTCCTCATTAAAATTAGATTTAATTATCAAATAAAAGATTCATAGAAATTACAGTCAAATTCTTGAAGACAAATCTCTAGCATAAATCCTCTTCATATCTAAAAGACGAAAATTGATATAACTTTATCAAGAAATGACTAAGTTCATATTAAATTTCTCATGTGGTTTCCTTCAATTTTTGAACAGAATAAGTCTCAAAAATTTCAGCGGCTATAGAATTCGATATGTGACTGATCTTACCTCAAAATCAACTGAATACATAATGAATATAAATCACAAAGGTTTATGAACTTGCAAAAGGAGAAAACCAAATAACAAGCTTCGTTTCAAGAACTATAAGTTCATGTCAAACACATTTTACAAGTAAAAAACAATATCAAAATCATTATCTCAATACTTTTCGCGAGTATAACCAACACAACTCTGTTACTTCAGAAGACAACAATTTTCTCAAGCATACATGTATAGAGCATAAAGAAAAAAAGATTGTTTCAAACTTCTCTATTCGGCCATCTTAAGCAGGCGATGAATGGTACTTCTTGCGACTCTATTACCAGGATCGAGTTTCATAACGGTTCTGAGGTCTTCAGCCCCAAGCTTGTACTTCTCCATGCTCTCGTAAAGAAGAGCACGTTGCACCAAGACAGATACGCTTTTGGCATCACGTTCCAAAACCTGCACAAAAATAATCCAACTTTCAGACTCTTTATGTCCTCAATAGCAGTACAATGTCAATTGGGTGTTTGACAACTCAATATGTCAAGAAATAAGTAAAATGACATTGCATTGATCATCCACAATTGATCGAACTAAAACCTTTTAGAAAGGGAAAGTATACTTTGGTCGCTGTAAGGTGTCAATTCATCAACATCTATTAGAATAGGCCACTTAGAAACCCCTCTAACATGCTAGGTAAGACAATGAGATAGCAAATTGCAAATGAATAAAAACTTAAGCTTGATAGCATACTTAATCCTTTCATGAGGCTGCTTAAGGAATCGACATCATAGGATTTAGTAAGATCCATCAATGTTGACTATTAACTCAAGAGCATTTGATGATTTAAAAGCAGCAAGGAATCACAGTGCTTAAATGAATCTAATTTTCATGTTGGATCTAAGAAATAATATCCCAATCACATCAGCTTGCACATATTCCACCACCAAAGTCCACAACTAAAGATCAGAATATTGTGTGACTAGTATACTTTTAGCAATCAAATAGGACATAGAATAGAAGATTTCAAGTAAACAATGATACCTTAGTACAGTCAGCCACGGCCTTCTTATACTCCCCAACTTCCTTGTAACACGAAGCTCTGCTAGTTAAAACCTCCATTGCCCCATCATCATCACCAGTTTTCTCCAGAAGAATAATAGCCCAAGACAACCATTTGATGGCATCAGCAAACTGGCCTTGCTTGTAATTGTCCATACCCTTACTCTTTGCAGAAGGAGCAGAAACGCCAGCAGGGGGAGGAGGAAGGCCTTCAAGCTCAGTCGTCCCACCTGAATCATTCTCCCCAAACTCTGAATTTATTCCCCAATCATCGCCCTCCGAAAACTGATGGCTAGCAAACCCTTCAGTTACTCCACCACCATTCGGAGAAAACAATGCATCAAAGTCATTAGCCCCCGAGGATTGCTTTGGAGGTTGACTTTGATTGCCAGGTATATTACTAGAGAACCCAAAATCACCTAATGGATCATTGTTTGTGGGAAAAGCACCTGATGAAAATGAAGATCCACTAGTTTTGGCCGGGGCATTTTGAAAATCCCCAAATGAATCATCCCCAATACCGCTATTACCACTTGTTTTACTTGCTGAATTCATGCTAGGAGGCGATTTGGACCCAAAATCAACCAAAGATCCAAAAGGGTCCTTGCTCGAACCCATTGCACCACCTCCTAAACCACTCCCAGCCATACTTCTCATTGATGGACCTCCAAGATTCGGATTTCCATTGTTATTATTCCCTAACTTCACATCACTACCACCAAAACCTGAACTTTTATTATAATTGCCACCAAGATTCACATTGCCACCACTACTAGTGCTGTTAGATCCCCACGTGCTTCTAGTGGTACCCGAATAGTTAGTTTTTGGCAATGAATCCGCCATAGACCCCATCGAGAACGTGTTCTGGCTCGCAACAGGAGCTGCGCTTTTCAATGGCACATTGTTGTTACCCTTGTTTTGGCCCATTGCTGAGCTTACCAGATCACCAAACAGATTAGGGTTCTTATTATTCACAATACCAATAGCCGGTGCACCGGAACTTGGGGGAGCAGAAGAGCCCCAGCTCTTCCCTAAAATGTCTCCTACCATTGACGTTGGTCCAGATAAAGATCCTGGCAACCCCGATTGCACCGAAGGTGCGGGCTGATGGGTCCAGGACGACGTCGTCTTTGGCTTTTGTTGGGAAGCTGAATAGGTATACGTCGTCGATGAATACGGCGAAGTCTGATCCTTCATAGGTCTCGACCCACCCGAACCCAGCCCCAGATCGAAATCGAAGGCGCCCGTTTTGTTGTTTGATTTCCCGTAACTCGAATTCATGATTATTTAAACCTTCTCCCTCCCAAGTAGATTCTCGCAATTCTCGAGAAATTAACGAACAAACACTGAAACTGAGTCGGTAATAACGGAAGACTACAATCAACTGATCAAAGTATAATATACGAAGTTTGAAAATCGCAGATCAGGATGAATGAAAATGAGATCTAAGAAAATTGCATAAATTTACTGTTTAAGAGATAGAATTTGTGAAATTTCCCTGCTCGCAGAGAGGGAAGAGGAAGAAAGAAGAGCTGCTACAATGGAGAAAGGAAAAGGTTGGTGCTAACCTGTGCCGGGGGTGACACCGTCCTGTGTGAAGCTGGAATTTGTCCTAACCGGAGCTTTTTGATCATCAAAGTGAAGCTATATTTGGGGATTCAAAAATTAAAATAAGTCAATTGGAAAGTTGGACAAGGGTATTTTGGGAATCCGAGTACACGCAAGGGAAACAACAAAAAAAATTTCTTTTTCTTTTTAAATATTTCAAAACCCTTTTTAGAACCATAATTTTACTACACCTAAAATATGACATGGTATCCTTTGTTTTATAAGTAATTTAAGCATTAATTATTTTAAGTTTCATATGTTTCATCAAATTAGATTTGTAAAATAATCTTGCAAAAGATTTACTACAAGTTTTTAAGTTTAAATAAATTGCGTATTTTAGAACATATACATATAATCATTCATTTGGCTTTTTTAATCAAATCATGTAGTTTAGAATTTTTTTTAAAGAAATATAGTAAGAGTGGAGAAACTTAATATTTTAGGTGGCGACTTCTGACAGAGCAAGACTTTTCAGGCAGGAGAGAGAGTGTCTTGCATGAGAGAGAAGAGAAGAGAAATAAGAGAAAAAGGTGAGTGAGGAGAGAGAAGTGGAGTCAATTGCAAAATACGTCTTGTAACTTATACCTAGTTCCATCCGTAGTCCTTTATCTTTGTACTTTATCAATTTTAGTCCTTTAGATTTTTAATTGCTCAATTTTGATCCTATTTGGCTCGAAATTTGAATTTTTCGCCGGAAATTGCACGTGCACGTTACGTGAGTCCTTTAAATTAGGGTTTTTCATATTTTCGGTCATTTAACTTATGTGGTGCTGAGATAATATCCACCTCAGCACCACATCATCTCATCCCGTAAAAAAAAAAAATTAAACCCACTTAGTTGGGAACATTTCTCTCTCCAAAATCAAAATTATCCCATCTTAAAAAAAATCTCTAAATCACATCCACACCCTAAATTTGAAACAAAGAAAATCCAAATCAATCCACACACACTCAATTCCAATCGAATCAAAACGAAGAAGATCACACCCATCGTGGGTGGGTGAGTGAAATGTATACCATCCGTGAGAAGGAAAACGAGGATTCACCACCTCCATTATACCGTAAGTACCAATTTCTTTTTTTTTTAAGAATATTGTTAGAGTTTCAAATTTATTAATACTATGACTAGATCTTCTTTTATCATAACGTAGTGCTAAAATGAATATTTTGTTTTGGTTTTATTTTGACTGAAAACCCTTAGTAATATGGAGCAGAGTTAGATTCTTTTATGTCTTTTTGTGGGGCTTTTTTGTTTGTGTGTAGGATTTGTTTTTGTTTTTATCCCCCTCTCAAATATCTTCCCAAAAAATGGTATAAAAAAGTAGCAGTGGTCCCCCTCTCAAAAAATATTATTTATGTTGATGTTTTTTTGTTGGTTGAGACATGTGGGGTAGGATGAAGTCCTTTTGTTTGATTTAATGTTGTTGTAATGCTTATATCTAATCTTTTATTTTTTTTGTTTTTTGTTATCTATGCAGCTCCCGATTTAGACAAAATTACATTAATTTTGTATTATGGTGGTAAGTTTGTTGCTAAGCCTACTGCTACCTACATTGGAGGTGATAAGAAAGTTTTTGACTACTTAAGTATTAAAAATGATTTGTGTCAAGAAAATTTGCTTGGGTGGTGAGAAGGATTAGGTATTTATGGGGATATAAGATTTTATGCATTACTTAATAATGGATTTAAGCTACTATGGGATGATAATGAGCTTATAGAATAGGGTATGAGATGTTTTTCTCATAGGGAAATGAGTATATGTGTACAAGCAGATGTTGAGTTGCAAGAGCATAGTGATGATTCAGACTTTTTGGTTGATAGTGATTATGTAGTGGAAGCTGAGACTAATGATGACAACGATAATGAGGCGTGGTTGGATAGTGTAGATCATGAGGTTGTTGAAGGGGGGCATAGTGATAGTGGGGATGAGGACTTTGTCTCTCATGGAGTTGAGTTTGATGAGAGACGAATCTCTGAGGATGAGGCAGAAGAGCCCCAATACCCAGTATTCAATCCTATTACGATGTATGAGCCTGAATTGAGGTAGAAATGGTGTTTGAGACCAAAGATGAATTTAAAAAGGTTGTCAACTCTCATGCCATACAAACTAGAAGATCTTTATACTTTGAGAAAAATGATAAAATTAGGGTTTATGCTCGGTGTAGGGGGGATGGATGTGACGGGGGGATGGATGTGATTAAGAGGACGGGTGAAGCAACATTCCAAGTTAGGAAGTACAATCCAACTCACAAGTGTTCACCCACTTTTAATGTAGGCAATGTTAAAACAAATTGGTTGAGTGAAAGATTTTTGACTAATTTTCATAATGATCCTAAAAGAGATGTGAGAGGTTGGAGGAAAGATGCGATGAAAAAATTGAAAGTTCACATTTCGAGGCACCGAGCTTATAGAACAAAAAACAAGGCACTAAAAATCATTGAGGGAAATCCTGAGCTTCAATATTCAAAATTGTGGGATTATGCACAAGAATTGGGGAAAACAAATCCTGGTTCCACTATTGTTTTAGACACTAAGATGATAAATGGTGAGGAAAGATTCAACAAATTTTATGTGTGTTTTATGGGATTGAAGATGGAATTTTGTCAGGGTGTAGACCATTTATTGGGGTAGATAGTTGTTGGCTTAAGGGTCCACATGAGGGGCTCTTACTTTCAGCTGTAGGGGTAGATCCAAGCAATGTCCTTTACCCTATAGCTTATGCAGTGGTGTCCAAGGAAAATAAAGAGATTTGGGAATGGTTTCTAATATTGTTAAAAAAATACTTGAATATTGTTAGACATGAGGATTACACCTTCATGTCTGACAAACAAAAGGATTAATTCAGGCTTTCAGTGAAGTGTTCCATGAGTGTGATCATAGGTTTTGTGTTAGACACATGCATAACAACTTTAAGAAAGCTGGATTTCGGGGTGTAGCCTACAAGAATGCACTTTGGAGAGCAGCTAGGGCTGGTATAGTTGGGAAATTTAAGCAAAGGATGAAGGAGATCAGAGAAATGAATGCAGTTGCAGCTAAAGCTAATTGGTTTGATAACAAACACCCAAATCAGAGGTCTAAATCTCATTTTAGTGAAAAATCAAGGTGTGACATATTGTTGAACAATGTGCGCAAGAGTTTCAATGCTTCCATTTCAGATGCTAGAGATAAACCCATCATCACCATGCTTGAGTGGATTAGATTATGGTTAATGGAGAGACTTCAAGGTGGTAGAGATAGGGCATACCTTAAATGGAAAGGAAAATTGCCTTCACGCATAAAAAGGATATTGTTGAAAAATATGGAATGTATTGGTGATTGCATCCCTATTAAAGCAAACAATAGACATTATCAAATTGAATGTAATGATGGCTCTCAATATGCTGTGGATTTGGAGATCAAAAGTTGTTCATATAGACATTGGGGGTTAAGTGGAATTCCTTGCAAACATGTCATTGCTGCCATAGTACATCAAAAAAAGAGAACCTGAAGATTTTGTTGATGATTGTTATAGTGTGGAGACCTATAAGTGTGTGTATGAGACGACAATAATGCCAATTTCTGGGCATCCTGAATGGGCAACAACCTTGTACATTCCTCCGCTACCACCCAATTTTGGAAGAAGTGCTAGAAGACCTACTAAAGCAAGAAGGCAGGAACCTGATGAGCTACGAGGTAAAAACAATGACAAAAGACAGAAAGGGGTTCTGAAAATGAAGTGGCAACAAACAACCCTCAAATGCAAAAAATGTGGAACACCTGGGCATAATAGAGCAACGTGCACTAAACCAAATAATCGGAAATCAACATGCATTGAAGAGGCCCAAGTAAATGTTACCTAAGAATCTGTCAATGCTGCTGGAGCTCAAAAACTGAAGGTTAGTCAAAAAACAAAGGAAACAAAATAAGTGCTTATGTCATTTCATGCTTATGATTTTTTTCAATAATGTTTCTTAGGTTTAACGTTCATTATGGGCACATGCAGGTTAACAATCTTGGAAAATCCATTCAGCCACCCACTTTCCAATTTGGTTTAGTAGATGAAGAAGACGATTTAGAAGCTCTACTAAGTCAAGTAGATAATTCAACTCAAGTCACTGGAATAAGGTTGCCAATAGTTCCAATTATGCGTGGACCTACTCCATACCAACAACTTCAATTGTCTAAAGAGCCCCCAACAAACATCACACCACCGTCAACATCGATGTTTTCAGGACCACAAATAAGGGCGTCTTCCCTATTCTTTAGTGGAAGTTCGAGGCCACAGTTCACAACACTATCGAGGGAGGAAATTGGGTCAAGAAAGATAATTATTTCTAGGGGACAGAAATATATGGATTTCTCACAATCTAGCCATACCAAATCCAAGAAAAAAAAAAAACAAGCCAAGTAGAACTTTGAATGAAAGTCAATGTAGTTTTTGCTTTAGAAGTTTTGGACAAATTGGTTTATGTATTTTTGAAGTTAGATTATGTGGCAGGTTCTGTGATTGCTTTATGCATTTTTGAAATTCATATGATCAATGCCACTTTTTATGGTTTGATTTTTGAAGCTACGACTTTCATTTTGTATGATTGAGGCAAGTTTGATATTTGAAGCTACAGACTTTTGTTTGTTTTGTATGGTTTGATTTTTACAAGTTATAGTATGATTGTGGTAGGTATGATTTTTAAAGTTATAGTATGATTGTGGTATGTTTGATTTTTAAGGTTTGATTTTTCATGAATGATATCAGATCTTAGCCAAGAGCCACCAACACGCACACTACTAGAACAAAAATCATTATATTTGTGTCCACATATAATCATACATGCCAAATCCTCAAAACTAATTTATCAATTACAATTCAAAGAGAAATTATATATTAGTTCACTAGTGCATGCCACATCATTGAAACTGATTTATCGATACAAATTCAAAGCAAAATTACATACTACTAGTTCAAAATTACATACTAGTTCACAAACTACACAAACTATCATTTAATCAAACTCATAGTTATGATTGAAAGAATCATAATTATGATTGAAAGAATCGTAATGGCTCTGATGAGAAGTGACAATTCATGCACTGAATTGTTAATCTTTTTCAAACTCTTCATCATTTTTAAATTTTTGTTGATGTCACGGCTATCACCACTAGCTTCCTTTTCTCCATGATGTTCTTGATAATTTATCGGATGACACCAAGAATCAAATGCATGTAGATCACAATAATAATACAATTTTTTATAATTTCGAGTACTTAAAGTAACTACTTTAATTTGTAGCTTTGATTGACAACGCACGCAACATTTATCTTCGTATTTCAATTTACTAGGTTGACGGAGGCTCACACTTGATTTATGTGACATCTTTGAACCTGTAATTATCAACATTCACACAAAGTAAGTATTACCTCATAATTCAAACACACACTTAGTTTAGAACATATAACAACAATACATGAAAACAAATACAACCCATCAACAATTACAAGATTGAACCAACCCAAGCAAAAAAAGTGCAGAAAATTTCACAATAATGTAAATAATTATCAAAATATGCCTCATTAATCCATAAACAATTACAAGCTCCAATCCAAACATAAAAAGTACAGAAAATTTGGCCACCCATAAACAATAACATTAATGTAAATAAACATCAAGATATCCCTCAATTTTAGAACATAGAGCAATAATACTTTAAAAAAGAGGACAACAAATTTCACCTCATATCAAGATATCCCTAAAAATCGAACCCTAGTTCTAAAATCTTAATAGATTGAGAGACATAGGAAAAGATAAAGATAGAATACTTTAAGAGTACTTTAATCGACTTGAATTCCAATGGAGCTGCTACCTTTCTTCCCAAAAAAATTCTGTCTGCGGAGGAGAAGTGTGGAGAAATCAGAAGCAAATGAAGAGAGAGAGAGAGAGAGAGAGAAAGAGAGGGTAAAGACAGTAAAGTGGGTTTAATCTGATTTTTTTACTAGGATTAGTATAGATGGTATGGAAATGAGATGATGTGGTGCTGAGGTGGATATTATCTCAGCGCCACGTAAGTTAAATGATCGAAAATATGAAAAACCCCCAATTTGAAGGACTCACGTGACGTGCACGTGCAATTTCTGTGAAAAATTCAAATTTCGAGCCAAATAGGACCAAAATTGAGTAATTAAGAATTTAAAGGACTAAAATTGATAAAGTACAAAGATAAAGGACTACAGATGGAACTAGATATAAGTTACAGGACGTATTTTACAATTAACTCGAGAGAAATTAGTGTATTAATGAGAGAGACGAGAGAGAGAGTAAGAAGTGATAAGAGAGAATCGAGTTTACTGTTATATCTGTATTTTACTGTTGCATCCGTGAAATTTTGTTGGATTAATTGAATGTTCGGTAGTATAAATCTTTCATTTCTTTTTCTCTTTTTTTACTCGTTCTTCTTCTTCTTCTCTCTTTTTATTGGTTCTTGTATTTCTTACGTTTTCTTCATCTTCATTTCTGCTTTTTTTTTTCAAGTTTCTCATCATATAATATACTTCATCCTTTTTATTTGAATGAGAGATTTTTGAAGAAGGTAGTACGATATACAAGTAAAAATTGATGTTAATTATTTTTAAAATGTTAGCTAAAATCATTATATTTTATTTATCTTTGACTAACTATTATTTTTTTTATTGTTAATAAGGGATAGTCACAAAACTTGTTTGGAATCGTATCTATAAAAAGCAAAACAATATTTGTGGAAGCATTCGAAACAAATTGGTATGTTGAATGAACTACTTTAAAATATTTTTGAATGATTATTTAACAATTGGATGCTAATAATTTTGAATAGGACTAGTTGCACTGGTTCCAATTTTTCGGGTGTTTATATATATGTGCAATGTCTTATTGTAATTCTAATATATAAGATGTGTTGTAAATGTTTAGTTTGTTACAATTTGAGACTTTTGTTAATTATTTAGTATTGTGAACTTGTATCATTTATTATTAAATAACAAACTTGATTATGTTTAGTGTATGATTTATATATGTTTATAGTTTATGAGAGATAATTTCATGATTACGTTAATTAGTTAATTGTAATCAAACATGTGTAATATAGTTCATAATTTATGCCAAATTTGTAAGTAATGATACTTCATAATAATCACAATGCTTAATAAATAATAATTAACATGGTTAGTTAGTTATTCTTAAATTTAACATAAATGTCTTTATGAAAGGAAATTATACAGTTGACCCCTGCACTTTAATTTTTTTATTTTATTTTCAACTTTTGTTTTACTTATTTCTTATTGTATGGATAAGTGAATATTTTCCAAATGGTAAAATAAGATTAGAAAATTAGTTACGAAATAAAATTACGAGTGATCTGTATATATTCAAAGGAGAAAATAATACAATAATACATTGTGCACTTTGGCATCTAACAAGATACAACATTGTTTATTAGAAGTATTTTGAATGAGAATTTAGAAATCCTTCAATTTAATTACAATTATTATAAGTTTGTCAACTTATTTTGAATGAGAATATTTTATGTTATTTTGATCATGATTGTTTTAAAATTAATAATTGTAGACATGTTAGTTATTAGTTGCATTATTAATTTAAAACATGTTAAAACTACTAGTAATTGTTAGTCGTTTGTTTACTCTATTACTAATTTAAAATATTTTAATATTATTTGATGTTATAATTATAATATAACAATGAATAAAATAATTTTGTTTAATAAAATTATTTTGTCTTATAATTATTAGTAAGAGACTAGTGAAATGAATAAAAATGTTGTATCTTATTTTTTGTATTATAAGTGGAAATTTTACTTTTTTTTTTTTGAAGATTATGGATACTTCAAATAATGTTGGTGTTGTGGTGCATCATGGATCCAGTAGTGATCCTATTGGTGCGAGGAGAGTATCTCGTGATGTAGGATATTCAGGATTGCTTTTGGTATTATACCAAATGATGGACATTGATAGTAATCACTACAAGTTGAACATATCTGGTGTATTATGTGAAAATAGTATAACATCGCACTTGATCCCAATCAATAATGATGAAGATCTATGGTTTTTCTTTAACCCTGATGTGGGACATCGATATGTATACCTCCATGTTGACACTCAAGAATTACAATTGGATCACTACAAGAAATTTGGCATACAACAATGTCCATTTAATAACGCTTTTCATGAATTTGTGTTGTCTTTTAGGAATTTACAACGCTTTTTCCGAAAAGCGTTGTCGTTTTTCAAAAATTTCGCCATACGACAACGTCAAAAATGGAAACGACAACGCTTTTTTTGTAGGGTTGTTAAATGGTGTTTTTTTAAAAGACAACGCTTTTTTGCAACGCTTTTTGAAAGAGTTGTCGTATAGCGAATTTTTTCCAGCAAACGACAACCCTTTTATGCAACGCTTTTATGCGTTGTCTTTTTTCAAAAAATTCGCTATATGACAACGTAAAAAATGGAAACGACAACGCTTTTTTCGTAGGGTTGTTAAATGGCTTTTTTTTAAAAAGACAACGCTTTTGTGCAACGCTTTTTCAAAGGGTTGTCGTATAGCGAAATTTTTCACACAAAGACAACCCTTTTCTTATGCGTTGTCTTTTCTTAGTACTTTTTTATAAATTTACAACCCATTATGCAACCCTTTTTTTGTGTTGCATGTGTTAATTATAAAATAATTGTTTTTTAATTAACTTAAATTTATTAAATTTAATAAATTTATAATGTTATCTTATATTATATTATTTGCATTAATATTATCTTATATAAACAAACTCATAATTTAAAAAAAGTGAGATGTATTTTTATAAAATACTATTTTGAATTAATTAAGAAACTACACCTAAAATATTACTGTCACCCTTTTATAATAATACAAAATTGGTATATTATTTTAAAACATAATTTAAAAATTGTGTTTTATAATTCATAATTCATAAATTACGAATGTTTTTCTTAAAAAAAGATAAAGATAAAATTATTGTGTTTTAAAATTAATACAAAAAAACATAAAAAAAAGATATATATATATATATCATATCAATTAATTAAGAATATATAAAAAAATTAATTATACAACAATAAAAAATGTACATTTATTTATTTGAAAAATACAAAAAATTGTATTACATAATAATATAAAAATTATATATTATTATTTTAGAAAATAAAGATAAAATGAGTTTGGTTTTAATTTGAACCACAAATTATTTTACAACAAAAAAAACAATACATATATTAATTTGAAAATTAAAAAAATTTGTATTACATAATAATATAAAAATTATATATTATTATTTTAGAAAATAAATATAAATGAGTTTGGTTTTAAAATTAATACCAAAAACATAAATTATTTGAAAAAATTATTTTATAAAATAAAAAAAAGATATAAAAATGATTAATTAAAAGAATAATATAAAAAAAACTTAAATATATTAATTGAACCATAAACTATTGTTCAAAATAAAAAAATATACATATATTATTTGGTCAATACAAATTTTTTTATATAATAATAAAAAAATTATATATTATTTTAATTAAATTAAAGTTGAAAAGTTTAATTATTTTATGATGTCATTTTATATTATTTACATTAATATTATCTTATATATATGAACAAACTCATAATTTTAAAAAATTAGTATGTTTATAACATATATTTAAAATATGCACTTGTATATTTTATAATTGTCTTAAAATAAAATTAGATTAAATATTATTAAACATATTAATTAGTCATTAATCTTCCAATTATATATTAATTAGTTATTAATTATATATATATATATATAATTAGTTAATAAAAGAAATACATATAAAATATAAACACATAAAGCACTAGTAGCCTAGTGGTTCACCTTCCAACAAAAGTCACGAGTTCGAATCTCAAACAACGCACAATTATTTCTGATGACATGACAATGACATGTTCGAATTCGATGATGTGGCAATGATGTGTCAACACTATGCTGATGACATGTAAACATTCTATTTTTCAATACATCATATCCTGAGATACTACCCATTGTCCATTTAGAATATCCTACACATCAGAACATTCCATTTTTCAACACATCATATCCTGAGATACTACCCATTATCCATTTAGAATATCCTACACATCAGAACATTCCATTTTTCAACACATCATATCCTGAGATACTAATTGACTCGATCGATATACCAAAAAAACTTAGGATCAAGATGTTGCACCCACTGAACATTTCATTTTTCAATACATCATATCCTGAGATACTACCCACTGTCCATTTATAATATCCTACACACCAGAACATTCCATTTTTCAATACATCATATCTTGAGATACTAATTGACTCGATCGATATACCAAAAAAACTTAGGATTTATGATCCTAACGAAGGAGTTCTTGCAAAAGGAATGATATTCAAAGATAAAAGGAACCACGAGCCTTGTAGCTCAAGTGGTATCCACCTTTATAAAGGTGCAGATTGTGATGATCCAGGTTCGAACCCGGATCACGCAAGTTTTTTTATTCTTGTTGTTCCCCTCCCTTCCACTCCCCCAAACTCATTTAAAAAAAAAAAAAAAAAAAAAAATTCAAAGATAAAAGGAACTTGCAGTCAGCAGTGAAAGATTTTTCAGTTCGAATATCGAGACATGAGTATCGAGTGGTTGAAAGCACACCACAATTATGGAAAGTTGATTGTAAAAGGAACTTACAGTCAGTAGTGAAAGATTTTTCAGTTCGAATATCGAGACATGAGTATCGAGTGGTTGAAAGCACACTACAATTATGGAAAGTTGATTGTAGACACAACATAGTGTCTACAAATTGTAGGTGGATGCTTCGTGCAGTTTTCAAGAAGAAAATTGGTATGTGGCAAATTACCAAATATGAAGGTCCGCATACCTATCTTATGAATGTTGTATCTGTTGATTATCAAAATTTGTGCAAGAATATGATTGTTGTGTTGTTGATGGATATGGTTCAGGCAGATCCAGATTATGGAATTAAGTTTGTCCAACAACAAGTTAAAGATAAATATCAATATGAGATTTCATATCACAAGGCATGGCATGGCATGCAACGTACAAGAGAGAATGTGTATGGCACATGGAAGAGCTCAGTAAAAAAATTGCCTAAATTTATGAGAGTCATAAAAAAATGAAATCCTGGTACAATTGTCAAATGGTGTCATATGGAGGAAGAATGAGAAGGAATGGATAAAATATATACAATTAAGTATGTGTTTTGGGCATTCAAGCCATGTATTGATGGTTTTCAACATTGTCGCAAGATTATCAGTATTGATGGAACTTATCTGTATACTAAATACAAGCATAAAATGTTGATTGTTGTTGCGATGGATGCCAACCAACATCTTCTTCCTCTCACTTACGCAATTGTTGATGAAGAAATATTGAACTCTTGGAGATGGTTCTTGCAAAAGTTGAGTAGATACGTGATTCGAAGAAGGGAGGGAATGTCTTATTTCTGATCGACACTCTGATCTTATTGAAGCAGTAAAACGCACACCTGATTTCATAGCTCCTCGTGGAGTTCACCATTTTTGTTTAAGACATGTTTGCTCGAACTTCAATAATGTTGTCAAGAATGTACAGTTAAAAGACATGTATTGGGAGGCTGGATCAATTTTCACTATTAGAGAGTTTGACATAGTGATGGAAAAAATTAAGGACTTGAATAAAAAAGCACGTGCTTACTTATTCAAGATCGATAAATCTCAATGGACCCTTGCACATGATGGAGGATGGAGATGTGGGATAATGACAATAAATTTATCTGAGTGCATGAATAGTGTGTTGAAGAATGTAAGACGGCTTCCAATCTGTGCAATTGTGTAGGTAACATTTTATCGATCAGCAAAATACTTCTTTGATCGAATATCATCAGGACGTATAATGCAACAACGAAATCAACCATGGCTTGACGAAGTTTACAAGAAGTATGATCGACTTCAGAAAGAAGCATTGCAGATGTTTGTAAATGTTGTTGATTATTTCGAGCAATCAGCTTCAGTGGTGGCGTTTGTGCCAGGATCAACAAATTGATTCACACATGTGATAAAGTTATCTGAAAGATCGTGCACATGCGGGCAATGGAAACAAAATGGTATTCCATGCTCACATGCAATGCAAACTTGTCGACATTATGGAATGGATCCAACATTCTACATGCCATCATTTTATAATACATCTTCATATGTTGATACATACAGTGGGAAATTTCAGCCATTGCCAGATGAAAACTATTGGGATGAACCATCTTTCAAGTTGTCACAATCCAGAATTACGAGTAAACAAATGTCGGGGGCGATACAACACCACTAGAATTCAAAATGAGATGGATTGACCAGAAACACGTGCTAGAGCTCAGTATGTTCGTGGAGAAGAACGAGATGCAACTCAACCAGAATTATCTAATCGTCGTAGATGATATATCTTATAGATTTAATCTATGTTATGTTGTTCAAAGATGATGTATTTTAAATTCCTTCTGTTTAAAACACCTTGTGATCTGATTCTATTTGTAGCTGAGTTATGTTTAACTTATAATTTATGTTTATATTTTGATAATAATGATCACATTTTTTTATTTTAAATTTAATATTTTTTAACATGTTCTTGCATAAATTAACCAATGATGTTTGTGTTGCGTGTTTTTACAGGATGGATCATTTTGGGGAGTATGGGCCCATTGATCTTAGGATCTTGACCGGATAATTACAACATCGATCTCAAGATGTATTTGAAGGAGAAGTCGAATCAGTTTTGAGATGCAGACGCGGTAGTTGTATATTTTGGAGGTTAGATTCACATGATATTCATGGTGATCATCATAGTGACGATGATGACAATGAGAGACTCAAATGTAACCAGAGACTACATTGTAGGGTTATAAGCATACTTTACACGATGGGCTTTTATGGGGTCTATAGGTGTGGTAATTTCCCAATTAATCGGCATTTGGTGACTGCACTTATTGAGAGATGGAGGCCTGAAACCCACACATTTCACCTTACGGTTGGGAAAGTGACAATCACATTACAGGATGTTGCGTATATTTGGGGTCTTCCAATTGATGGTGATGTTGTTACTTGTCCAGACACAAATCGGATCAATTTATTGGGCTCAATGTTGTGTTGATCTATTAGGATGGATGCCTTATGAAAAAAAGTTAAAAGGATCTAGATTTTCATTAATAGCACTAGGTAGACATCTTAGAGACAACCCGATGACAAATAACACTTCACAACAGCGTGTTGAACAATATGCACGTGGCATTGTATTGATTTTATTGGGGTCCATTTTATGTCCAAACACTTCGGGGAGCTTGGATCCTTATTATATTTATCTCAATTGAAGGATATTGAAGAATGCAGTACTTATAGTTGGGGTAGTGCAGTGTTAGGTCACATGTACCATCAGTTATGTAATGTTGCACAAAGAGGTCGTACACATGTGGGAGGGGCAATGCAAATACTACAAGTACATCAATTTCATGCTTGCACATTATTCTAATCCTTTTTTTATCAACAATTGTTGTTTATTTCATATAACATGCGTGTAACTACTTATATAAATGCAATGTATGTTTCTTGATAGGTTTGGGCTTGGTCCCGAATAACTTTTCTAAGGCCTCAAAGAAGAAGAAATTGATTCAATATTGGAGTTGTTGATGGTGTTGATGGACCACTTCCCGTTGCTCCTTATAGTGCGGAATGGCTACAATATCATAACTTTACACACAGTCTCAACAACAACATTAAGACTATACGAGAGTGTCTAGACAGACAAACTCAAGATGAGGTATAATAAATTGAACTCCCAATTTTTGGTATAAAAGGTTAATTTAGTTATTACTAACAACATTGTAATATGCAGTTTATTTGGAGACCTTATGAACCACTTCCGTATGAACCACTTCCGAATGTTGTGCAAGCATATATTGATCATGGTGTCATCACAATTACCAATACGTGGTTATCAAAATGTCCTCTAATACATTATTCTATTATGGAGTTGTATTATCCCGACCGTGTATTGAGACAATTTGGCATGAGACAATCAATTCCACCCATGATTTTAGCTATGCACGATACATTGCACAACATATGTCGAAGAGGACGTTATTATCAAAATTGGGCTGAAACTCATAGTGATTTTATGACTTCATAGGCAAATAGAAACTGGACTGTTGTTTCAGGTCATTTCTTTTGTCAAAATGAAATTGATGTAGACGATGGATATATCAGGTGGTATCAGAAAATTATTAGACATCTAATCACTTCAGGGTTAAGTGTGCATGAGGGATATCAACCAGTAGCAAATGCATCATTAGAAATTTTGGTACGTAATCTTCTTTTATATAACTTAATCTTAATCAAGTATGATTTTTTTGAGATATTATATTTATACATTGTGTAATTTTACATCGTTTTAGGAAAGAGTGGTTGAGAACATGCATCAACTAGCAATCGATGATCAGGAGTATCTTAGGGAGCCAACGAGAAGATCTTTCGAGGAATTATATCAACAAGCTAGACCTCATTTTAGTGATCGGCGTCCATCATTTCATCAATATTCTTCACAACCTCATGCAGGATCACACCAATTATCATCTGGTGGAGATCAACAGGATGTGAGATGTAGTACGTCGTCACGTAGTATGTCATTACATGGAGACTCCAGATTTAGAGATAATGCTACTACATCGCATAGTAGATCTTATCCATTTATGCCCCCTACAGGAGATTTAGGTGGTCCATCATCGTCTTTCTTTACTAGACATCATGGTATGAATTCTTATCCTAGTTATTATGTTCCACCAGTAGCAAAATCACAAGATCCTGATCATGTCACTTCTTATCGTGCTTCCATTGATTATGATCAATCATTTACTGCTCTTTTGGAGTTAGGGCAATACGCAAGTGACTTACCATTATCAACTGACCATCAGACAACTTATGGAGTCAGTCGTCCATATTTCAATGCGTCTCCTATTCCATTTGAAATGGGTGATAGACATTCAAGCTATGCATCATCATCAGATCGTCCAACTTTTAGTTTGAATATCACTCCAACAAATGATAATCAAACACAGTATACATCAGATAGTGAGTCTGATGTAATTAAGGCTCGAGGTAGAGAAAAAAGAAACAGACAAAAACGTCGTTGTGGAACTGGTCATTATTATTAGTAATATTTATTTATAATTGTTTGATATGTTTATTTCTCTATTAAAATAAAATTTAAAAAAAAGTGAGAAAGTTGTCTAAGTGGCAGGTTTAGAAATAAAGTTTTATTAACTTTTTATTATTTTCTCAATATTATGTACAAAACAATACATATCAAATAATGATATTTAGTAAAACTGCAAAAAGAAAAATATATGTTATTATTAAATAACCAGTTAATTGCCAGTTGACCAATTTGATTATATTGCATATTTGCAAATTGCAAGCTTACATTATAAAAGTGGAGCTGTCCAAATGAAAATAACTGGCAAGGCCAACAAAGACAAGTGAACTGTGAACAACTCATCAAAAAGGAAAGATGCAACAATCTAAAGCCCTAATTATGGAATAAGCATTTTCTCATGCATTTGGAGGGTAGCCTGAGTTACCCTGAGTTACATTCTGCCCCCCTCTTGCGGTCGGAGATTGCTGATTTGGAGTTGGGTTCTGTTGCACCTGCATTGTTTCACGACGCCTATCATATCGTGGGCGAGGCCGACTTCTCGTATTTTGTCTTTCAGAAAACCGATATTGTGGCCTATGAATGACTTTTCCATCCACAAAGAGATCACCTAGATATCATGTCATAAAAATGTATGTGTTAAAGATGAACTAAAGAAAGTTGGGAGGTTGTTTTGGGTAGATTCGCTAACCTCCGTAGTCCTTATTGGGAACATCAAGATATGAATCGGGCAATACCCAAAGAACACCAGGTAGGCCTACGAATATCAGTAACGCACGATTAATGAAGCCTTACTCAAAACAATCAAAAGTGTAGTGTAGGATACAATGGTGTATAGAGGGCCCTCAATTAATTTTCCAAGATTGAAGTGCATACTATTCAGACATAGCCATATAGACATGGGTTACCAAGAAAGAATGATAATAAACATGATACATAAAAGATAACTTAATCCCAACTCTGCTACATCTCATTACAATTAAAGCAAAATAGACTAATCTAATACTAACAAAAAAGGAAAGAGGCAAAAGTTAGTCCAGAAATCATTTCAAAGGAATGCATGAATGACAGCAAGAAATAGATAAACCCGACACTTCCACAATAATATCATGATAAAGCATAATAATGTAAAATTATATGAGTTTCAAAAACAGTTGGAACCCACAAATCTCTGATACCTTTAACTTTGTACGATAGCTCTTCAGAGATCAAAGCTCCAAACCCAGTATATGTAGTTGTGCAAACAGAATATATCTTCTTCTTTGCATCCTCTTCACTGCATATCCAATAACCAGAAAACATGCATAAATCCAATTGAAAAGAAAAACAGTCTTTATCTAGTTAACAACAAAAGGTTCAGACCTTCAACACAGTATCAATGAGAGGCTGAAAATTCTATTTGAACAGTTCCTCTTCTCATTCCTGAATCTATTTAAGTTTACACACCCAGTTCTCACATCAAACACTACCAACTTCTCAGAGCTGTCTATGGGGTTGAAATTCATGATTGTGATTTTAACTAGTGCATAGTTTAAGATAACAAACTGCAACCAGTTATCATCAATTAGACACAACACCTAGAACTCAAAGTATGTTCTTATACCTACATAAGTTAACAAGTATCTTGAACTTTTGCCTTATCGTTATTCATGAATATTATGAGTTTAACCCCTCACTCTACATCCTCCATAACCCCCACCTTGGAATTTCCTCTGTGACCATCAACAACGACGTTAAAATCCAACACTACTCAGTTGAGCAAGCAAACAACATGGAAACGCTAGCTGATTTTTGGAGGCCAAGCGAATGAAGTACACAGTTAAAGAGTAACATTAAACCTGATCACCAAGAAATTATCTATTGCATCAAAAGAACACTAAATAAACATATCCTTACCAAATCACTCATTTTATCCTAATACAACGATCAAGTATGTGCCTTTTTCACATAGAATGGAAACAAGCATTACGAATTTTACCACAAATACTAAAAATGAATTGAATTTAAAAATAAAAAAAGGCATAAATTTAATTTAGATTCACCTTCCAACAACGGAAGCTAGGGTTTTGACATAGGCATCAACCATCTCTTGTTCAGTGGGCTTAGGGTCCGAATTAAACTCCATCACAATAAGCCAGTGTTCATAATCGCAGCCATCGAGTAGAATCGTCTCCTTCGGCGGCCGGTTGCTCCAGTTCGGAGACGGGTCGTTCAACGGGGAATAACCCGACCGCGATGTGCTGAATCGGGTTTGGGCCGCGGGTCGGTTCAATGGTTCCTGAAGTTCGTAATTGTGGTTGTGGAGGAGGAGAGGGACGGAAATACGGCAGCGGCGGGATAGGATGGCAGCTAACGTGCGCCGGGTGGCAAAGAGCGACGCCGCCATGGCTGAAACTCCAACCGTAAGTAAGAGTATATAATTCGAGGAAAATGGAAAATGGAAAATGGAAAATTATGACATTTTTTAAGTATTGTAAAAGACGATTTTTACCCTACACAAATTTTCTCCAATGTAAACTTTAATACAAACATAAAATTGGGAAAATTAATGCAATATTAATAGTTCAAAATAACTTTGAATATACCATCTGCGATAGAAATAATTTTTTAAAATTGAAAATAACCTTAGATTAAAATTTACACATTTTTTTTTTAAAATAAGCCTTTGTTCTTCATCAACAATTAGGGTAATTTTGAGTCATCCACATTCAAACTTTTTCAAATATTTTTTTTTCCTAAATATCTTAAAATAAAGAAGAAAATGTTCCCTCTAATGCAAACTATTGTAGGAGTTTTAACATAGTATAATTCATTCGTATTGAAACTTATTATAATATTATAATATTTATTTTATTCATTTATTTTCAAATTAGTGTTTAGGAACACATATTTTTGGTTTTTTTTACATTAACATATTCAACATTTTCTTTACGAATTAACAAATTCAATTGTTGAATAAACAAATATGAACAGCCATTTTTAAATAAAAGAACAAATACCAACAATTCGTATTCATACAAAACACATATTTCCCTCCCTTCCACTCCCCCAAACTCATTTAAAAAAAAATACAAAACACATATTTTTTAATAATTCATAGATGCAAACAGACACATATACAAACTCTCATTATGGCTAAGGGCAGATTGTTACATCATAGTTTCATACACAAGATCTGTAAGAAATTAACACAACCACCTTATTACATAGCTATATAACTCCATTTTGATCTCTTAACTTTTAGTTTTTATATCTAGGAAACATTACTTGTGTGTTTTTTCTCTTCTGCCATCCATAATTACTACACCTCCATATTTCCTTGCAGCCTCATCGCAATCTATCGTCGCAGAAGCTGCAGCCAAGTTTTTCCATTTTCGGTGTGATTCTTGGGCTCGATTTTCGTGCGTTCGAGGTAGGTATTCTGATGATCTACCTCGACCGTACAAGTCCTCCACAACAGAGAAACATTCTCGACCAATCTTCATGAAGCTTTCTTGATGTGCCATGTTTCACAACTAAGGGCAAGATTGAGTGTGTTTTGCTTTGAGCAGTTGAATCTAAGGTTTGTTCTCATATATAGGACTTGGGGAAAGATGCTCGAATCCTACTTTTTTGTTTTTTGCTAATTACAACTCAATAGATGTTATATGTATATTGGTCGATGATATCGTGTATACGTTTAGGAAGTATGTTGGATGAAACTCTAATATTTTAAATTGAGAATCTGAGCGGCTAATATTAATGAGTTAGTGTCATATGCACCAAGTGTACAAGTGTAATCGGGTCGATTCAAATCCGCGCATTTTTATTTTTTGCATTTTTTATTCATATGTTGCATTTATATTATATTAGTATGTCATTTATGTGCAAATATCTTTACCGTAATGTAATACTTTAACTTTTAGAAAAAAAATTCAGCACATTTTGTACATATATACATTTATGTAATATTACTTATACCTTTATATTAATATAGTCATACCTTTAAGTAATATATAAAGGTCCAACTAATACAATTAAAAGATATGAGTACATAATTAAAGTTATGACTAACATAAATAAAAGGTATAAAAAAGAATTACACAAAAAAGTATAATTATATTGATATGAAGGTATACCTAATAACATAAAAGTATAAGTAATATCACATAAAGTTATGTTGATTCAAAAATATGTTGAAAATAGATTTTTTTTGGAATTACAAAATTATATAAAAGTTATAATATTTGTATTGTAACACATTAATCAAAAAAATTCAAAAATGTGCAGATTTAGTTTGATTGGATCGGGTCAATCTAACTGTGTGAATTTATACAACTAATACACAAGTATTTACCGACATTAACTCCACCAATAAATGTTTTAATTAATGTAGATTTACGATGTGAAAGGAGAAAAAGAATTACTATTTTCATTTCAAATAAATAATGAGTTTGGTGATTAGTTATTAGAGACGTAAAACATAAGTAATAGTTGATGATTTACAAAAAAGTTAATATGGATATTTTGCTCAGTTAACAAAAAAATAAAAAACCATAGAGTTTAGTCGAACAAGATTCTTTTTCGGAAAACGAGTAATCCAAATAAACAAATATTTAAGAAAATATATATTAGATGTGATATCATTGGTTTATAAATAGAGAATCTGGATTGTGAGAAACATTAATTAATAAAAAATTACTTTCACACCTTCAATTTATACAATTTTATTGACTCGAAATATATTCTTCACTAGTTACACACCAAGATAAAACTTTAAAATATATAAAGGAGCAGATCAATGATTGGAATGTTCTCAATTTAAATTAGTGAGCTGATTTATAGTGGAGAATAAAATGTAGTTAATTTATTAATTCTTTACTTGGCCTAAATCTTGGAAATAAAATTAGGCAATGGGAATCTATATATCTTATAATTTTAACTACTTTCCTAATTGAAATTCCTGATCACCTAAATGTAATGATAATTTAATTTAATGTATGTGGTAGTGACCGGTAAATAGTAGATCAACATTATTTTAAAAAATTAGGCTCTATTAATCTCACGGAAATGCAACATGAATCCGAGTTAAAGTTATTGAGATCTAAATATGAACATATATGATTAAATTAATTTTAATTACAATATGAATTTTTGACTGTAACACAAAAAAACATTTGATTTAACTATTGTTTTAATTTGGAATATGTTTGGGCTTTCGAGTTCCAATTGTTAATGTGGAGTTGAAATATAAAATTGAAGTTTAATCATCAACACGTGAAAGTTCGAAAATAAAATAAAATAAAAACAAATTCCACCAACCAGTGTCATCGCTTCGCAACCACCGGCCACAGTCGGAAAATTCCAAATTTTTTCCATCTTTTACTAAACTTTACAATCTAATAAACCCAAAATCATTTCACCTTCAAAATTTTCAGAAAAACAGTCTTTAAACCCACCAAAACATTATTTACCTGCCACCACCTCTAACTGAAAACCTCTATCGTTGGCCACCAAATTTCAAAATTCAATTTTTTTTTATTTATCAACCAAAATACATAAAATTTGAACCAAAACGATCATCTACTCAAGACCAAACACATACCAATGTCAATTTATATAAAACGGTTCAATCTTTAGTTAAATCCATCGAAATTTGTTTGAGAGTCCAAAACAAAACTCATCTTGATTTCTTGTTTTAGCATACAGTTTCACAAATTGATTTTGTCACATACTATTTTTCAAAATGAAATAAAATATTAAATTTTTACTTTGGGCGTCCAACAATTCATAATAAGGTCAATTTTAAAGGATCGATTTAAAGGTTATAAATAAAAGCCTTCACAAGCGTTTTATATAAAACGTTTAGAGTTTAACAAAAACAACAGAATTTACATCAGTATATAGTCCCACGAGTTTAATCTTTACAAATCTCAAGCACCAAAAGAGTAAGGTACATAGAAGAGAATCGAGATAAGTCTGCCTAGTACTTGAAGCTTTCTGAACGCCATGATAAAGGTAGAGGGTAAATGTTATTTCTGCGATTACGCTTGTTCCCGATTATTTCAAATTATGAAATTTTATCTTTGTATGAAGTGAATTATGTTTATCATATTGTACGAATAATGTGTTATACAAAGTGATTAAATGTTTATTTTATACAATGCAAGTGTGAAATATGTGAATTATTTGAAATATGTGTACGACGGTGAATACCGTATCTATGACGGTTAAGAATAGTATCTATGACGGTTAAGAACCATATTTATGACGGTGAAAACCGTATCTATGATGATCGAAACATTCCATCCTTTTTCTTCACGAATAATACTGGAGCTCTCCAAGGAAATACGCTAGGACGTATAAAGCCTTTTTCCAAAAGTTCTTGTAATTGCACCTTCAATTCTTCCAACTCTTTTAACGCCACTCGATATGGCGCTTTTGACAGATTTAGGGAGTTTGCTCCCCATTAAATAAGCTTTCAAAAGATGTTCTTATTTGTAATTTTCATTTGTTTTGATCTCTTCAATTTTCATATGTATTTCCGAAATTTTAATTTTAATTTTAGGGCTTGATTTTGAAAGATGACGTTCATGAAAGGGAGGGAAAAGTGGCAACGACGAGATGAGAGAATAAAAACAACGACGAGAAAAGGAGGGGCGACGATGACAAGAGAGAGGGATGAGGATGAAGATGAAGAAGGGAAACTTAAGCATTTTCTAAAAAAAATACTTATTTTTTCTATTTTTTTCTTTTTTCAGTTTTCTTTTTCATTTATTTTTTTAAAATTTCATGTGGCCTGGTGATTAGGATGATTTATATTTTGGGCTCCACATCAACAAATGGAGTTCGAAAATCTCAAACATATTTCAATTAAAACATGTGTTAAATTGAACATTTTTTATGTTATGATCAAAAGTTCATATCGCAATTGAAACTACATCCTAAGTTCGTGATTTTTTATATAATCAACCCTTAAATTATACGAATTTACCTTAAAATATTTGTCTTAGAATTATTAGAATTATTACTAATTTATCCTCATCTTGTTTTTAGAATTATTGTATTTTCATTTTTTTTTTATTAATAGGATTTTCTTTACACCAACCTCACTTATATTTTATCTATATATACACACAAAAAATTATTTAAGTATGATCAATTTAGTTCTACTTTACTTGAAACATTGCTTATGACTTGAGAATGTCATTGTGAATTGTGATGTAAAAATAAAGGGGGTTCACAACTTAATATTATAAAAATTCCAATGTTATACCTTTAGACTTATTTCTACAACCCTAATTTTAGATCTAGTTTTTTCTTGTCATAGCCATCACCATTTTCCATTTTTTGTTCTTTTCATCACCGTAAGTCATCATCGTTTTTAATTAATTCATGACAATTTGAAATATCCATATTCTTTTTTCTAAAAAAAAAAACTATTCGATATTTCATGATAATAGATATATTTGAAAATATAAATGATTGAAAAATGTAATTCATAATTTCTGAAATAATATTTGAAAATTTCTCAATGATCTATCATCATTAGTGAAAAGAACTTATTATATTTTCATTAATGTTCTTATGATATTCCTATTATCAATTTAGAACTATACTGATTATTTGACCAATTTTTCCCTCCTCCACTTTCTGTTGCCTCTCCTCTCAACAATTATAGCTGCTTCCAGGGGGCGGAGCCTCCTTAAAAGCCCTCAATTTTGTTTTTAAAATTAAATTTTCTATGAATACTTTTTTGATTTTTTTTATTTTAAATGCTAAAATATCCATTTTATGATAATTTAGCCTCCTAAATTCAACGAACCCTCAATATAAATTGTCTAGCTCCGCCTGACTGCTTCTTCTTCCTAAAACTTGTTGGCCAAAACTTTTGCTTCCTTCTTTGATCCTCAACTTCTCAGCTTTTTGTTCTTCTTGTCTTCTCAATATTATTGGATTCCGTTTGTAGACATTATCTAGCATCTTTGTAATCTTTTAGGTCTTACATTCGTCGTAGAAAGAATGGAAGTTTTTTTTTTTTCAGGAAAAACAATGGAGATTATAAATTATAATGAATTAAGAAGATGACGACCGAGAAAGGAAACAAAATTCAAGATGAAAAGATGGTGTGATTATGCAAAGAAAATTTTGTCTTTAATTGGGGTTATGAAAATGTGGTTTATGGATAAAATAGAGATTTCAAATGTCAAATGGCTGTAATAAAAAAATTTATGATCGTGAATAGAATTATCTAAAAGTGTAGGTTTTGTGTGCAGTTGGTATATATGTAATAATTTTTTTTTTTCAAGTCAAAACTTTTATGTTGTATTAATGTAACATTTATATTGTATTGTTGTGACATTTATGTACAACTATCGTGATTTTTATATATTGGACCCCCCGACTCGAGTTGATATGCATATCAAGTCTGGATGGTTTGAAGAGGAGGCTTGATAGAAATAGTGAGTCAACAAGAATGTACACGTGTCAATACACATATGGCAGTTTTAGTTAGTAAAATAGTTAGATTTAGACTAATTGTGGTTAGCATATAAGTACAGCTGTGCATTTGTAATCAAAAAAAAATAACAGAGTATCATTAACACCTATTACAGTTTCTTTTCTTCTTCCTCTTCTACAATGATGATTCCTTCGATTATTAGCTAGATTTACCTTTTATCATGGTATCAGTGGTTTTCTCTTATATTTCACCGATTGAATTCAATTTCTAATTCGATTTCACCGATTAATTTCGATTGTGATAATGGCACCACGAAATCCCCATCTCAACCTATCTAATGATGCTTGGCCGGCATTAGCTGCAGGTGATACTCGATCTAATCCTTCAGCTACATCGGATATACCAAGCTCTTCTACTTCTGCTGTGCATGCTTCAGTCAATAGAGATCATGATCCATTACTTCTACACAGTTTCGATTTTCCTGGTATGTGCCTTGTTTCGACCAAACTTGACAGTACTAATTTTCTTCCATGGAGCCGATCTGTTCAAATTGCATTGTTAGCTAAGAATAAGCTCGGTTTTATAATTGGATCTATTACACCTCCTATTGATTTGATTATGTTTGAGCACTGGCAAAGAGTTGACAGCATGGTGAGGTCCTGGTTACTTAATTCATTATCCAAAGACTTGTCTGATGCATTTTTATATGCCAAAACTGCTAAAATACTTTGGGACACCATTAATAGATGATTTGGGGAATGTAATGGCCCCCAGTTATATCAGTTGCAGCGTCAGATAAGTAGCTATTCTCAGGGCAATTCTTCTGTAGCAATCTACTTTACAAATTTGCATAAACTGTGGGATGAATATTCTTTGATTTTGCCTAAACCTTCATGCTCCTGTACTGCTGCAAATGATTGAGAAAGTTTTGATATGAATAACAAGTTAGTTCAATTTTTGATGGGATTGAATGATTCATATGATGCAATTAGAAGTCACATTTTAGTTATGGATCCCTTACCTAATGTTGATAAAGCATACTCTATGGTTATACGGGTTGAGAAACAAAGGGATGTCCATTCTAGTTATCCTGATTCTCTTGATAGTTCGGCATTGTTTACTAAGTTCACTCCTACATACAAAAATTTGCATGGTAGAGGTCATAATAATTCTGCAAGAGGTGGTGGCTTTGGTGGTAGAGGGAGAGGATCTGTTAAGCGATTTCTGATTAAAGAAGAGAAAGCTAAACTAATATGTGAACACTGTGGGGTTCCAGGCCATGACATAGCTGATTGTTTTAAGTTGAAAGGCTACCCTGATTGGTATCACAAGCCTAGAGACAATAAACCCATGGCAAATTTGGCAGATTCCACCTTACCTTCATCACACGTTAACATTGATTCTAGTTCTCTTTCAGCTCTAGTTCAGAAGGAGGTTGCTAAGATTCCTGCTGCTCAATCTCCTGCTACACCTACATCAGAAGAATGTCATACTTATGCTCATTTAGCAGACTTATCAGAGTTGGCTGATTCTCACTTTGCTTTCACTTTAATGGAAGACTTATCTGCTGGTTCATGGATCATAGATACAGGAGCTAGCAAGCATATGTGCAATGACTCCAGAATGATGTCACACCTTCATCTTTTACCATCTTCTGTGTTTGTTTGTCTTCCTGATGGATCTCAGCAAAAAGTGACTCACTTGGGACAGGTTGTTCTTTCAGAGAGTTTAATTCTTAATGATGTATTCCTGGTGCCTACATTTAAGTATAATTTGCTATCTGTTTCTCAGCTAGCAATTAGTATGAATACTAAGTCAGTATTTTTTCCTACTCACTGTGAAATTCAAGATTTTGCTAATGGTGCAATCTTGGCCACTGGAAAGCTTACAAGCAGACTCTACATTTTGCAAAGGGAGTTTTTTGCTAATACCGCTCTCTCTTCAGGTCAAGCTACTGATTGTGATCAGAAAGTATTTGACTCTTGGCATAGGAAATTGGGTCATGCTGCTCCTTCTACTTTACAACATTTGGAGTTTCTTAAACACATGTGTACTCCATCAATTATCCAAGCTCACAGATCTTGTGACATTTGTTATTTTTCCAAATAGACTAGATTGGTGTTCCCTCATAGCTCCATTCATTCTTCCAGACCACTCAAGCTTTTACATGTGGACATATAGGGACCCTATAATCAACCAAGTATCACAAATACTCCATATTTTCTAACCATTGTGGATGATTTCAACAAAATAACTTAGATATGTCTTCTATCATTTAAGAAGCAAGTTGTGCCTTTTTTATCTACATTTGTAAAGATGATTAGTAACAAGTTGGACACCACAGTGAAGACTATCAGGACTGATAATGGTTCAGAATTTATGAGCAAGGATTATCAAATGATTTTTACTAATCTTGGCATTCATCACCACAAGTCTTGTACATACACACCTCAGCAAAATGGTGTGGTAGAAAGAAAGCATAGACATTTGCTTGAAATTGCTAGAGCCCTTATGACTGAATCGGCAGCTCCTAAATATTTGTGGCCATACTTCATTCTCACTGCTGCATGCATAATCAATAGACTCCCATGCTCTATTCTTGGTTGGAAATGTCCTTTTACAGTTTTGTTTGGTGAGATTCCAGCTAATGAACTTCTTCGACCCTTTGGTTGCTTGGCCTTTTGCTAAAAATGTGTCTCCAACTAAAGATAAGTCCACTAATAGGGCTTTTAAGTGCATCATGATAGGCTATACTCCTAGTCAAAAAGCCTATAGGTTATATGATATAACATCTCATCAAATTATTGTTTCTAGAGATGTGGTGTTCATGGAGTTCGTATTCCCTTATACTCTTCACCCCTCTACTCAAAATTCAGAATCCATCATTCCCATTCCAATTATAGATAGCAATACTGATCCAGAATCTACTTCTGCTGATTCTCTAAATTCCAACCTTGAAAATACATCTCAAAATATTTCTGATCATACCACAACATCTCAGCCCATTCTTAGAAAGAGCTCTCGAACATCTCATAAACCATGCTATCTGAAAGATTTCATTACCAATTCCACATGTTCACCAACAGATTTTCGTCTCTTTAATCTAGATGATGATTTTATTAATTTCATTGCTACTACTGCCATCTCCAAAGATCCTTCCACTTTTGATCAAGCTAAGCTTCATCCACATTGGATTGAAGCAATGGATAATGAGATTAAGGCTTTGGAAGACAATCACACTTGGGATTTGACTACTTTACCACCTGGAAAAAAGGCTATTGGATGTAAATGGGTGTATAAGACTAAATTACATCCAGATGGCTCAGTTGAAAGATACAAGGCTAGGTTGGTTGCCAAAGGGTATCATCAAGTTTATGGTGAGGATTATTTGGATAGCTTTGCTCCAGTAGCCAAACCTATTACAATAAGAATGTTGATCGCTCTTGCTACTCTCAAAGGTTGGAACTTGTCTCAGTTGGACATTAACAATGCATTTCTACATGGTTACCTTGATAACGAGGCGTACATGACTCCTCCACCAGGTTATACCATTGCTGCTCATCAGGTATGCAAGTTGAGGAGAAGTCTTTATGGTCTTAAACAAGCTTCTAGACAATGGAATAATGAATTTTGTGACAAATTATTTCAGTTTGGTTTTATTCAATCATGCCATGATCACTGTTTATTTACGTGAAAGAAGGGAAATGATTTTTTAGCAATAGTGGTATATGTTGATGATGTCTTGGTTACTGGTACATTTGATGTTCTTGTTTCTTCTTTCAAACAGTTTCTTTATGATCAATTTACTATCAAGGATTTGGGTATTGCTAAGTATTTTCTTGGGGTTGAAATTACTTATACTAAATCAGGTACTCATCTTAATCAAATGAAGTATATGTTAGATATATTGAAAGATGCTGGAATTCAAAATTGTAAATCAGTTTCAGTATCTTTGCCTCAAGGATCTAAGTTGGCTGCTAACAGTGGTCCTTTATTTACAGATCCCGAACAGTACAGAAGGATCATTGGCAGATTATTATACTTGAACATCACTAGACCAGATGTCACATATGCTGTTCAGCAATTGAGCCAATTTGTGTCTGCATCTTGCTCTGAACATTGGACTGCTGTTGTGCATTTATTGAAGTATCTTAAGGGTAATCCCAATCTTGGGCTTTTCTATCCTAAATTTGGTCAAATGTCATTAAGAAGTTTCAGTGATGCAGATTGGGGATCTTGCACAGATTCTTGAAAATCACTCACAGGCTATTGTGTATTTCTTGGTGATTGTCTTATATCGTGGAAGACCAAGAAACAAACTACTATTTCCAAGAGCTCAGTTGAGGCAGAATATAGAGCTTTGGCAAGTACCACTTGTGAGCTTATTTGGATTAATTACATTGCTGATGACTTAGGTATATCTTTGCCTAAACCAATTCATTTACTTTGTGACAATCAAGCAGCTATGCATATAGTGGAGAACCCCGTCTTTCATGAGTGCACAAAACACATTGACATTGATTGTCACATTGTCAGAAACAAGTTCAAAGAAGGATTTCTTAGTCTCACACATGTCTCAACCAAAGGGCAACTTGCAGATATCTTCACCAAATCTCTTGGCACTGCTCAATTTACATTGTTGGTCTCCAAGCTGGGCATGATCCCTTCTCCTGCTCCAGCTTGAAGGGGGATGATAGAATAGTGAGTTAACAAGAATGTACACGTGTCAATACACATATGGCAGTTTTAGTTAGTAAAATAGTTAGATTTAGACTAATTGTGGTTAGCATATAAGTACAGCTGTGCATTTATAATCAAAAAAAAAAAGAGTATCAATAACACCTATTACAGTTTCTTTTCTTCTTCCTCTTCTACAATGGTGATTCCTTCGATTATTAGCTAGATTTACCTTTTATCAAGGCCTTTAAGAGTTTGATCCACACAGTTCATCGAGTTCATCCATATGACCGACCAAGATGTGTCACCTAGACGGCTCCTCGGTGACCCGGTCAGAATCATTTCCGTAGCGGGTCCGAATGGGTCTGGCTCGCTCGGGCAGAATATTCCGAGTAGGGTGCTTTCAACCACCAAGAAATCGTGGGGAATTCAACCGCCACTCTCGTGAAAATAGACAAAAATCAAGGAGAGTAGTTGGCATGATCCCCACTACTCGAGCTCTTCCTAGGCTATAAATAAGATAATTTCTAACTTGTAAGGGGTTCCAACATTTTTTGTACTAAGCACTAAAGAGCTCATTTCTCTAAGCAATTACATACGATTCTGCCCGATCACTAAAAATCGTCCAGAATCAATCGAGCTAATTTACCCGAGTACGCTGCAGGCCAGTGTTTTCTGCACTTCTTATACACATTTTCAACCCATTTTCATCCAATTTTCACCAATCTAATCCGAATTCAATCAATTTGAGTGTTCGATTAGGAATTACATCATTAATCAAATTTCAACGTCAACATTATGTACTGTAACTTATAAACAAAAAGAAGAATTTCACCACAATTTATACATATAGATAAATTTATGTGATATTCATTTGACATTTATGTATATGGATAAATTTCATAACAAAACCCAATTTATAGATTAGTTCTCAATTCTGTACCCAAATTTTAAAGTTTCTCAATAAGGGGCTCAATTTAACATTTTTTCTTAATTTAAGGCTTAAACTTTAGATTGAGTTCTCAATTTAAGACAAAATTTCATATTCTTTTTTATTTATATTTATATATTTATTTATATTTCAACATATATTTATATTTTGGATAAATTAAGACATGTTAGTGTGGTTTAAAAACAATTTTCATCCAACTTACCTTAACTTATATGAAAGAAAAAAAATATAATTAATTCAATTCATAAAATATAATTTATATTAAACCGATTAATATTAAAATCAATTTTATATACTTTTATTCATAAAATTAAGAAAATAAAGGAATCTTAATTTTTTGAATTGCATTTATTTTATATATATATATATAAATTAATAGAAGTCGGATGAAGATTGTTCTTAAATTGCACGAACTTGTCTTAATTTATCTAAATTATATATACATATTAAAATATAAATAAATTATAAATATAAATAATAAAATAAAATAAAATAAAAATGAAATTTGTCTTGAATTGAGAACTCAATCTAATTTTTAAGTCTTAAATTGAGAAAAAGAATGTAAAATTGAACCCCTTATTAAGAAACTTTAAAATTTGAGTCTTGAATTGAGAACTGGTCTATAAATTGGATCTTGTTATGAAATTTATCCTTATGTATATTCATGTGACATTTATGTTCAATAAATGTATGGATATTTGTACATAAATGTCACATGAATATCACATAAAGTATCTATGTACAAATTGTATTGAAATTCTTCCTTTTTTTCTAAGTTATAGTACACAAAGGTCACAATATTTGTATATAAATGTCAAACTAATATAACATATATAAAGATCACACTTTTATAATATAAAGATTAATATATGAAATAAAATAAAAGACAAAACTCATAAATTCAGATTAAATCAACCTGAATTGTATGAATCTTAGATTTACACACCTGGTCTCGGAAGAATTTGTATATCCAAAAATAAATCCTTCAATTTGGGCTGCTCAAAATGTAAAGTTACTCAAACTAAAAGGATTGGGCCCTGGGTTTACATTGCCCATACTCTGATTTTATTTTCTTGATTAGTCATTGATGAAGCTTCAAAACGAGATACCACAACATGCATGCTAGTAATTAATAAAAAAAAAAACTTTGGTAATTATTACAAGTTTGTTAAAATATTACAGGTATTTGAGAACTCATTTAGTTTAGGATTAATTTTGAAAAAATCACGAATTTTATATAGATTTATAATTTTAATTAATTTTTTAAATATCACTAAATATAACATAAATTTTTATATTTTTTTGTAAATTTAACTAATAAGTAAATTTTAGGAGCATTTATTTTATAAATAACTCTCACCGTTTAAAATAAAATAATGACCTAACATACAAAATGATAGTTAATTTGAAATGGTGCAAGTTATTTTCAAAATAAACATATTTGAAATCTACCTGTTGGTAAAAATTACAAAAAAAAAGTTGGTTAAAATTGTAAATGATGTGAAATGTCAGATTATATTTGATGATATTTAAAAAGCTAGTTAAAATTACAAATTAAGTAAAATTCATAATTTCTTTTACAATTAACCCTTTAGTTTATTATCAAAATATTATTTCCTCCATTCCACAAAGAAAGACTTGTATACTATTTTTGGTTGTTCCACAAAGATAGACTAGTTACTATATTAATATAGTTTTTAATTTGTAATATATGTTCTTCATTAAATGTATATTAAATTACCACATTTCAACTCTCTATTTATGTTTTGAAACAAGAAAATGTTACATTCAATGCTTTAATGAAAGATAAGAGTATAATTAAAACTTCAAATATTTTTTTAATTTCTGTAAAATATAAATATGTCTATCTTTATAGCAACAAGTGTAGACTACCTGATAACATGCATTATAAGATGACATAATTTAAACAATACACATAGTATTCATTAACAAAGACAAGATTAAATATAATGATTTTGTGTATAGATACATAATGACACTGATTGTAGTGACTATTATATATGTTTGCAATCACAGCTCTAGTAAATCTTAAAACTTGTATATCATCGTATCTTTGGCCTACACTCAATCATTTTCTTGTCTATAAATTTGTATGTACAAAGATACGATGAGATATATATATATAGTACTTCTTTCCTCCAATAAAACAAGTTACATTTTTTTGAGACAGATGAAGTACATATATATAGATCAGAGAAATCTAACAAGCCGCCATAGCCATAGATTTGTTCTTCGACTTCTCGACAATGGATGTCGATCCATCAAGAACTTGCACTTCTTGGGATCTCATATTCATCACATCATTTGCAGAAATGGGCTTTCCCATGCAAATTAGATGAGTCTCTTGAAGATGATACTTGTACACACAATCTTGATGATACTTGTACACACAATCTTGTCCATGCCCCTTTTTGTCTTTTTGCTTTCCTAATGCAAGCAAGCTCTCCATACCAAATTAAAGAAACTAAACTAGCTAGTGTAGAGAGATTGATATAGTAAGAAATCAAGATTTTGCTTTTGTTTAATAATGGAAGGTGTGTATATATATATATATAGTACTATGAATTCTTTCTTTAATATAGAAGAGAGTTTGGTGTCAAGTGGAAGAAGAGAATTTTTTGACAAAATCAAAAGGAATAAAAATGGTACCACAATCTTGTTAATCATAGAGATGTGTGATTCTTTTTAGATAGGTATTAGGTTCCTTTTTCTTGTAAGAGATTGCAAGACCAACATACTTGTTCTTCCTTGTATTTTCCCAAATCACAAGCATTTCTCTTCTCATTCTTTATCCCATATCATATTCTTATTCGGTCTTTTATTTGCATGGAAAAGAGGAAGCATAAGCAGATATTTTAATTTTCATTATCCTCGGAAAATAAAATAAAAATAAAAAAATAAAAAGCTTATGAGTTGATCAGAGTAATTTTTGGACTGAATTCGTTGTGCCTAAATAGTAAAAAGGGTAAAGGTACTCTGGCTAAATAGTAGTTACATGGTTCAATCCAGGTAATTTTAGCCAAACTTCTGACGTTTTTATTCTTTCTGTCCGTACCATATACTTTGGTCCACATACTTTGGTCCACAGTATCAATGTATATATTGTTTCATTCTAGCATCCCCGCCGCCTCCCGGGCCGCTCGCCACACAGGTCCTGCCGCCACCTAGGTGGTCCGCTCCGCCGGCATCTTCTCGATTCCAGAGGTCCGTTTGATTCCAGGTCCGTCCATCTTCCTCCCGCCGCCACCTAGGTCGTCCGCTCCGTCGGCATCTTCTCGATTCCAGAGGTCCGTCTACCTTCCTCAGGTCCAGTTCCAATGTCCTGGGGGATTCGAACCCGTGACCAATCCACCTTTCTCAGATCCAGTTCCAAGGCCCTGACAGGATCCAAGTTCCAAGGCCCTGACAGGATCCAGTTCCAAGGGCTCCGCCGGCATCTTCTCGATTCCAGTCGATTTCAGGTCCGTCCATCTTCCTCAGGTCCAGTTCCAAGGTCCTGGGGGATTCGAACCCATGACCAGTCGGCATCTTCTCGATTCCAGAGGTCCGTCTACCCTTCCTCAGGTCCAGTTCCAAGGTCCTGAGGGATTCGAACTTCTCGATTTCAGAGGTCCGTCTACCCTTCCTCAGGTCCAGTTCCAAGGTCCTGGGGGATTCGAACCTGTGCCCTGACAACTCCCACTGCAAAGTGCTCACGGGGAGATTCGAACCCGTGACCTGCTCTGATACCAAGTGTTGGACCATCAAGCGCATTACCGCTACACCAAAAGGATATCCAATGGACATAGGGCGCAACTTTAATGTCTTATACTTATGTAACTTTGTGCTCACGGATTCGAATCTGGAAAAGCCGTGCCCCACACCTATTTAAGCTCCAACCCAAGACAGGTTGCTGGGAAATATCCCAACACATACTCAGGTCATACCATCATATCTCATATTAAGGATGTAATTGATCAAAATGACTAAAAAATAAAAGTTAAGAAGTCTATGAAAAGAACTTCTCTTAAAATTTGGCTAAAAATGAGGGTTTCCACTAAGACAAATTCTCATGTACATCAGGTGTATGAATCTAAGATCCATATAATTTGGGTTAATCCAATCTAAATTTGCGAGTTTTGGTTTTTTATTTTATTTTATATGTTGACATTTATGTTATATTAATGTGACTTTTATGTACCAATTTCGTGACCTTTATGTGTTGTAATTTAGAAAAAAAAAATGAAGAATTTCAACACAATTTGTACCTATATATTTTTATGTGACATTCATGTTATATTTATGTATATTAGTGCGATATTTATGTACAAATATTCTTACCTTTATATATTAAATAAAGGTAAAGATATTTATACATAAAGATTATATGAGTATCACATAAAGGTATATATATATATATATATATATACATTTTGTTGAAATTCTTCATTTATATCCTAAGTTACAGTACATAAAGGTCAAAACATTTGTACATAAAGGTCACACCAGTACAACAAAGGTCACACTAATATAATATAACATAAAGGTTTGTCTGAAACGAAAAAAAGAAAAAAAGAAAACTCATGGTTGGATCAATATGGATCGACCTAAATTGCATGTGCACCAATTACACATCAGATTTATTCTTCCACAAATTAATTTTATTCTTATCGACACTCATAATTTATCATGTTTATTTTCAAATTATTCAAAATCTAAGTAAGTTGTAAAAGCAACAATGTATCAATATATATATATATATATATATATATATATATATAATTTAAATTTTATATATTATCTACCAATGTCTATTATCAACCTAGTTAAATTGATATCATTCAACAGCCACATTAATTAACTTTAAATTTCTAGTTATTATGGACGTAATTTGTAGAATTAAAATGAAAAATTGTATATTTGACATGTGTAGTTTTACTTTTTTTTCTTTGAACCCTATATTTATTTATTCAGATGATGTGCGTGTCAATTTAAATATTTTAATAACAATCAAATTATTAAACAATAAACGATCTCCATGTAACTTTTAATAATAAATGGATATTGGAGCTTATTTAACAATGCATGGGGAGCGGCTAAAACAACGCAGATCAAATTCTTTGTACCAAAATCCCTATATTATGTATTGTATGTATCATGTCAAAATTATGTAGTTTTAAATAAATAATATTTTTTAATTGAACAATTAATTGTGACCACTATTATTTTCATAGCAATATAATATAATATGTATATGGGATGTGATACAAAAGTGGATAGAGATGTTCGGTACAAAGGATCTGAATTAAATCGGCAAACTTACTTTTTTTTTTCTAAATAAATGAACAAAACCAACTTTTTTTTTAATGAATATGTATCCATTATAATATTTATAATGTATGTATCCTAGAAGTTGAGATGAAATTTTAGAAGTCTATATCCATATATATAATATCAAAATTATTGATAAAAATAGTAAAAAGTATTTTCCCATCCAAACTAAGTTATTAAAATTAAAAAGTTTACTAAAAAAAAAAAGAAAATTTGAAGGAACTAGCTACATGGCTTATAGGGTTGGAGGGGTAGGTGGTGAATTAATCTTTCACTAAATTTTTAAAAAGTCTAAAAACTCCTTTTTTTTTAAATCGATTTTTTTAATATGTAATATATTAAATTGATTTTTTTTAATGATCTTTAATTTTATAACCATATTGCATATATAAAAATAATTTTTTTGGAATTTATATTTTGTGAGTTTAAACATTTGTGCATATGATATATAAATTTTTTTTTGAGTGAGTTTGAACATTTACAAAAGGTAGAGAATACAAATGGAACAAAATTTATAATAAATAGATTAGATATATTAAATCAAATAATGTTTTAGAAATAAAAAAAATAGAAATGTTATTTTTTTGTAAAGTCTAATATATTTTATGAAAATATGAATTTTCAATTTATTTAAATATTTTTAAATAATAATGTTGGTCTCAAGTGGTGTTCGAGGTTCAGAGGGGGTGAATGAACCTTGGTCGATTTTGCAAATCTTTAAAAAACCTTTCTACTTTGCAAGTTACTTGAACTTGCAGCGTCAGATCGTTACTGCTTACAGCACTAGGATGCAGTGCTGTACGCTGTAACTTAGAGTTTTATACACAGCGGAAAAATATAAGATATAACACAAGGCTGATTTTCTCAAAATGCTTCTTTAAAAAACGTTTAATGCTTATGAGATATACAAGATCAGAAGGTAAATGCACAAATAAATAAAGCAATTAAACACGTATGGCTTATAGTGGTTCGAAGGTGGTGTAATTCTTCTACGTCCACTCTACTGCTCCTCGAGCAGGAACTTTGTTAAGCAAAATTGAATTACATGACCCTCCTAACAGTCTATCAACTTTACAAAGCAACCACCTACTGAAGTCCAGTATACACACAACAACTGCAAACTTCAAATGCTAACCCACACAGGGTTCTACACTCCCACACAGAGAAGCTGCCTAACTCTAGACAACTATACAAACAGCAAGAATCTCTCCTATCAACTGTTCGACACCTCTAAAACAACCTAAGCACACAACAACAAGGTTAAAAGTATATATGATTGTTTCTTCAACTGGTGCGACGAAGTGAGCTTCTGAATCCTTTGAGGGATCTTTCAGCACTGAGCTTGCTTCACTTCACAGAGGTTGAGTGACTGAAACTGATAGTAGACTTGAATATTTGTATCTTGAAAGCTTGTGAGTTTTTGCACGAATGTTTCAGTTACCAGCTTCAATGTGTCTCTTCCTCTATTTATACTTGTAGGAGAAGATATCCGTTGAAGGAGATATCTCTCTTTTGAATTTGAAGTAGTCTGATCAAAGGCATGACTCGCATTTAATGCGACTTGACTTTCTCTTTTGGAGCATTTAATGCGGCAGTTGCGGCTCGCAACTTTCTACAGCGCGTCAGTCCACGTGGCATCTTCGTATTGGCTCCGTGTCTGCAACTTTGATCTTATCTCGAACGGCTCTATTTATTCTTTCTTGAATCTTCGTTCCTCGTACTGCATTTATCCTTCCTAGGATTGCAGGATACTTCTTGTTGTAGTTGGCGCTGATTGACTTCTTTGAACTGTAAGCTTTGCGTATCCTAGGTCTTCCTGCAGCTAATGTTTTCTTGCAGTGCTGCTGTAACTAAGACCTGGTTGCAGTATTTTGAGTAGAGCTGCTGCATCTTTTTCTTGCAGCACTCATGTACGCCATTCCTTCTTACTTAGCTGTAGTGAAGTTATGTCTTCTTGCAGCGATGCTGTATCTGCCTTCTTGCAGCAGCTTCTTTTTTGAAAGGCTTAGATGCAGCTTTATCCTTGATAAACCTCCATTTTTCAGCACTTATCACTAGACTCAAACCTAGTCTATATATTCACTTAAACACTGTGAAAAATTGGGTATTTAACACTTCCTATTACAAATACGTTTTGTCTCATCAAAATCTAAATATCGAAATCTTAACAAGTAATTATATTCTATATAAAAATAAAATTTACACATGAAAAATGTGCAAATAGTAAATTTTAATTTGTAATACATTATACTATTTCCAATTCAAAACAAATGTCATTCTGGAAATCAAATTTTGTTCCAATTTTAAATGTCGTTTTACTTATTTTGCCACTTTTTTTTCAAGTTTACCCTCATTCTCAATCCCTTTAAGAGATTTCTTAATTTTAAATTAACTATATATTTAATCTCTTTAGAATTTATTAACACAACATTCAACATTCTTTTCTTATCTCAAATTTTCCTTATTTCTTTCTTTTATATTATTTTATCTCATAAAATAATTAAGAATGAGAGAAATAAAGAGTCATATTATCTAAAAGCATATTTAAATTCCTTAATTTATGAAAAATCAAAAAATTGGAGGAAGTATGATTGTAAAATATTATTATATTAAATCATACGTGGTTATATATCAAATTAGAAATGTAAAAAAATATTGTATAGTCAACTACTTAATAATTATATTATATCATTTTATTTAAAAACCTAACTAATGATTTTTATTGTTGAACAATATTTCATCATTATTTTAAATTATAAATAAAAATAAATTTATTTGTAATAAATAAACAATTGGTATATAATAGCAAAAGCCACTTATAAATAATATTAGTTAACTTAAAAAAGATTTTAAAAAATTAAACAAGAATAGGGCATCTAGGTGTTATTTTCGTCTAGCACTTTTTGCAACACTTACAATGTAAGAAGAGATTCTCTATCTCCCTATTTTGATCAAGTAATGTTAAATCGTAGTAGGTTAGGCTAGGTGTGCAACATGAATATATTATTATAAATAAAACTTGTGCTAATTTTCCACATAAAAACAACTGAAAGATCAATAAAATGACAAGTTTCTTCAAGACAAATTTTCTGCAACTGTACAATAGTGGCTATACAATATTAAGGTAAAGAGCAGGCCTTGTTTTCTTGCATTTAGCTACTTAGTTAGTCAATGTAAACACATGTGCATACCATTGCATCCTATCTGTTTGTATAATTGTCTGAATCAAAGCAATAGTTGGCCGGCCACGTTACGTAACCTCGTTTTGTCCTCAAATGGCGAAATGATTCGATGCTCTTTTCGTTATAAGGGCTGCGTTGCTTCTTCTCTGCAGAAAACGGCAATATACCAATGAAGAATCTCCAAGTATCTGTATTGTTTCATTTGATCATTTGCATGTCCTTTTTTGTTCATGCACTCTGCCATGTTGAGATTCTTGAATCTTGCTTGATTGATCGTAGTGTGTTTAACTTCACTCTTTACCCTCGTTCTGGAAATGACCCGACTACTTACTTCTCCTTGCTCGATTTCTCAATCCAAAATCTGCGTTTCGCGGATCCTTTGGCTCCTAAGCCGATAGCCATCATCATGCCGGATAGTAAGCAGCAGCTGATTGACACTGTTTTGTGTTGCAGGAAAGGGCTATGGGAGATCAGAGTGAGGAGTGGTGGACATAGCTACGAGGGCTCTTCGTATATAGCTAACGATGGATCATCATTCGTGTTGATCGATATGATGAACCTGAATCAAATTTCTGTGGAGATAGAATCAGAAGTGGCTTGGGTCGAGGTTGGAGCAACACTAGGCCAAACTTATTGTGCAATTTCTGAAGCTAGTCCTGTTCATGGTTTTCCAGCAGGGTCCTGCCCCACGGTGGGGATCGGAGGGCACGTTGCAGGCGGTGGGTTCGGATTTCTATCAAGAAAATATGGCCTGGCTGCTGACAATGTGGTGGATGCTCTTCTGATTGATGCAGATGGGAGATTGCTAAACAGGGCAGCCATGGGAGAGGAGGTGTTTTGGGCGATCCGGGGTGGGGGTGGGGGCAATTGGGGAGTTGTTTATGCGTGGAAAATCCGGCTTTTAGGCGTGCCTGATATCGTGACAAGCTTCATAGTATCCAAGCCCGGATCAAGAGGTCATATCTTGAGGTTACTCGAGAAATGGCAACGTGTAGCATCCGGGCTCGAGGAAGGATTTTATTTGTCGACGTGCGTGGGGGCCGCCTTGCCCGACGCGAAAGGTATAGGCATTTCGGCCACATTCAAGGGGTTCTATTTAGGTCACAAGGCAGAAGCTGTGTCAATCTTGGATTCTGTCTTTCCAGAGCTGGAAATCAGGGCAGACGACTGCGAAGAAATGTCTTGGATCGAGTCGATTTTGTACTTTTCGGGGTTGAGCAATGCTAGCACCATCGCCACCTTGAAAGAGAGGGTTAGTCAGGACAGGCACTACTTCAAGGCCAAGTCAGATTATGTAAGAAGTCCAATATCAACAAGTGGACTAGCAATTGCAATGGAAATACTTGAGAAAGAGCCAAAAGGTTATGCTATTTTAGACCCCTATGGGGGTGCAATGCACCAAATAAGCAGTGAATCAATACCTTTCCCACATAGAAAAGGCAACATTTTTGCAATCCAATATTTAGTAGAATGGAGAGAAGAAGACAATGATAAAAGCCAAGATTACATAGATTGGATTAGGGCATTCTATAGTGCAATGGGGCCCTACGTTTCGTCGGGCCCGAGAGCAGCTTATATAAACTATGAGGACTACGATCTTGGCGTGATGAATCTAATGAATAGCAGCGTACGAACTTCTGACACGGTCGAGGTTGCTAGGATTTGGGGTGAAAAATATTATTTGAAAAATTATGATAAACTAGTAAGAATCAAGACAATGATAGATCCAACAAATGTGTTTAGAAATCAACAAGGGATTCCTCCAATGTCTAATACTTCTCAAGGGAAAGCACAAATGTAAACAAATAGAGATTGAGTTTGAGTGTTTTTGTCCTTTTTTTTTCTTAATTTGTGAAAGTTGGGATTTTTTGTGACTTGTTCATGAGTTTATTATGTATATCTCTATAAATGAGTTTGGAATGTACATTTTCTCTTTTGATTTGACAAACATGAGTGCTCCTCTTGTTTACTCCATTTATTTAGAAATAGGAAAAAGTAAAGTGGCCCCATATAGGCATTTACTACATTGGTTTTATCGAAAAACACTAAAATAATCTTCTAGAATAAATTTAATAAAACAAATAAGGACAAATATATTAAATATAGTGTTGTAATTAACCCGTCGTCTTATTTAATAGTTCTACATAATATATTTTGATTAATGATTTGATAATATATTAAAAAAACTAATGCTCTAATTTCAACAATTACAAAGTAAGTAACTTACAAAAATAAAATTGTGAATAGTAAAATTAGTAAGCGATAAGGGTCTCACATTTTGGATAGTATGTATTTAATTCATCTACCATTGGTTTAGTTATTCCTTTCAAAAAAATTGTGTATGTTTTCAAAATTCAAATATAAACAAAATTATATAATTAATTATGAGAATTTTCGATTATCTCTAATTATCATCTTTATATTTATATATAAAACAGAATAACCGAATGACACGTGTCATCCTCTCAATAACTCATTCAAAAATAGTATTAATAATTATGTTAATTAATTTTATTGTAAAATCAATTTTTCTAAAACCACATCAACAATTTATTGCCATTTAAAATCATGGTAATCTTAATTTGAGAATCATGCTAACTCCAACTCATTATATTAATAAGGAATCTTTCTTATCAGTTGCTAATTATTCGATGAAATTATGTTGACTATGCAAAATATATAGTTGTCAAATCAATTCAAGATGGGATCAGCGTAAATATGAATGTTCAAGTTGAAAATCAACACATTTCTTATTATTTTCTTATAATATAAAGTAATATATATACATCTCAAGTCTACAAATTTTTCATATTAAAATATTTTTCTTACAAGTTAAATATATAATAAATAAAATTTTTAAACTAATTAATATGACTTATTAATAATATCAAATTTAATGTTCATAATAAATATAACTAAATAATATATAAATCTTTATCTATATATATAAAAGAATTACCAAATATGCCACATGTCAAGTCTATCAAATTGTCATATTAAAATTATATTTTTACAAATTAAATCTATAATATATAGAATTTTTAAGCTAATTAATATAATTAATTAATGATATTAAATTGGGTTAATTGCTAAAAAATCATTAACGTTATTTAATTTATAATTTTAATCAATTTTTTAAATATTACCGAATATAACATGAATTTTCATATCTTTTAAAAATTTAGCCAACAGGTAGATTTTGGGTTTGTTATTTTAGAAATAATTCTCACATTCAAAATAGAATAATAACTTAACATACAAAATGATAGTTATTTTGAAATGATGAGAGTTATTTTCAAAATAAACGTACTTGAAATCTGCCCGTTGGTTAAAATTGCAAAAAATATGAAAGTTCATGTTATATTTGGTGATATATAAAAAGTTGGTTAAAATTGCAAATTAAGTAAAGTTCGTGATTTTTCTAATAATTAGCCCTATCAAATTTAATGTTCATAATAATTATTACTAAATAATATATATATATATATATATATATATAATTACCACATATACCACATGTCAAGTCTACAAATTTTTCATATTCAATATTTTTTTTACAAATTAAATCTATAATAGATAGTACTTTAAAGCTAATCAATATGACTAATTCATGATATCAAATTTAATGTTTATAATAAACATTACTAAATAATAATGAAAATTTAACTAAATTTGTTAAAATACATATAACACATGCTAAACTTTAAATATAGAAATCATTTATACATTTGAAATTTTTTATTCAAAAAAATTTATAATAAAATATAAAGAAATAAATAAAGAAGGAAAAAACTAAGACAAAGGTAGGGATGATTAAAAAGGATTTTTCAAACTTTTAAAACTTATTAATTAATGAAAATTAAATAGTTTTTGCGGATTTATGTTTTAAACTAATTTATGAAATTTATATGAAAATTTTCAACTTTTTTTTTATTATCATTTAATTGAAAATAAAATTTGAAAGTTATTCTAAACTTTAATAATATCAAACTAACAAAATGATGGAAAAGTTAAATAATATAATAGGCACAACAGATTTTTTTTAATCAAAAGGCGTTATATTTAATGTTGATTTGATAATGTGTAAAACCATATATATATATATATATATATATATATATATTTATATAAATAACATTAACTATTTTACGAAGTTTAATTTAAGTTTTTTTTTTAATTCTGTGTATTACATGACCTGAAATAATAATTTTATATATAACAAAGACACTACAAAGTAAAACATGTTTTTAGTACAATGTTATCCAACATAACACCACCTGCATTATATAATTACATATATATATATATATTACCCTTTTTATTGTTATTAGCTTTACCCATTTAATGACAAAGCTATGACAAAAAATCATAAAAGAAACCCGTCGTTTTAAAAAATTGAATTTGTCTCAACTTTATTTATATTGTAATTATTAAGAAAAGTTAATAATTTTTATTTCAAAAAAAAAAGTTAATAATTTTCTTTTTCAACTTTACCTCCATGGCACTATCCCTTTTATTGTAATATATTTTTATTTAATGTTATATACTATTAGCTATGGGAAAATGATCCAAACTATTCAATTTAAGATAGTATGTATTATTAATATCCAATACTATTTTAATATTGTCCATTCTACCCAATATTAAATAAAAATATCTCAAATTATCCACTTTTTCGGATAACAACCCCCACTTTTTTGATGTAGATTTCTTTCATATCACTTGATATAATTAAATATATAGTTAAAGTCAAAAATTAAATTGAGACAACCGTTTTTCGTATAGCCCTATGTACAAATTTCGTGTAGTCCTTTGTCAGAATTTTATGTAGCCCTATGTCTGAATTTCGTGTAGTCCTTTGTTTGAATTTCGTGTAGTCCTATATTCGAATTTCGTGTAGTCCCTAAGCTAAAACTTAAGCTGATTTTTGTGTTGTTAGGATGTATACTATAAGTCTAGTTTTTGTATGAACATCTATTTTGATATGAGAATCTTTTATGGTCAAATGTTTGCATTTTATATTTGTTATATATGTTATTGCAATTGTCCAATTAATTTATATTGTAGATAACATGGTGTGTGGTGCCATATAGAAAATCATGTTATCAGTTCCTTATAAATTATAAATGGTAGTTCACAACCAAGATGATTTTGGACAAGGATAAATTTCATAACAAGACCCAATTTATAAATTAATTTTCAATTTTGAACCCGAATTTTAAAGTTTCTCAATAAGGGACTCAATTTAACATTTTTTCTCAATTTAAAACTTGAAATTTAGATTTAGTTCTCAATTCAAGACAAAATTTCATTTTTTTTCTTTTTTATTAAATTTATAATTTATTTATATTTTAATATGTATTTATAATTTAGATTAATTAAGATAAGTCCGTGCAATTTTGGAACGATCTTCATCCGACTTGTATTAATTTATATATATATATATTAATTTATATATATATAATAAATGCAATTAAAAAAAATAAAGATTCTTTTATTTTCTTAATTTTATGAATAAAAGTATAGAAAATCAATTTTAATATTTAATATAAATAATATTTTATAAATTAAATTAATTATATTTTTTTTCTTTGTTTTTTTCGTATAAATTAAGATAAATCGGATGAAAATTATTTTTAAAATGCATTAACTTAACTTAATTTATCCAAAATATGAATACATATTGAAATATAAATAAATTTATAAATATAAATAAAAAAGAAAATGAAATTTTGTCTTGAATTTAGAATTCAATCTAAATTTCAAGCCTTCAATTGAGAAAAAATGTTAAATTGAGTCCCTTAAACTTTAAAATTCAGATCTAAAATTGAGAACTAATCTATAAATAGAGTCTTGTTATGAAATTTATCCTTTTGGACAAATAATCGGAATGATTGTAGTGTAATTTGGTATTAGTCTATCTTGATTATAAAATTACACTACTACATTTTGTATGTATTGAACATGACCAATTGAGGTGGTTCGATTTATACTGACTATATAATAGAATAAGACATCTGTTGTTATGGATGTGCATACTCTTAATCATTATATAATAACGGGCACGTATATTCGATATATGTTTTTTTAATTTACCAATGTGTGAGATTTATTCATTAAATCAATAAGTTCGGTAAATTGGGATACAATGTTGTTTATATGGTGTGCTGTTGATATAGAATGAAACTGTGTCCTAATTATTTAGGATGATGATGTCTCCTTGAGAAGCTCGTAAGGATTATCATGTAAACGCTGCACGTGGATTTATTCCTACATAATAATAAAGTTGAGTGGTACTACTCTTGAAATTAGATGTTAATTAATTATTAACGGACATTCGATATCTTAAACATGAGGAGATAAATGCGCACATAATAAATAGGAGCCCGTATTTAATATAGATTTGAGACGGTAGTTCAATAATAACTCTTTAGTGGATCGAGTTATTATTAACGAGATTAAGAAGTGTGTTCAGGCCGAACTAGGACTCATAATCCCATCAGGAGACTTAATCCTAATCCTCATCTAGATTCCTGTTATAGCCTATAAATAAGCCTTAAATCAACCGCTTCTAAACACATAAAAATTTCACAAACGATTGTAGTAGAAGGCGACCACACAACGTTCGAAAAAAATATGAAGAATACAGCAGAAGATCGTGAGGTATAGAGTTCGAGAAAAATGTGAAAAATACAACAGAAGATCATGAGGTCCAAGCTCTTGTGAGGTTCAAGCTCTATCGATAGTTCGACAGTTCTGACCTTAAAACTGGTTCGTCTTCACCTATTACGGTGAAAGGTATGAAGAATACAACAGAAGATCGTGAGGTCCAGGCTCTTGTGAGGTTCAAGCTCTATCGATAATTCGACAGTTTTGACCTTAAAACTGGTTCGTCTTCACCTATTACGGTGAAAGGTATGATGGATTGTTGCCCATACAACGTTCGAGAAAAAGGTGAGGAATATAGTAGAAAATCGTGAGGTCCAGGCTCTATCAATAGTTCAGTAGTTCTGACCTTAGAATTGGTTCGTCTTCACCTATTACGGTGAAAGGAATGATTCGTTTTCCGCTGCGCATTACTGTGAAAGATATGATTCCTTTTTCACTGCACATTAATCATATCTTGTATGGATCCCAAATCAGATAATTGCATAGGTTAGCGATCCGACGGTTCCAACATGTGCATCAATTGATAACAATAATTATATTATTATGTTCAGTTCAACATTACTACACAAAAATGTTATAATCTAATATGTAATGACTGTGTTATGACCTCATTTTAAAATTTCGTGTATTTATAATCTAATGAAATTTGTGTATTAAATATACAACAATTTTATTGTTTAACCTGTGATTAAAACACAGCAAAACAGTTTACTTTTTTAGACCCATCTCATCTCATGACCAAGTACATATTTGACTCAAATGTGTATTTTTGGATAATTTGAAGTAAAAATATAGTGATTTGGGTATATTTGATACACTCTTAAATATTTTTTGATATTTGAATACACCCTCAAATATTTATGGGTATTTGGGGTCATTTTCTCATTAGTTATGTTTATTAAATATTGGGTAATATAATTAAGAAAAAAGAAAATATAAATCATTAATAAATGTTTCCATATTTTTTATTGTCCATCGGCGGTGTATACTCCCGAGCTTTTAAATTATTCAATCTTGAGAAGGGGATTTATAGACAAATTCAAGAAACTAAAAAAGAGAGAATATTTGAGTAAGGTACTTTGTTTTTTATTTTTGCAGGCTACTCAAGCTTGATAAAAATGGAGACCCGGACGTCGGAGCTTGTGGGTCGGGTCGACCCGGCTCAGGGATTTGATGTTGATGCTTTGCTCTGTTATGCGATTGCTAACGTTGATGGGTTTCCTCAAAGTCCTTCAAACTCCATTGTTTCTCAGGTTTTTTTTTTTTGCCGGGAGTTTTGGGTTTATCCATTGTGTTTCTCTGTTTCTTTAATGAATTTAGTTTTGGAAGAGTTTATCATATTGAATTATTGATTTTGTTTGGCTAAAAAGTTTTGATCTTTTGTAGTTTGTAGGTAATGAATTCTGATATTGTGGCTGCGTGAGTTGATATGGATGTCAGTTTGTAGCTTCTGAAAATAAGAAGTATGATTGTTGTAGTTATGCATATCAAAAGGTTGCAAATAGTTTGAATTTTGTTGATAGACTAGTTGAATGATCAAAATCCCAACCCAAAAAGAAAGAAAAAAATTGGATGCTCAAGAAGAAAAAATAGTGATTAACTTTGTAAATTGATTCGGTACATTACAGTTTCAAACAAATACGAACATTTCTCTGTTGTAAGTTGGAATTGATTCGGTTCTTGAAGTTGATGCGTGGAATTGTTTTTGCTTATATAATCTAGTGACTTAAAAGCTTATTTCAAATTCACTTTTTTGCTCTATGTTTTCAATTTAGTTTGGGCATGGTCAATCCAATCCTACTTTCCTTGTGGAAGTCCACAGTGGATCTTCAAAGAAGCGTTATGTGATGAGAAAGAAACCTCCAGGAAAGTTGCTTGAATCTGCACATGCCGTTGAGAGAGAGTTTCAGGTTCGATTGCATATATTCTCTCTCCATGAAAAATAGCCAATGATTGTCATATTTTTTCCCTTCTAACTGATTGGTCCTTCTTAATATTGCAGGTTTTACATGCCTTGGGTACGCGTACATTGGTCCCAGTGCCTAAAGTATTTTGTCTGTGTACTGATCCTAGTGTGATTGGTACTCCATTTTACATAATGGAGTTCCTTGAAGGACGTATATATATTGACCCCTTTCTCCCAGTATGAGCTCTTTACTCTTTCTGTCCTTTTGGTTTTGTTGGAAATTAAGACCCCATGAGTATGGAATGTCTGATTAATTTCTAAATCATTATTTAGAATGTGGGACCTAGTCAAAGGAATGCAATTTATCGGGCAACTGCTAAAGCTTTGGCGTCTCTTCATTCTGTTGATGTGGATGCCATTGGTCTGCGCAACTACGGAAAACCGAATAATTACTGTAAACGACAGGTGGGCTATTGGTTTCTTTGAATAGTTGTTTCTTAGTTTCTTTCTCTTTTGTATTCATTTGTAGATGAAAGTTGGTTTATACAACTAATAAAGTCCAAAAGTTTTACATAGATTCTTATGATACAATAAGCTGATGAAGCATGTCAACTTTCATAGGTGGAGAGATGGGCCAAACAGTACCTTGTTTCTACTGGCGAGGGCAAGTCTAATAGAAACCCTAGAATGTTAGAACTTTCTGACTGGTTGCGTCAGCATATTCCTCTTGAAGATTCTTCAGGAGCAGCAGCAGGCTTAGTCCATGGCGACTTTCGTATTGATAATCTTGTCTTTCATCCCACTGAGGTTGGTATCTACAGAACCTTCTTATTTGTTGTTGATATGCACTGATTATTCTACGACGTCAAGCTCAGAAGTTTTCTCTGAACATCCTTTAATCGATTTCTACTTCATGTCTGCAGGATAGAGTGATTGGCATTCTTGACTGGGAGCTATCCACCCTAGGCAATCAAATGTGCGATGTTGCATACAGCTGCATGGTAACTTTTAATGTCTGTTAAAATTGGATAAAGATACTATTTCTTGTATATAATTTCATTCTTATTTGTTCTGTTTCATGCCAGCAATACATTGTGGATATTTCTTTGGAGAAAGTACAAATGAATGGAGGTCTTGAATTGACTGGAATACCTGAAGGGATTCCTTCACTGGCAGAGTATCTGGCAGATTATTGTGCTGCTACTGTAAGAAATACTTGATGATTTCCGATTTCTTCTCCCTTACAACGGTCAATTAGTCTGGCTAAATTGGAATAAATTTTAATCAAAGTGAATTCAAATAAATACTGATTCCTTTTCTACGACCACAATTAATTTTCTATTGGTTATTGGTGGGTTTTGAGGTATAGAATATTTTCCTCTTAATCTGTTCTGTGGCCTCAAGTCACAGAATGCTTGTCAGGTGAAAGGTAGTATTTGAACTATCTTTTTTCTTCTTCTTTTTTTTTTTTAAAACTAAAACAATGGTCATGTTGGAGTATCACGAATTTCATATCTGAAATTATAGTTAATTTCTCGTGTTTATATTTTTTCGATAATTGGAGGCTCTTTGTGGTAGTTCGTGATTATTTATTTATTTGTGCGTAATTCATGATTTTAGTATCTTACAGTGCACATTTATTTGTGCTTCTGAAAAGACTTGATTTTAATGTTAGTTTACAGCATACAGTTAGATGTCATGGATACTTCTGCTAAGATTTAGAGCTCTAACTCTGATTAATGATTGCAACTCAGGGAAAACCATGGCCTGCCACTCAGTGGAAGTTTTATGTTGCCTTTTCATTGTTCCGTGGGGCCTCGATCTATGCTGGAGTACATACTAGATTTATCTTGGTATCAGCTACTAAACCTAATATACTAGTGTTTATGAGATGGTTATTCTGATTTGCTTTGAAGGCTTGCATATAGGAGCTTCGTAATGATCTATATATTTGTAACCATATATTTGCAGGGAAATGCTTCCGGTGGAGAGCGTGCGCGCAATGCTGGAATGAAGGCTGATGCTCTCATCGATATTGCCTGGAAGTTTATTGAGAGGGAATCTGTTCTTCCTCCACATCCGCCTCAGGGTACTCTTGATTTGAAACATATTCAATTATCTTTTGAGTCCACCTGGACTACAAACTCGATAGATACTAGGAATAGTTGTAATTACATTTTGCTTGATCCTTCGCTTCATAGTTGTAGTGTTTCTCAGTATATGGTATAAGAGTACCAAGAAGTTGACAAAACCACTTATCAGATTTTTGTGGGATATTATTAATCATTCGAGTCACGAATTCTTAACCAAATGATAGTTCATGCTGCACAGATATTATTAGTTGCTTTTGTTACTCTGGAGAATAAATCCTACTTTAAAATTAATTGTTTTTCATTCCAAATCCTTCCTTTATCAGAATCTATCCCCCGAGAGCATGTACAACAACCTGAAAAAGAAAACGGAGACAGCCTTCATTCAAGTGGAGGAAAATTTGTCCCAAATCAAAAGGTTCAAGGCTTAAGAAACAGGTTGATCAAGTTTATGGAGGATCACATATATCCAATGGAGACTGAATTCTATGAACTTGCACAATCGAGCAAACGTTGGTCCATTCACCCCGAAGAGGAGAGGTTAAAGGAGCTAGCAAAAAAAGAAGGCCTGTGGAACTTATTTATTCCTGTATGTGCTGTTTCCAATGTGTATTATCCTCATTTCATTTCGTTGTTATAATCTATACTATTAGCTGTATGCATTTTAAGAAATCCTTCATTTATGCAGTTTGATAGTGCTGCTAGGGTTAAGCAAGTCATTTCCAGTGACAAAGAGGGTCACATCAACAAGACATTTGATGAACTACTCGGTGCTGGTCTTTCAAACCTTGAGTATGGATACCTTTGTGAGATCATGGGCCGTTCCGTATGGGCCCCACAGGTGTTTAACTGTGGGGCACCTGATACTGGAAATATGGAGGTTAGAATACTGACAATGTGATCAATGGTTTCTTCTTGATAACAGTGTTGAGATTAATAAAAATAGTTCTTCAATTATTATATTATTTCTGTTTAATCATGTTAGATTATGTTATATGATCGTAGATTAATTTCTTCTGCTTGTTTGCCTCTCTTGTAGGTGTTAATGCGCTATGGAAATGCTGAACAAATACGTCAATGGCTTGTTCCCTTGCTAGAAGGAAATATCCGGTCTGGATTTGCAATGACAGAGCCACAAGTTGCATCTTCCGATGCTACCAATATAGAGTGTTCTATCACAAGGTATGAACGGTCGCAAACCCTAAACCCTAAACCTTTGATTACAATATGTTGAAACAGTCATGTTTATTCTTCTTTATAATGATGCAAAAATATATAATGATGCTTAAAACGGATAAATAAAATGACCAGCAAGACAACCTTTTCACTTTTAGATAGGATCTGAGCATGCTTATATTTGTCTAGGAGGACTTAGTTGGATCTTAGACAACTTTTTCACTTCTTGCAAATATTTGGTTTTTTTTTATTTGTGCTCTCACTCCTTGTGAGTTTCAAATGATTTTTGACAAATGAGTTTCATTTTGACATGATTAAGTTGGAATATTTTATGTTTACGTATCGTTTTAAACACATAAATTGCTTTGGACAGACATGAAGATTCATATATTATCAATGGGAGAAAGTGGTGGACTAGTGGAGCCATGGATCCTAGGTGCAAAATCCTTATCGTCATGGTTAGTTATTCTACTTCATATCTCCAAGATTTTTTTCGAAGTCAATATTCTAATTCAAGAAATACTCAGGGAAAAACGAATTTCACAGCCCCAAAGCATCGACAGCAATCTATGATCTTGGTAGACATCAACACTCCTGGTGTCAACATAAAGAGACCATTAACGGTGTTTGGCTTTGACGACGCACCCCATGGACATGCAGAAATAACATTCGAAAATGTTCGCGTTCCATCCACGAATATCCTTCTTGGAGAGGGTCGTGGATTCGAAATTGCACAGGTGGGGTTTTCAGTTTTTCCTCAAACTTGAATTTATTGATGTTTTATGAGTTGTACTTGTCATGCTTCCCTTGCTTGTACTCTTTTAACAGGGTAGACTGGGTCCCGGACGATTGCACCATTGCATGAGGCTGATTGGCGCTGCTGAGCGTGGCATGCAGATGATGATTCAGAGAGCAATAAGCAGACGAGCATTCGACAAGCTCATTGCCCAGCATGGCTCGTTTCTTTCAGATGCTGCTAAGGTTCGTCTGCTCGTACTTCCACTCGAAATTATTTCTGTGAAACCAGTAGCTTGATTTCTTTACTTGGGTGTCTACTTTATACTTGATCATTTTGATTCAATTTTATTATTATTGATTTCTGAAAGCTCCATGATCTTTATTTTTTAATAACATCTTGTGAGTTTTAAAAGATGTAAGGTTGTGTTTGGATGGAGGGATTCAAGGAAGGATTTGAAATTTATAGTAGTAAATCCATTGGTGGTGTTTGGATTGATATGAACTTAAAATATGAGTGAATTGATTTTTGAGCAGTATAAGTGAATTTTGAATCCACCCTGAGTGGATTTGAAATTATTTCAAATATTGTGTTTAAAATCCCTCCATCCAGACACAACCTAAGAGTTTATCTAACAAACTTAGCCAATTGACATGAAGGCTGCAAACGGGGCTAGACGAGCAATCGGGCCGAATTTGTAACCTCTTATATCGAGTAATGATTTTTCCCATGCTGCAGTGCCGGATCGAACTCGAAAGTGTTAGATTGCTGGTTCTGGAAGCTGCAGACCAACTTGATCGACTTGGAAACAAAACGGCGCGTGGAACCATCGCCATGGCCAAGGTAATAGACAAATATGTGTTGGATGTTTGGATTTCAAAACTCATAGGCCACTTTCCTCTTGGTTCTTCCCTAACTCTAGCAATCTTCTTCAATGTGCAGGTTGCGGCTCCAAACATGGCGCTAAAAGTGCTCGACATGGCGATGCAAGTGCACGGTGCAGCCGGTGTATCAGGTGACACTGTTCTCTCTCACCTTTGGGCCACCGCAAGAACACTGAGAATTGCAGATGGTCCTGATGAAGTCCACTTGGGAACCATTGCAAAGTTAGAGCTAAGAAGAGCTAAGCTTTGAACGACTAGAAACGAAGATTTTCATGTGCGATATCTTGTGATAGAATCGAACCATCGTGGTATTCCCGTTTCATTTTGCACACACCAACATGGGTGTGTGTGTGTTCGTGTGGAAATGGACGGTAGATGCTGCAATGGAAGTTGTGTCACATTTGAAAGAATCATTCGTGTAAGGCTAATAAGGTGAATGATAATGTTGTAATAGAAATAATTGTCAAGCATCAATGTTGTAAGAGTAATAAGGTGGTGGTGATGTACCATGCAAACATATATTTTAATCTTGAATTGTGGAAAATGTTATGAGAATATTTTATGAAGCTTAATTTGATATCTTTTATCTATTTTGAATTTGGGGTTTGACTATTATTTGTTATTAAATATGTCAGTTGTTTATATTCAAATACCTATTGAACTTAAACTTAAAGAACACCAAACAATTAAATAGGTTTGATTTTTTAATGCTTGGCAATATGATGTATGGTCCTAATTGAACTAGTTTGACAGTTGAAAACTATTTTATATCCTATTTCTATTACGTTTAATTTCACGAGTCTATGTCACATACAATTATATAAAGTATGGCATCAAGTATTATATATAGGGGTGGAGATTGGAACGGAAATTTTCGATATCCGCCGAATTCGATTCGAAATTTTCCGATTTTGAAACGAATATTTTTAATTCAAAATTAGAAAATCCGAATTCCGATTTTTCCGAAAATTTTTGGATGGAAATTGGAATTAGTTTTGAAATTTTTGGAAATTCTGAAATCCGATCCGAAATATTTCCAAAATTCAATTTTCGAAAATTCTGATTTCCGATCCGATCCGAAATTCCTATCCGATTTTCGATTTATTTCCGAAATAATAGTATATAATATTCTTCTATAGCAAATAGTATATAATATAAAATGTTTGAATTATATTATATAATATAATATATTTTATATACATTTACTATATGTAAATATAAATATACATATTATAGTATATTTTATAATACTATATACAATATAATATATTTTATATACTTTATATTATGTGTAAATATAAATATACATATTATAATATACTTTATAATATTATATAATATATTTTATATACTTTATACTATATGATAATAAATAAATATATTATATACTATATGTATATAGTATAGTTTATACTATAATTTTATTTTATACTATATACTATAGTTTATAGTTTATACTGTAGTTTTTTAGTATTATTTTATAATATATACTATATGCCATAGTTTACATTGTAATATATTAGGTTCGTATTATTTCTTAGGATATTAGAAAATGTAATATAGCTAATAGACCAACTAATTAATTTCGAAAAAATTTTAATTTCTGAAAATTTCGAAAAAAATTCCAAAAATTTCCGACAATTTCCGAAAAAATTCCGAAAATTCCGAAATTTTAGAATTCCGAAATTGTCGAAAATACCGAAATTTCCGAAATCGGATTGCATTTCACATTTCCGAAATTTTTTGAAAATTTTCCGAAACACCCTATTTCCGATTCGATCCGTCCGATCTCCACCTCTAATTATATATCCTCCGATTATATAACATCGAATTAAAAAAAAAAAAAAAAGAGAATAGTCTTCTAATTCATTTTTCTTTATTTATATGATATCAACATAGACCACAAAATATTTTGGTAGGTAAATATATCACCATTAATTTGCATGCATGGCCTTCACTCATTCTACCATCGTAGCCATCGTTTTAGGGTCCGATAAATCCGACTAACCATTCTTTTTCCGTACAAATTCTTCTAAATATAGAAACTAAACTAACAAAACTTAAATTTCTCGTGTCCCTTCAACTATAAATAACCCCATTCTTCTTACCAAAAATTTCATCAGCCAGAGTTCAAAGGGAATCCAATTAGTAAGAGAATTCCCTTCGAGCTCTGAAATAAATCACTGGAGAAATAGTAAAAAAAAAGTAAATAAGGAACAAATAAAATGGGGAGCATGAATAAGAAGGCAACAGTCGCGGCGGTCGCATCCATTCTGTTGGTGGCGGCCGTTGTGGCGGTGGTTGTTGGCTCGACCAAACGAGCCAGCCAAGAAGCATCGACGGGGTCCACCTCCCGGGCGGTGAAGGGCATTTGCTCCCCCACAGACTACAAAGAAACTTGCGAAAAGAGTCTTGCCGGCGCCAACAGCAGCGACCCGAAAGAGCTGGTGAAGCTGGCCATCGACGTGACGGTGACCAACATTCAAGAAGTCCTTCAACGCTCGGCTCTGTTGAAGGAAGCGGCCACCGACCCCGGCACGAAGGATGCCTACGCCGTCTGCGAAGAGGTCCTTCAAAATGCGGTCGATGACCTTAAAAGATCGGTCGAGAAGGTGGGAGACTTTAGCATTGTCAAGCTCGGTGAATACATGGAGGATCTCAAGACGTGGTTGAGCGCCGTGATTACCAACCAGGAGACCTGCGTCGATGCCTTCGAGAACTCGAGTGGCGACACCGGTGAGAAGATGAAGAGCTTGCTCAAGGTTGCTAGGGAATTGTCCAGCAATGGCTTGGCTATGGTGACTGAAATGTCTTCTATGTTTACCGCCTTCACCTTCGGTAACCGGAAAATGTTCCCGAGCTCGACCACACCTGCATTAGCGGCGGCACCCGCTCTACCTCCCACCCCAGCAGCACAAGCTCCGGAGACTCCTGTCGGTGTTGACCAATCGACTCCTGCTGCTACTGCTGCCCCTCCTACCCCTACCGCCCCAGTGGCGGCTGCTGCCGCCCCAGTGGTGGTGGGCGCGGCGGCTCCACCGCCCGCCTTCGCGGAGAAGAGGCTACCAGTGGGTGGCGCCGCCAGCTTGAAGCCGAGCATCGTGGTGGCACAAGACGGAAGTGGCCAGTTCAAGACCGTCTCCGAGGCCGTAAACTCATTGCCAAAGGGGAACAACCCTGTTGTGATCTTTGTTAAGGCTGGTTTGTACGACGAGATTGTCTCCATCCCCAAGGGAGTGAACATGGTTACCTTGGTCGGAGAAGGTCCGATGAAGACCAGAATCACGGGCAACAAGAACTTCGCCGCCGGCGTGAAGACCTACCACACCGCCACGGTGGCCGTGAACTCAGAAGACTTCTTGGCCATGGACATCGCATTCGAGAACACCGCCGGCGCAGAAGGGCACCAGGCCGTGGCCCTCCGAGTCTCCGGCGACCGTGCCGTCTTCTACAACGTGGCCATCGACGGGTACCAAGACACCCTCTACGCCCACAACTACCGCCAGTACTACCGCGACTGCTCCATCTCCGGCACCATCGACTTCGTCTTTGGTGACTCGCTCTCCATCTTCCAGAACTGCACATTCATCGTCAGGAAGCCCGCCCCGAACCAGGCGTGCATGGTGACAGCCCAAGGGCGCATAGACCCACGCAGCCAGGGCTCGTTCGTGATCCAGAACTGCAACATCACCGCAGAGCCGGCGTTCTTGGAGGCACAGCCACCACACAAGGCATACCTGGGGCGGCCATGGAAGGAGCTCTCAAGGACCATCATCATGTACTCCAACATCGAGGGGTCCATTGCACCGGAGGGGTGGTCACCATGGGCCGGAAACTTCGCCCTCGACACCTGCTACTATGCGGAGTTCGAGAACAAGGGAGCCGGTGCCGACACAGCGAACCGGGTTCAATGGGCGGGTATCAAGAAGATCACGCTGGAGGAGGCTCAGAGTTGGACCGGAGGAGTCGTTTATGGCGGTGATGCATGGATCACGGAAGCTGGAGTTCCATATGTTCCCACTTTGTATTGATTGCTAATGCAAGTTTAGAATGAATCCCAATTTTTTTTTCATTTAGTATCATCATAGTGAATCTTGTAATGCTTAATTCCATTTTCTTGTAATAATCATTTCATTTCTTCAGTGACAAAAAAATTAAAATTAAATGAAAAATCTTTATATATAGATCCATTATCAGCTTCACATAGAATTAGGATCGTACGTCTATTATTATTCACCCAAAACGGATGAATTCGTTTGGATTTTTATTGAGATGTTTATGACGGTTCGAAATATATAATATTACAAGATTAATTTTCATTCCTTTTTATTACAACTCGTGTGGATATTTATGTACCAAATATATATTTATTAAATATATTTTTTAGTAAAATATGTATTATATTATGTGAAATAATTAATTATTTGTATGGAAATCTTCTAAATCAATTTTAAAATTTTATTTCTAAATTTTACTGTGGAAAATTTTGAGAATCAAATATACTACATTTTCTAATAAAATTTGACAAAACAAATGTAACATTTTTCCCTGAAAACCCTCCTTTTTTTGTTTGTTTTAAATAGTATTGAAATGAAAACGAAAAGTTATTTATGAAAACAAACAATAAACTTATTATCAACAAGCTTATTATCTGATTCCGAAATCCAAACAATTTTAGTGTACAAGCATACTAGCATACTAAAGTTTCAACTTTCATCATTAATAAATGAGTATTAATTACTTTGGAATAATATCCTCAAAATGTAATATAAGAAAATTAAATATAATATTTTTGAGATAAAAGATTGATTAAAATAATTAATTATTAATAAATTATAAAAAAATTTGCGTAGGAAGAATGTAACAAAAAAAATCCATAAATAAAAGATTATGTCGACAAAGTTGCACCATAATTTAAATATCAACTGGGGTGTATATACACTTTAGTGATATATTTTTAACCTTAATTAGTGATGTATAATTGCACAATATTCAACCTTAAATACAATATTGACATAAAAAATAATTAGAGTGTGTCTACTGTGCAACTGGTGCACATGTAATTCGGGTCGATCTTAATCTGTATGTTTTTTTTTTTTTTGGTTTTATTTCAGGCCAAAATCTTCATATTGTATTGTTGTGATCTTTATGTATAAATTTCATAACTTTTATGTACAATAATTTAGAAAAAAAAGGAAGAATTTCAGCAAAATTTGTACATAAATACCTTTATGTAATATTTAAATGTATGAATATTTGTATATAAAAGTCACATGCATATACATATATAAGGGTCACATGAATATCACATAAAAATATCTATGTACAAATTTTGTTGAATTTTTTTTTTTTTTCTTTCTAATTTATAATACATAAATGTTACAACATTTGTACATAAAGTTACCAAATTTGTACATAAAGGTGAATAGATAAAATAAAATAAAATAAAAAAGATAAAAATCGCAGATCTGGATTGAATCGACTCGAAATTGTATGAATCTTAGATTTATGCATGCACTTTGTGCACATGAAAATTTGTGAAATAATTAATATATATATATATATATATATATATATATATAATTAGATCAATTTTCTATTATACAATAATATTTTATTTTATTATTGATGTATCTCCATGTACGTAACATAATCACTAGCTACTACATATAACTATAGTAATGAGATGTTATTTAATTTGTGACAAAAGTGTACACCGAAATATATTTCTCGTGTTTAATAATTATATCAATCAAAAACAGGTAAATTAATAACTAATTAAAAATCATAAAATGATAAATTTAATATGTCATACATTGAAAACATATTTCAAATGAATAAGTTTTAATTTGAAATTACAATTTAAAATAGTTTAAAACCCTTTAAAAATTACACATACAAAATACAATTGATAATGTAAAAAATTGCAGATTTAGCCCCACAGGTCTTTAGAGTCATTTCAATTTGGTCCTGAGAGTTTTAAAATTAATCTCGCCAGAAAATTTCATCCAAACTAATGGGTAAGTCATGAGTTTGATAGACCAATTAATCTTGCAATGTTTGAAATATGTGACTACTTTTACAATACTTTTTTCTAATTAGACAATTTTTGCAACTAGTGAGGCAATAATTTCTCATAACCCTAACTTAAACTTATAATAACAAGTCTTTATTTTCAATTTTTCCTCTCAATAAATTGAAAATCATGTAATGATATCTATTCATATAACCCATGAATACTTTGAAATTTATATAAACCCATAACTCAAGCAACAATGAGATCATTTTAATTGGTCTTCTTAAGACAAATGTAAATATTTAATTTGATACGTGTAAGCATGTTGGATCAATTCTATTTAATTGATAAATTTATTATTTAGATCATTGTGATAACACATGTATTTATAGTTATAAAATCTCAAGAAAATAATAAAAAACTCAAGAAAATAATAAACCAAGAAATTTAAACTAGGTTCGAACGAATATATATATATATATATATATATATATATATATATATATATATATATATAATAAACCAAGAAATTTAAACTAGGTTCGAACGAATATATATATATATATATATAATAAACCAAGAAATTTAAACTAGATTCGAACAAATATTTATATATATATATATATATAAATTATGAAAACTAGTATTTTATTGTTGTCTAGAGCTAAAATATCATATATATATATATATATAAAATGAATAATTACATTAATAAAATGAAAAACAAGACTCGAAGATAATAATAAAAAAAAAAAAAAAAGATCCCAATCAAACTACTTCGTGTGCATGGCCGCCATTGTTAATTTGTTACCCTCCTACAATGTCGAACACATGTTCCTTTCTCCGACATATATATATATTTAGAAATAAAACTAATTAACAACCTTAAATAGTCGTGAAAACCCTAATTTTTAGCGAACGGTACTAACTAATTTCATCAAATATAAAAACCTCTCTCTTTCGATCAAATTTCCTTCATCACACCTCAGAGCTCTCGATCAAGAAAGTGATCAACTCCTTTGGGAGCTCTGAGAAGGAAAAAAAAATTAATAAAAATGGGGGGCTCTAACAAGAAGATCGCGGTTGCAGGTGTCGCATCCATTCTTTTGGTGGCAGCAGTAGTCGCCGTTGTAGTGGTCAATACCAAAAACAACGGCACGGGCCCGAGTCCAATGGGCCCGAGTCCTACTGCTAGCCACTCCAACACCGTCGTCTCAAAGACGGTTCAGAGCATGTGCGCCCCCACAGATTACAAAGAAACGTGCGAAAAGAGCTTGGCTCAAGCCAACTCCACGGATCCCAAGGATCTGATCATGGTGGCGTTCAACGCCACCATTAAAAACATCGGCGACGTGCTCAATAGCTCGGCGCTAATGCAGCAAGCGGCCACCGATGCTAGCACCAAGGCCGCCTTCGATGTCTGCAAACAAGTGCTCGAACGAGCCATTGACGACTTGCGAAGGTCAGTTGACAAAGTCGCCGGGGGATTCAACGCCACCAAGGTCGGTGAATACGTGGAGGATCTAAAGACATGGCTCAGCGCCGTCGTCACCAACCAGGAGACGTGCGCCGATGCCTTCGACACTGACGGCGACAACGACGGTGACAACGACGACGGCGAGACCATTGTGAAGATGAGGGAGTTGTTGAAAAGTGTGAAGGAGTTATCTAGCAATGCCCTAGCTATGGTGTCAGAAATTTCCACCATTGTTGGATCATTCGGAAACAACGCCGCCGGAAGGCGAAGTCTCCTTGCCCACCCCGCGCTCGTTTTCAAGAACAAGCGAGAAATGCTCCTCTACAAGTTGGAGCACCCGGATATCGTGGTGGCGCAGGATGGAAGTGGGCAGTTCAAGACCATAAATGAAGCCATTGCAAGGATTCCAAAGAATAACAATGCTCTGTTCGCCATTTTTGTTAAAGCTGGTGTGTACAAGGAGACTGTCCAAATTCCGAAAGGTGCTAACAACGTTTTATTGTTCGGAGAAAGAGGAAATGTGCAGGATGGTTTGAAGGAGACCGTAATCACCGGATACAAGAACTTCGCCGACGGTGTTAAGACCTGGGATACCGCCACCGTTGGTGAGTTTTTCTTCTACTTTCATTCTCTATTTTGCTCTAATACTTTTCAAAATACTCAAATTCAAAGAAATCTTATATTATATGATGAACTAGAACGAAATCTTGATTTTGACTGTACAAATGATTCAGAAAATGAGTTTAGGTAGTAAAGTGAAAATCCCTAGATATTAGATATTGTTGATACCTATAGAAATTTGGATGTCACATTAGAATTTCCGACGGTAACGTCAGCAATTTTGAAAATTTCGATAAAAATGACTGAATTAGAAAAAATTAAAATATAAATGATCAAAGTTAAAGAACAAATACTTAGTTGTAAAAAATGGAAAGTGTCTTATATACGATCCGAAAAATTTAAGATTGCAAAATGCAATCAATTCCACTAGTTTGTTAGACTACATGATGAAATAAGTTTGCAATGATATTCCTACAGCCGTGGATGCCGATGACTTTTTCGCGGCCGGCATTACCATCGAAAACACGGCGGGGCCGTTGGGTCACCAAGCCGTAGCCCTCCGTGTCTCCGGTGACCGTGCCATCTTCTACGGTGTGAACATCTACGGCTACCAAGACACCCTCTACGCCCACACCTACCGACAATTCTACAGCAAATGCACCATCTCAGGCACCATCGACTTCATCTTCGGGGACGCCCTCTCCATTTTCCAGAGCTGCACATTCGTGGTCCGGAAGCCCGGCCCGAACCAGTCATGCATGGTGACGGCCCAAGGGCGCATAGAACGACGCAGTGTGGGAGCTATCGTCATCCAAAACGGCAACATCACAGCGGAGCCGGAGTTGATCCCAGCGCAGCCACCACACAAAGCTTACCTCGGCCGCCCATGGAAGGAGCTCTCAAGGACCATCATCATGGAGTCCAACATCGACGGCTTCATTGAGCCCCAAGGGTGGGCCCCTTGGGCCGGAAACTTCGCATTGGATACATGCTACTATGGGGAGTACTCGAACCGTGGAGCCGGTTCAAACACCACGGACCGGGTTAAATGGAAGGGTATCAAGAAGATCACAACACAAATTGCTGAGTCTTTCACCCCAGGGAAAGCTTTTGGTGGTGATGACTGGATTAAGAGCCTGGGCTTGGACTATGTTCCCACATTGATGCACGTTTAGATTTTTTTTTTTTTTTTTTTTTTTTGTAATTTCGAATATTAGCTACCCATTTTAGAAAAAAATTGGTGGAGTTTTCATCTATGAGATGGATTTGATCCTGTATCAATGTTTATCTAATATCAAATTTTTTACAAAATGGTGATAGTACTTAACACGTGTGCATCATAATTTCATGTGAAAATGACTCTCATCATAATTTTCAAAAAAACATATGATGGACTTCCAAATATATGAAATATGTTAATTTAAGAATTTTAGATAAAAAGATATTTAAAAAAGACTATGTAATTTATTTGAGAAAATAAATTATTATTGAAAAGAAAATGTGAGGTTCATCCTAAACTTTAATAATAAAAATCAAACTAAAAGTGGTAGAAAAGTTGAAATAATGTAATAGATATAGCAACATGTAGTTTTTCAAATGTAATGAATAAAATCAATTTTTCCTTTACAAATTAAAGATATATATTATATTTAATGTTAAATTAAAGGATATGCATTACATAAAACCTAGATATATATTATTAATTTTATTTAAATCTTATGAATTACACGGGCTATGCTAGTTTTCTAATATATGAAGGATAGTGTTACATATTTATGCATATATGAGTTATTATTTATGTAAAACGTTATTATATTGTTTAATACATATATGTAAATGAAAACATGAAAGTACTGTCACAATGAATTACTCAATATTTAAGAAATATTGTTAAATTATTTAAAAATTTGTTTAAATTCCAAAACCACCAACATATCTAGAAATTTTTTTTAAAACAAAATATGCATTTATTTAATCTTTTTTTATTTTTGGCTTAACAAGTAGACTCTGCTTAATAATGTTTTTTTTATAAAAAAATATGTTAACTAAAATTATGAGATTGTATATCTATAGTTAGAATTATTTTTTTTATCATAAATAATTTTTTATATTTTTAAGATTTCATTATGTTTAAATTATAACCTTTAATGTATAACTAAAATGCACCAATATACATTAGCAACAACAAATTACAAAGAATTGCAACTAGGATATCACAATATTAGGTAACACTATACATGTATTCTTTCTCTATATTATTTTCTGAAGAGAAAACAGAATTTGACCAATATGTCACGATCACTAAACATTCGTGGGGGTTTTCTTTAAATTTTCTTATGCTTATTTTAAAATCTAGTATATTGTTAATTATGATAGTGCCACGTGTGTATACATAATAAAAAATTATAGGTGTGAATTCTTGGAATTTTAAAAATAAAATTGGGCTAGATAAGTGTTAATGGGCTATAGTTATAGTCTATGGCCCAACCCAACTTCTCAATCTCTTCTCTCATCTCATCCGCGAGCGGGAAACATCATTTCGCAAAAACAATTTGAATCTCTCTCTCTCTCTCTCTCTCTCTCTCTCACACACACACACACAACATTCACAAAACCCACAAATCAAAATCCCCCAATGTTGCAAGCCCTAGGTTCCAGGTGAAGGTAGATTCTGCAAAATAGAAGTATAGCTCTTATGGAAGGGTTTGAGTATAAGTGTAGAAAATGAATGGCGATTGGGAGAATCTAGAATCTTCCTCTGGGAAATTTCTTCAAACAGTGAAGCCTCTTCGCGACCTCGAGTCAAATTGGACCGTGGATGTGGCTAAGAATTTGGAGGAGTATTTGCTGAAGATTTGCTCAGGGCAGATCACCGGCGACGAAGATGCTATATTTTCTGTAAATTTTGCCGAAGGTAAATTATTTATTAAACAACGTTGTTTTAAGAGGCTTACCGTTTTCTTGGACTTAACTAATGAAGTATTTTTTTGTTGGGTGGAGTTCTGTAGCTGCTTTGCTGCTTCAGGGATCTGTGCAGGTGTATAGTAAGAAAGTGGAGTACTTGTATTCGTTGGTTCTCCATGCTTTGAATTTCATTTCTCAGAAAAGGTTTGAATTTTTTCTTTGGGTTTATTGTTTGTCGAATGTTGATTTTTCCGACGGTCGTGTCCCCTTTGCTGGATATGAAGTTTCTTGCTTTGGATAGTCGTTTTACTGTTATATCTTGGAAAAGCAGTGTGAAAGGCATATGATTGAGTAAGATTATCAATCCAATTTAATAATACATCATTTTTTTTCAGGATTGAGAAACTTTCAGTTCATTCACTCTCTCCAAGCTTTTATTTTTTTTGGTGTTGGGGGGGGGAGGTGTAAGAAAACTTGCACATAATATGGGATGCTCACTTGGAAAGATTAAATATGATTTACGCTTTTATAACTTATATAAAACGTCTTTGATGATTATGAATATTATTGCATAGCATATAGGCTGAGGGATTTGTTTGGATAAACACACCAAAATAGCTAAATACAGAGAATTTGTTCACTTTGTATGTCAGCTTGTTTTGGGGTGCTGGTTGTACTTGAAGTGTATTTATGTTGAATTGCTTCAGAAAGTGAATCGAAAATACATGTAAGTGATGGAATTTGTTTGGGTCATTTCTCCAATGCTACAAAAAGAGAAACATTTCCATTTGTGTCATTAACATTTTGGTTACTATGGTACAAAAACTTTCATGATCTGTGAATATATTGAGATTTCTTGAAGGGTTGATGGGTTTTGGTAGTGCAAATTTTTATTGGGAGGTAACTGGTGTGGGAATGCTGATTATTGAATCTGAGGGTGCCATATGCCAAGGACAAATTGCATATCTGGTTACTTGGATAACCGATTCAAAGAGATATGACTTCTTCTATGTGCTGAAATGTCGATAGCTAAAACATTATGAAGAACACCGAATTCCTTCACTTTGACCATTGACTTATTTGTGTTTTGTGGATTGCGTACAACTTGGGACATGTTTCGTCCCTTCCAGCAGGAAAATTATTGTTTAATGTGTGTCATTTTAACAGTCAAGAAGATCAAGAAGCAGGTCCATCTGCTCGATCAGATTCAGGTGCACACAGTTCAAAAGATGATGGGGAAGATCCATTTTGGGTTTTGGAGGATATACCTGGTAGGTTGTTTTATGTGGTTGTTCTTTACAATTATGGTAGTTCACGTATCGCACAAATTGAACTCATTTGGTCAGTTAATGTTGCAGTGGAAGCAAAGATTTGCCTGGATGGTGCAACCTCTAGGGATACACAACCATGTCGTTTTGTGAGGCCCCCTGCAAACCTAGTTGTTCTTGAAGGTGAATGCTTGGATGCTGGAAGTGGTTCTGGGGAGCTAGAGTCGTATTTGGTACAATAGTGTTACTTCTAGCATTACATAACCTTTATTGCATACCCCTGTTGAAAAACAATGGTTAGTTTTATTTTTGCAGTTAGCCACAAGTGATCTTTACCGGGATTTCATCCTACTGGATTCTTGTGATGCTATTTTTGTTGACAATTTTCTTGGCTCTAAAGCTGGAAAAGGGCCAAGTAATGTTTACCGGGGCAGCTCTGTAAAGTCTAAAGGCCACAAGACGTTTCAGTCACCATCAAGACAATCTGGGGGAACTGCACAAAAGTTGTCTGCTAAAAAGCAAAATGATGCTAATTTGCTCCAGTCACCGTGTGTAGAACAAAGATTTGAATCTGACGACTGCAATATTGGGCATTCTTCTCCTCCTCCCTTCGATTTTCCTGCTAATGGTAATGATGGATTTGGAATGGGAGATGCTCATTCAGAACCTGGAGATTTCAACGACTTTGATGATGGTGATGATAATGATGATGATCCATGGAAACCTTTGAATCCTCATGCGCCTGGAAATTTGAAAGTCAAACCTCATAAAAAAGGTTGTTTTGGGCTTTTCCACTTCCATCTGTTGTACCTGGTACTGCTGTATTTCCGTATAATGGCTTTCTGATCTCACTCTATAATGCAGTGAAACACAAAAGAAGGCTGGATGTTGGTTCCAGGAAACATCAATCTCTAACGACAGAATTTCCTCTTGCAAGACTTAATGGTCCTATCAGCACTGAACTAACTGAAATATGGGAAGCAAAATTAAGTGTTGGAAATTCACAATCTCTTTCACGTTATGAGAAGGTTGTTATCTTGGTTATTATGTTTGCAACTTAAAATTCTTCTACTTTCACGAACTAAACTGTTCTATGCAGCTGCGGCAATCACTGATTCTGGGGGAGAGGAAAACGAAAGATGCCTTTAATAGTCCTGAAAATAATAATGAAGACAATGGATATGATAGTGAAGATCAGGATTTTGGACCACCAGATTTTGACATGCCTGATAATAACACGGTCAACGACAACACATTCGATCCTCCTGAAGATGTTCCTCCATTCCAAGAAAAGGTTTGTCTGGTTTTACTTAGACTTGCTGAATGCATTTGGAATATAAATTAGAAAGGTGCCTTCACAAAACACTCGTAGTTTCACTTATGCAGTTTGAAAATCCAGATGTTGATCCCAACCTTGAAGACCTTTGCCGGTCTCACTTGGTAAGAACTTGTTTTCGAGCTTTCCTCTGGGTACAATGACACTGCATATTGTATTTAAGAAAATTCGGTCACTGATTTTGTTGTTATTTTCTGAAGGGAAGAATGCTAGGAAATGATTTTAGGTTACAACTACTAGTAAATTGCTGTTACTCTGATAATAATTTCAACATCATGATATAACACACACTAGTATACCATTGTAGGATGCTCTTCTTGCTACCCTGGCTGAAAACGAGAAACAGACAGAATTGGCTACTCGAGTTTCTACATGGAAGCAAAGAATTGAGCAGAACTTGGAAGAGCAAGTAAATAGTTTCAACTTTTTCCATTTGTGGGGAATGTTCTGCCATTATATCTTTATGTGATAGCTATAGCCATTCATCACAGGATGCACGTCCACCGTTTGACATTCACAAATATGGTGATAGAGTTCTGGGTAAGCTATCCACAGAAGTAGATGGAGAAAATGCCTTGTCTTTTACAGATGTAGTCAAGGGCCAAGAGAAACATGATGTTGCTAGAACCTTTTCTGCTCTTCTGCAATTGGTAATCCTCCCATTGAGGAGCTCTAACCATTCTTTCATTGTCAAGAGATAAATTTTAAAACAATCTGTCTTATTTTTCGTTTCTTGGTGCAGGTGAACAATGGGGACATTGATCTAGTGATAAATGACCCACATATTACACCAATTTGCCACTCAGATGTAAATCCGTTTTATGTTCGACTGCTTAAAAATGAGAAGAAAAAGGGAGTACTGCTTCAGTCAGCTAAAAAGAGAGCTAAATCTCCTTTAGTGAAACGATCTGCTAAAGCCAAAAGCACAAAGGGAAAGGAGAATTACCCTGATGAAAATTCATCTCCTCCACGATCTAATTCGAGTTGCAGATTCTCCATGAATCTGGGAAAACCAAGTAGAGCTAGATGCACCCCTGAAGGCAAAAAGAGACGAAAATCTCAAACAGTTGCACCATTGGATATGCATTTTGTGGAATGACAATTCAGTTGAATCTTCTTGCCAACTGCATAAAGTTCAAAAGAAGGGACCTATTTGATTGTAATTTTAAACACTAACATAACTTTTTGTCTCTTAACATTTTTTTCTATGTATAACATTTTAGAAGTCAGATGTATCAGTAGACTCCATATTATCACCTTGAAGTATCATTCAACAAACAAAATCCTTGGCACCAAGGATGATTGATAGGATTCTATTTATGTTGCATCAATGAAAGTATGTGTCTTGGTACAAAGAACAGTATAGGCTCTGCGAAGAACAGTTTCATTTCACGGTTGGTTAAGTGCAAGGTTTTTCAATTTCATTACACACGCTTACTTATTCCAAAACTATTCAATTCAAGAGAAAAAAAAAAGACAAATTAACAAGAAAATGTTAACACTATCATATCTAGTCTTTAGATGCTGTAGGAATGGGTGTGTTTAGCTCATCAATGCTTCACTCTTCGGCGCCTTTCAACATCAAAATACACATCCAGTAGGCCTGTGATGCCAGCATCAATTCTTTGACCTATCTTAACAGGGCCAACACCTTTAGGAGTCCCTGCATAGAGAATATTATAACACTGAGGATCAAATGAGAATCGAACTTAGCTGCGTAATTATTTGCTTTAAGAAGTGAAGATAATGAAAGTTATGCGGTCTTGCTATTCTAAGTAATGTTTGTTGCTCGACAAGCCAGACATAGTGAAATCACAATTCAGTTCTTTGCCATTCCATCCGACACTTGGAGCAAAAATGTGATCAAGGAAAAGAAATCATGCAAATGTAATGTAACCAAACCAAAAAAAATTAGAACGCTAGAAGTTTTTGACATGATAAGAGGTAAAGATAGTTTACAACAGCTTTTTAAAATTTGGGCTGGGTGCTAGGTAGCACCTAGCTGCTCTGATTTTAGCTTGTTCGGTCACTTTAGGCACCAAATTATATATATATATATATATATATATATATAAAATCTTTTTAGCAAAAAGGTTTTTTTTTTTTTGTATTATAAGGTTCTATCAAATTCTTATTATGTAAATATAGATAGAAAATAAAAAAAATTGAGAAATACAAAAAACAAATATTTTATAATAATCATTGAATGGATCCTATAAAAATATAATTCAAATGAGATATTAGTTTTTACTTGTTTTCTAACATACTAAAGAACAAAACAATATATGAGTTCTAATATAAATTTTAAATTCAAAAAAACTAAGAAAGGTAGCTAAAACGACAAGAAATCTATTTTAATTTATACACAGCGCGTCAGCGCCTAGGCACCAATCAAGCATCCAACTAGCACCTAGCGAATTTTAGAACATTGGTTTACAGAAGCCATCAAAATCCTCTAACATGCTTGATTTTTAGTACTTTCAAAACAATACTTCAAATATATAGCAAGTCAATATTTTGGATTGAGAAGTAAATTTGCAAATTTCTATTGACATTAATTTGATAAAGCAACAATCAGAATTTCTTCATACCTGTCAAAATGACATCACCCTCAAGAAGTGTAAAGATAGAACTGATGTGGCTAATCAAGAATGGAATCTTAAATATCATATCACTGGTTGATCCTCTCTGCCGTGTTTCTCCATCAACCTACAAAGAGAAAGGATTTATTGATAGAAGCACAAAGGTGTAGAAGGTTAAGAATAAAGAATAAATAGTACCTTTAACCACAATTCCACATTATGAGGGTCTGGCAACATAGATTTTGGTAACTGCAGAGTCAGAGTTAAGAAACTTAAGGATCAAGCATTTTAGAAGAAAGAAGTCCTTATATATAGATCATCAACATGGTCATCAATACCATATAAAGTTGCTAGTCATATAAACTTACTAGCAGTCCTTCAAAACAAATAAATAAATAGATGTTTTTCTGCTACCAGACTTTAAAAAATAAATCTATCAAGCAGCTAAGAAAAGTTAAAAAAAAAAAAAAGCATATGGCAAGGAGTGTAGTAGGATGGATCCTATATTTTCACATACATGAAACGATATAATAGAAATGGAGGTCGGGCGTCCTTCTGGTTAAGTGCTCCTAAATATAATCTTAGACGAGAAATCATGATGCTACTGCTCACATTCAATCAGATCCATCTTCAATGCTTAGCAGAATATATCAAGAAAATGGGGAAGATAAAAGCTCACTTATTAAGATCTTACAATGGAGCTGATTGGTGTGAAGGTGTCTTGGCCTTTAGCTATAGACCAGGGAAGACCTGCAGACTTCAGCATAATATTGAAAAGGTAAATAATCTATAAGCATGTAAAGGAACAAAAAAATGGGGGGAAAAGTAAGATGATCACTAAAAGGAAGGAAAATTTCTGAAATCTTATTATCAGTGAAAGACATGCAAAAAAAAACATTGTTCAATTTGAAATGGATGGTGAACACTTCTAAATCCCATGTTACTGATGCAGAACAATTTGCCGAACATAAAATCCAATAGTGTACAAACCTTAGCAGAAGATTGGATCTCCCTCGCAGTCATATCCAAAGCAAGAGCATAACCTGGAACACAAGAGTGTTAACACTAAGATCTGGAGGGCCAGATAAATGGCTGACCTTCAACATCAAGCAAGATAATGCTTTCTTTTTCTTCAGCAAAAACCGAGAAACAGGGAAGGGGAATCAGTCTATATGGAAATGTAACATAAACTTTGATCCAGACATTGTGCAATCCTCAAGGTATCGTGCATTGGATATCCATAGCAGAAGAAGTAGAGCAAGCACACATTTATACATTTATCTTACTGTGCATGTACAATCAAACTATTCATCATTGTATACCTAACTGATACAGCTTAACAATGTTGGAGGGTATCGAAATCGAAAAATAGCAAGAATCCAAATGTAAACAATAGTTTAACCACCTAACACTCATCATATGCATAAAATTCTATAACCAAAAAGCTGAATAAATGCCTCTAAAAGCTTTCAATAGGTTTAAGATGTTGAATGTGCCAAAAAGTATTCCATTATCACATTTTCCATAGTTAAAAATCCTAATTTTCGATAACCAACAAACTCTATTCTGCTAAAAGATGCTCTTTAATCTGTTGCCTATAATATTTATGTATAATACCTCCAACGTAGTCCATGGCCGTCGCCTCAGACACGTCGCGAGCGCGTTGACCGATGACCACCGCCAGCTCAACCTCGTGATCCAACGCCTCCAGCGGCTCCGGTACCTCAATTTTGCCTCCGTTCTCAAGATACGACGACGTCGGCTTCAGAAACAGCACCGGCTCCTATAGAGATACATCAGATCAAAATTACGTAACTCGAAAATTCTGGACAAGATGCAACGAAAAAAATCCGACAAAAATACCTTAGGTACGGCATTTCCGAGTTCCTTTGCGTGCGCGGCGTAGTTGCGGCCGACGCCGATGATTTTGGTTCCGACTGTCAGAAGCTTTGCCGATGCTGACGTGGCCATATTCCGAGGTTTTAGAGTTGTTTTAGCGGTCGCGAAGAGTGTGTTACGGAACGTTGGTGATAATCCGAGAACTGAAATCGAAGCACACATAATGTCGACTTTGTAGAGAGAGAATTCAGAGTAGTACCGTTCGCATGATTACTTGTACGTTCAGTTTGAACAGAAGCCTGCCTTTTTGGATTAATTGTCCATAGTTGTACCCTTCGCTGCCATGATGGTACCTAATTACGACTTGTTTGGGGTTGAGGTTTCTTAATAAAAAAGGAAAAAGAAAAAAGAAAGTATAAATAAAAAAAATGAAAACCATGAACGAGAATAAAAAAAGGGGAGAAAAGAACCCTGGATTATGCTACGCCGCTCTTTCTCTCTTCAAACACACACTGCACGCACGCATAGATTCTTCATTACATAAAGCAGACATATTTTTTGCAGAATTAGAACCCTAATTTGTGAGTTTACAATTGCATATATAGAGATATACTGAGGTATAGGCGTAGCAGGCTTGGATTTTCTCAAGCAATTTTCGCTTCTTTTTTCTTGGAATAATTAACAATGGCGGTGAGGGTTGCTCTGAAATTCATGAGGAATTGCTATCTGTATAGGAATCTTAAATCCGAAAGTATTTCCAGGCATAATTATTGCAGCGGTGCTTCAGCTGCTGCTACTCAAACTCCTCCGCCTCCAATTCCGAAAAAAGTTCCTCACTTTTCGAAAAAGGTAATCTTCTATATCCGTTAATTTCTTCCTATTTGTGTAAATGTAGCTTTTGATGTTTGAATATGAAAAATCTTATTTTGTGGCAGCTGCTAGAATTAGAAGGGGAAAGTAATTAGATATTCTGCTTTTCAGCTTTCGGCTTCTTATTCTTATGTTAATTTGCTTTCGATAAGTAGAATTATGAGCCTTTTTTGTCTTTCTGGAAATTCGACAAGGGATTCTGCAGAAGCAAGTAAATGAACTTACTTTTTCATGTGCATTGTCCCTGAGGGTTATTTAATCTTCGTTTAATGCCCCAATTTGTATGACGATTCTGGCTTCCATGGCACATGCATTTGATTGAGGACAACTTTTACTGCTATAGACGGTTTATTGGAGCTTAGTTTTGACTTTTGTTGACATTGCATTTATAAACTTCAGTTTCTTCCATAAGGAAGCCCTTGTAGTATTGAATTTGTGTTCGTTTCATGATTACCTGTATATCAGAATTTGTGGGTTATAAAGTAAATTTAATTGTGAATTGTACTTTTTCGGTTCTTTTATTGGTTTTTACTTATTTCAAAATGCTTAGATTTACATTTGAACTGCAGGGTAGGTTATTCACAGCAGCCACAATAGGTCTACTAATAGGTGGAGGTGCATATGCAAGTACCGTGGATGAGGCAACTTTCTGGTATATGATGGTTCTTTTTTTCTTTCTTTGGTTCTTTTTGTGGTGCAACTCTTTCTTGTATTCATCTGAATGTTCTGTGATCTGATCTGATGTCTTAAGTTGCTTTTCATATGTTCAGATTGACTACATCTTTTACTTGCTTTCTACTGGGAACATCCTTTAAGGTTGTTTGTTTGTTTGTTTGTTTGTTTTTCTTTTCCTGAATGATGTTTAAAGGGATGAGAATAGGAAGGAGAAGAAGATTGATAACTTAAAACATTAAAAAATGGAAGTCTTGAAGTACATAAAAAATGTACTACGAAGATTTGATTCAATATGTTTTGTGGGCTACCTTAAACGGGAGACTGGTGATAGTTCCCTACATTCATCACAGAAACTTAGTTCTGGTTCTGGTTGGAACGGAGATAATTGGAAATTTTCTAATTGCTGTCATAGCTTCTGAAAAATATTTGGTGCTCTGTGTCTACACTCTTCAGACAGAAGTTATGTTTCCAGTGAAACAGTTTGAACAAGCCTAAGTTTTATGTATTTGCTATGTGTCCAATTGAGGTGAATAACTACTTTGACATATCTTGATGCAGTGGCTGGCTATTCTCTGCGACAAAACTAGTCAATCCCTTCTTTGCATTCCTGGATCCAGAGGTTGCCCACCGACTGGCAGTTTCTGCTGCAGCTCGAGGATGGGTCCCAATAGAGAAGAGACCAGATCCACCAATTTTGCAACTTGAAGTTTGGGGAAGGAGGTTCTCCAATCCAATTGGTCTTTCTGCTGGTTTTGACAAAAATGCTGAAGCTGTTGAAGGATTACTTGGGTTGGGATTTGGTTTTGCAGAGGTTGGATCAGTCACTCCAGTTCCACAGGAGGGTAATCCAAAGCCTCGTATATTTAGATTGCGAAACGAAGGGTAAGATTGTATGTTGTAACTGGTATTCCATATCCAAGTGCCTTAGGATTATGTAAAGCTTAACTTAGCATGTAATGTGAATTGCCATCCTCCTATCCAACTCCTTTGAGAATTTGTGGCAGTGCTATCATAAATAGATGTGGCTTCAATAGCGAAGGAATTGTTGCTGTTGCAAAGCGTCTAGGTGCACAACATGGTAAAAGGAAGCTGGAAACATCAAGCAGTACATCTACTACAGGAGATGATGTTGTTCATGGAGGGAAAGCTGGTCCTGGAATTCTTGGGGTTAACCTTGGAAAGAATAAGACCAGTGAAGATGCTGCAGCCGATTATGTACAAGGAGTCCATACATTATCTCAGTACGCTGATTACTTGGTATATGATTGACTTTTTATTACTCTTAGTTATTTTCCAGAATTTCTATATCACACTATTTTGAGTATGTAATGCTTCTGTTGATTCTTTTGGAAATTTTTACTCTGATCAGCTTGAGATTGTTGGATCTTGAAAATTTTATAATGAGAAATTGTATAAAGCTGTAGGAAATTCTTTGAAATCATAAATCCCTTAAATTGGTGAATTGAAACTTAATTTGAATTGTAGATGAGCGTCCAAAGGATTGGACTGACGGTATATGCTCTGAACAATGAGAGGCACATGAATAGAAATTTGTACTTGATAAGCTTTCTGCCTACAAATATTATATGTGGGGTATGAATATACTTGATGTATAATATATACATATATATATATATTCTGTTATTAATATAGACACAAATTATTCCTATATGGAGGTGTTAAACATATTATATGCATATCTACATAGTAAACATATATATACTGGGTAGACACATTTTCAAAATATTTGAGCCTGGGATGTCTTTGTTTAACAGCTATTTGCTGAGCTAATAATACATAGGCATCGTAATGTAGGTTATCAATATTTCGTCCCCTAATACTCCTGGACTGCGACAGCTTCAGGGGAGAAAGCAGTTAAAAGACCTTGTTAAGAAGGTATGGATCTACTTCTTTGTTAATCCAATTGACTAATCTAGGATCGTATCAATATTGGAGACTGTAATCAATAAGCACTAACATAGTTCTATTCAATGTTGTCAGGTTCAAGCAGCTCGTGATGAAATGCAATGGGGTGAGGAAGGACCACCTCCGTTGCTTGTGAAAATTGCTCCAGACTTGTCTAAGCAGGATCTTGAAGATATTGCAGCGGTATTCACATATTTATCTTCTTGCTAATTCTTCCAATGTGACAGGCTTTGAAGATTTGCTCTCTTGTATTGTAGGTTGCCCTTGCGCTTCGACTAGATGGTTTGGTATGTTTTCCCTTATCACTATACTTTCTTTCACCATTTTATTTGTCACCCTCAATTCTATCTGCTTCATGTTCATTATTGTATTTCTTGGTGGCTTATCGTCCACTTAAATCCAAATCTTGTTTTCGATCCTCATTTTGACAATTAAACATGATCGGTCATATACAAGTATACTTGCAGGAAATATATTACCTTGATATCATGAAATAGGCTCTGCTTCAATAAAATATCTATACTCCTATGGTTGATCACATGATCAAGAGAAGAGCAAAAAATGACCGACATCTTGTATTGAACTTTTTTGCCTTGCAATGGTAATTTTACAGCTTAGTTTACAACTTAAGTTTTTCCAGGAATTTAGTCAATTATTGTTAGGAGGCCCTTTCTGCGTCACATAAGCTAGCTGGATGAACTAGTTTCATAAGAGCATGGTCCACTGAGTGAAATATTTTAGAGGAAGTGATGTACATATGTGATTCGACTACAAGATCTGTTTGAAACTAAAGGCAAATGATTTACTTATAAATTTTCTCAGATTACCCTTGGTTGTGATTGCATTTATCACACACCGTGATGCTATCTCAATCATGTTGCTATGCTACACTGGATTTTTCATGCTGAATAAAACAACGGTCCAAAAAGTCATTTGATTTCCCAAAATTTCATTAGATTTCATAACTATATCTTCTAATCCACTCTGAAATCCATGATTAACCATTTGTATTTTTATCCTTGTAGATCATATCGAACACAACTATTCAAAGACCACAATCTGTTTGTAACAATCCTGTTGCTGAAGAAACTGGTGGCTTGAGTGGAACGCCACTCTTTGATCTATCCACAAACATCCTCAAGGACATGTATATTCTTACAAAGGTATTCAAGTCCAAAAATACATTATTAGATCCTGCTTAATTGATTCGTTTTTCCTTTGTGCACTCGACTAATGCATCTTGTGTGGCTCATTACAGGGAAAGATTCCCTTGATTGGCTGTGGAGGTGTTAGCAGGTAGCCTAAGTTTAAACTTTGTCACCATAACTTATATCACAGTTTAGCATTGACTAACCCCAATGAGTTGTTTAGTGGAGAGGATGCATACAAGAAAATACGAGCTGGAGCAATACTTGTTCAGCTCTACACTGCATTCGCATATGGGGGTCCTGCTCTCATTCCTCAGATAAAGGTACGAAGACTGCTATCGTTCTTTTCTAACATAAAGTCGAAACTTGGTTTTAATGAATGGAAGTCGTTCATTTGTCCATGGATCCTCTCTCTCTCTCTCTCTCTCTCTCTTGATTGTTTGTTTTGATGCTTTTGTAGGCTGAACTTGCTAAATGCTTGGAGAGGGATGGTTTCAAATCTATTTACGAGGCAGTTGGAGCTGACTGCAGATAGCCTTAAAAGCTCGAATTTTACTCACATTTTTGTACAATGTACAGCCACTTAGATTTCTTCATCCAAAATTTTGGTAATTTTTTATTTTATTGTGGACTTTTATTTGTTTTTTTCATAAAAAGTTATTGTCATTTTATAATTTAACAATTTTTATGAGGCAAAAAATTTATTATATGTACCCGAGTGGAAATTTTGATTAGTATTACGATATTTTAGTTATTACAGATATTCAATATTTCGACATTAAATGTATCTTGATATTAGTCAATATCAAGATATTTATTATAACTTGCAAGTTGTTTAATTCGTTTACTATCCTACTCTTGAGTAGTCTAGCTTTTTTATGAATCAGCATGCAAACTTATCTATCATAAAAATGGGTCAGACTGGAGTTGTACTCATTATTAATTCAGTTTCTTTTTTGTCTTTTATCCAACAACTAAAGTTTTTTTTTCTGAATTATGTTTTATGTTTATGTATAGTGAAGCTCACTTTAGTTTTGAACTTGTGTCTCGAGAGGAAAACCAAATTTGGTTTGTTGAGTTTTCTGGTTCCTCAAATTTTAGAAATATAATTTCACTCACTATATTTGCAAAATTTGCAAAGATTTTTTTTTGTGGGTGCCCAAACTTCTTGTAATCTATAAGTTTTATGCATATTTGAATCGTGTGTGTTGGGGTTTGTTAGATGAGATTAGATATGGTTGTTTATTAAGGGTGGTTTGGTTTTTTAGTTTTTGTTTTATTGTTTGAATTGAATGTTATAGTTGTTGGTTTAATTATAGAGTGATTCTTTTGTGCACCTTGTGTACTATACAATCTGGGTTAATCCGGTCAAGTGTTTTTTTTTCCTCACTTTAGGTGTTGACTTTTATAGTGTATTAGTGTAACATTTATGTTATATTAATATATCATTTATGTATAAATATGCTAATCTTTATGTAATACTTTTACTTAAAGAGAGAATTTCTACACAATTTGTATATATATATTTTTATGTGATATTATCATACATTTATATTAACATAGTCATATATTTATATAATATATAAAGGTTCAATTAACATCACATAAATGTATTGAGTAATATCACATAAAGGATTTGATCCAAAAAATACGTTGAAAATTAAATTTTTTTTAGAGTTTTAAAATTACATAAAAGTAATGATATTTTGTACATAAAGATCATATTGAAATAACATAAAAATCACTTATTTATAACATAAAGGCCACACATAAAATCCCAAAAAAATATTTCAAAACTCATGAATCCGAATCGTATCTAGATCCATGCCATTAATGCACAAGAATTTTTATCTTAATTAAAATTTTATGTTTGTATTGTGGGCTGATAACATTTTGGAGTGAGTTTTTATTTCAAAATTTTGTTTAGTTTATATGTTTATTTATTCTTGATTGGTAAATTACCAAAATACTCTCCCCAATTAAAGATATACATGTAATATCCCTTCAACTTTTGAGAATATATTGGACATTATCTTTTGTCACTACAAATATTGTGGTTTGTGGATGGTTTAAAAAACTCATCAACATTGGAAACTCAACTTTAAATACAAGCCCAACTCAAATCATTTCCTTGACCACCAATTCAAACATCCTAACTGATATCTCACCTTTATAAAGTTACAGATTGTGATCTCACCTTTATAAAGATGCAGATTGTGATGATTAGAATTTGAAATCAGATCACGCAAATTTTTTTGTTATTATTGTTCCTCGTCTTCCACTTCCCTAAACTCATTTAAGAAAAAAACATCCTAAAATCCTTCTTTAACCACAATTATTTGAAGTGGAAACCTATAGTAGACTATGATAATTAGGTGATTTGAGTTAAATTAATAGATGTTGATTTATCATTTTAAATAATTGGTCCAATCACTTGATAAAACTACCTGATGGATTGAAATTTTCAAAATAATAGGTATAAAAGGGCTTTTGTTAAAGTAATAAACAATTTTTTGAAACATAACTGGTTTAAAAGTATTTCCGAAAACCTGTGACCCAAAATTAAATAGGTAATGTAAAAGGCAAAAAATTTGGTAAATTCTTTCTTTTGTACATACTTACCCAGACTTTTATCAAATACAAAAATATATATCAATTTATTAAGTGAAAATGTCTCCCAATATTCATTTTTAGGGTGGTTTATTTCTATTCATAGTTATAATAAATAACAGTTAAATGTTTAAACAATATTCAATCAATGTTATAAAAATCGATATTGCCTAGCGGCTTTTAGTTGCACTTTAGACGCTAGGCGGCAAATAACTTATATTAATTTTTTTTTAATTTTTTAGCAAGATAGTGGTATTTTTAATTTATTACAGGTTTCTATCAAATTATTATTATTTAATTAGATATAGATAGAAAATTCTTATATTTATTAAATAAGTCATATATAAATATAATTAAAATGAGCATAAAATTATGTATATATATATATAATATGAGAGTTTAAAAAATAAATTTTAAAAATAAAAAATTAAGAAAAATAGTAAAAATAACAAAACATCTATTTAATTTAGAAACCACTCCTATGCCTCGATTAGACATTCCAGACGCTAGTCAAGTGTACGACTAGCACTTAATGAATTTAAGAACATTATTTTTAATAAGTAGTGAGTTTTTTTTTCTAATATAAGTTAAAACTTTATTTTTAATAAGAACTTTTTGAAAAAATAGTAATAATTTTGTCCTAAAATAGATAATTTTTTTTTTATAATATGAGTATAAATTATAAGAATATGTTATCTTTTATAAATGGGTAAAAAAAGGACCCAATTATTGTTTATTTGTCGGAAGTTAATGGGGTTTGATTCGTTTGATCGATTATGTTGGATTGTATAAAAAAATTAGGTTTGATTTCTAAGCCAATCCACACAGCATTTCTCATGCAACACGTGTCATATAATCATGACGTGGGGCCAACATAGTATAGTACACTCCGACACGTAGCCCAATGCAATAGCTGACACAACTCCAAATTGTGATGTCTTCAAAATTAAGGTTTTTTTAATGTGGGGCCCAGATAGGAAAAGGCCCAATTTACTTACCTTTCTGTCCATATTTTTGGGCTGTACTAGGGCCCATTTCTACATCCATCCAAGTTATAACTCAAACTTCCCTTTTTGCCCCTTATCCTTTTCTCCATCAAATTGTTGACTTTTCCCCTAAACTATTTTTTCTTTTCCATGAGCTTGAAACTTTTTTTTTTTTTTGGGTTAAAACTATTTCTTCATTTATGAAGCTATTTTATTTTTAAAACATCAACGTAATAAGAGAATAGTTAAAAAAATGAATAATAAATATTGTTAGATCACGATTGTAAGACAAGGTACGGAATATTTTAATATCAAAATAAGCATAAAAGTACGATTCTTGTTATTTTAACAAGAATGTCTTACAAATCTAATTTTATGAGGCGATTCAATTCATAACTCACTGAATAAATATTGACGTATAATAATATATTTAAGTTATGGATTGTGAGGCAAATCAATCATACATAAGTTTTTATGTCAGTTCAAACATCAATTTCAAGTATAAAATTATTCAATTACGATGGTTTAATAAAATACGTATACAAAATAAAATCTCAAAAAAAGATGAGAAAAGATCTTCAATTTTTGAATTTGATTCTTTCTTTTGTTATGATAAAAGGAATAAGTTGATTCTATTGACTACTTGTGTTGATTAGTGATAGGCATCTAAAATATGAATATTGTCAAGCATCCCATTTGCAAAGTCAAAATTGATGGAATTATTGAAAAAAGAAGAAGAAAATTTATTGTATTGAATATTTAAATATTATATGTGTGTGAAAGTGTTCAACATTCAAGTTAATTGAAAGTTTGCATTTCTTTTAGATGTATTTCAATTTAGAGTAGGAAATGATTAGGTGTAGCATCGAAATGATCATATATTAGTTATCTTATCATATATTAATCTTTTAAAAAATATCATTATATTAGCAATATGAAATTGTATACAACCTTCATCAAGTGAGCTAATACTAAATATATGTGTTCCAAAAAAAAAAATGAAGTCGAGGGTTCATGAATATATATCTCCTGGCTCATTTAATTTTGCTAATTTCTTAAACGGATTAAACTTTTTTACAAAACACAAAATTTTAGAAATTAAAAAAAAAATCTCCAAGATAAATGGAAATAACAAAGCTTGAATAATGACAAATTAATATCTACAATGTATGAAAATGAAAGAAGCTGTGATTTTCATGTGTCAATTTCATATTATACATGTAGGATAGGGTTTTAGTGGATACATAGCTGTTACTTATTAATTGAATCTAAAATGATGATTTTATTGACTTGAATTATTATTGGTATTGAGATTTAATGATTGCAGATTGAAACGTCACATAAAATTAGATTTTTGAGTTGATATTATAAAAATCTTACTCTATAATTTTATGGTATATGAAATGAAACAATTTTCGCAACCTAAAAATTAATTGTATTACAAAATAATTTATTCCTTTTTCTTTTTAGGACATTAAAGCTTGCAATCTGAATCTTCTATATCCTGTCATATTTCAGTCTTGTTTTTTAATTTTATTTACATAAATTATATATGGGACACAAAATGATGAGATATCTCACATGCATATTATTTTATTTAAATTGAATATTATACTCTTTATATTTATATTTATTAATTTTGATCTTGCAAAACACAACTTAATTCTTTTTTTACTATCAGGAAGAATTAATATTTATCTTTCAATTTTATCGATTTTTCACTCAGCCTTCATCTTGCTGCTGAAAGTAAATCAATTGTACACTACTTCTAACATAATTATGTATATTATTAAAATATTTCTTAATTTTTATGAAACAATATTACATGATAATTAAATTGAAACAAATAAAACGTTATATTATTTCATATTTCATAAACTATAAACTATACATGCAATCATTTGTTTTAATTAGTGTTTCATCTAATATTAGAAAATAACCATTAAGCGATATTTTAAAAAATAACATCATTCATTTTACATCCGATATATTTAAAAATAATAATATACAAGATCCCGCAACACTTATCCAATAGCTCTTATCCAAATGCTATGGTTGAAATGTCTATTTAGCCCTAGCTAATCCATTGTAAGATCAAAGTTACTTGCCCTAAAGAAAACATAACAAATAAGAAATAGACAAGTCGATAAAGTTTGCTAGGGTTTAATCAAAGAATCCAAAGTCTCTAACGTTGAAGTAATTAGATTTTAATTACCTATAAATATGTGAGGACTAATGGTTTTGTCTTATCTTCTTTATTATGAATATTGACAAGTATTTCTTATGAATACTTAATTCTAATTAGATTTTAATTAATTACCTATAAATGTGTAAGGACTAATGGTTTTGTCTTATCTTCTTTATTATGAATTATTGACAAGTATTTCTTATGAATACTTAATTCTAATTAGATTTTAATTAATTACCTATAAATTTGTAAGGATTGTTTTTTCTTTCTCTCATTTATTATGAATTATTAACAATTAATCTTATGAATACTTTATTCGTCACAAATGTTTTATAATAGAAATTTAATACAAATGAAAAATTAATCTTGAAAAATGATTTATTTGTCTTTATTTCAGTTTATTTGGTGTGTTAGCATTAATATTTTTTTATCCATAAGCTTTGTTAAACAATATTTATTTTAGAATAAATTGTATATTAATTATGGTTGATATGTTGGAGTGCACTTTCCACTTTTTTTTTTTTATGTTGTGGATATACGAAAAGATCATTATTTCAGTTATAACCAAATATAATTAGAAAGTTGATAATTATCTGAATTTTAAAAAATAAGTAATTACTACATAATTACTTCATCCGATGAATATTTTTCAATAAATAATATAGCATTTTCTATGTCTTTAAATTCGGATATATATCCAATCGATCAGAAAATTGAATGAGTCTAATTGATTGAACATTATCAAATAACGTTGAAGTTTTTTTAACCCTGATAATTCACTTATAATTTTTTTTTTTTTGATTCAATAGTAACATGAGACTCATATTAATTGAAATATGTTATGGTCCAACTGATTCCAATGACCGAACCGAATTAGTTTCCGACCGAGTTGAATCGAACCGGGTTTCCTACCTCGCCTTGGTCGGTATATGCGAACTACTTTGATAGGCAAATTATGCCTGTCCCAGCGAACTACGTTAGCTCGGAATGTAGCAACGAACTAAATGATTGGATGAGAACGGACTAATTCTAACTGTCCGCTATTTTCACGGGTCTGTTATCCATATCCCTTATTTCTAGGGTAATATCGAGCTGATCCTTGATTTTCGGACAACTCCTACTTTAATTACAATTAGGACTCCTATTCTTACTACAACAAGTATCAGGGAGTATTTATATCCTTGTTCATTTCACTTTACACACGCAATACACAAAATTCGCATATTACATTACTTGAGAGAATTCAGAGTAATTCGGCTGACTTGAGCGTCGGAGTCCCTTCGCCGGGAACCCCTCCCTTCGTCGGGAACCCCTCCCGGTGTTTGTTTTGCATCGGAGTCCCTTCGTCGGGAACCCCTCCCGGTGTTTGTTTTGCAGGTTTTTCGGGTCGGAGTCCCTTCGCCGGAAACCCCTCCCGGTGTTTGTTTTGCAGGTTTTTCGAATCCGAGCGTTCAAGATTTCGAGTTTTGGTCCCGGTGTTTGTTTTGCGGAGTTTTGGTCCCGGTGTTTGTTTTGCGGTTTGTTTTGCAGGTTTTTCGGATCCGAGCGTTCAAGATTTCGAGTTTTGGTCCCGGTGTTTGTTTTGCAGAGGTTTTTTGGATCCAAGCGTTCAAGATTTCGAGTTTTGGTTCCGAAAAGACGCACGTCCGACCGAAGCCACATCAAAATAAATTAACTGTAAAAATATATATTTACAAAGCTTCTTTTAATGAAGAAGTCGAATATTTGATCTAATACTCCAAGTTATTGTAGAAGTTGAATTTTTATAAAATAGATTTTACAAAATCATAATATATCTTTTATAAAACAGTTTCACGTGAGATATGATTTTATATCATTTCATATAAAATCTGACCGTAATAAATAAATCGACTCACTCTTATTCATCCATATGATTTTTTTTACATAAATTTTTATATAAGTCTGTTTCACGTTACAACTATTCATAATTTCATATAATTTATCTTCATATATCCTAATTATTTATTTCATTCATCACTCTATATATTGACTCATTTTAGACAAACTATATATTATTCATACTCACAGGCCACAAACCCCTTATTATTGTATCAACCAAAACCTCTCCACCGTCGCCGCTGCCGCTGCCGCCGCCGGTGGAACATGAGATGGTGGGACTGAGTGTCATATTGGAAAACTACAAGGATCTATCTGGAAAGAAAACTCCTCAAGTTATCAACAAAGGAAGCATGATAAGAAGTCTCTCAAATCTTGGTTCTAATTCTGGATTTCTTCACTGCTGTTTTCTATGCAACCAAATACTCTCTCCATCCAAAGATATCTATATGTACAAGTAAGCAGCAATTCTTCCTTTTATTTAATTCTTCGTTTTATTTTAAAACAATTAATAAAGTAATTAAATAAAAATAAGTGTACTGATTCTTGATGTGTAGAGGGGACCGGGCATTTTGTAGTGTGGAGTGCAGGTGCAGGCAGATCTTGATGGATGAAGAAGAGAGTGGTACCATAGGTTGTACCTCATCACGAGAGTACAACTGTTCATTGGCCGCCATTAAAGCACCTCATCAGCAACGTACAACTTCTTCAGCCTCTTCCTCACGCTCTGGCAAAGGGCCCAGAAATCGATCGAATGCTTTTGCATGTTGAACCTTTTTTTTTAATTTTTAGTTATTTCCTTTTTTGCCCTTGCCATGTCTTGCTTCTTGGCTTATGTCCGGGGGGTAATTTTGTCATTTCATAATCACATTGTTTCCTTCAATTTGGATTAAGTAATTTGATTGATGAATTAAGTGGATAAACATGGTCTTAAACATAGAAACTCCAACTTTGACAGACAAAGGATCCAATGTTGATTGGGTTAGCAATTAACTTAGTATATATATATATATATAGCAAGGAAATAGTAATGAAATAATTAAGGAGGACTCTAAATCCTCATTCTCGGGATGGAGTAAGCTGTGCATGTCGATGATTGGAATTTGAGGATGCTGCTCAGTTTCTCTCCTTAGCAAGCTAGCGCCAGAAACATGTGAAGTGTATGGCTAATCCAATAACGAAAGTTTCGTAAGGGGATTGGAGCAGGCTACCATGAGGCAAAAGATCTTCTTTCTAAAGAGATTCGATTCTTGTACTATAGGCACCTTCAGAGAGGTTCCTAAACTTGACAACTTTAACTTTGATTCCGGTGGTTATAAATCATTTGGAAGCGATTTGAATTATGTGTAAGGTGGAATGAAATTAGGCGTGAATGAAATGAACCTAAGAATGAAATGGTATACAAATGTTTATTCCTGGTATCGCAGAGGAATAATATAATTGGTATCGCAGAGGAATAGGAAATGAATAAAATAATCATTATGATTATATTTTATAATTGATAACTACAAATAAAACATTAAATCAATTTTTATTTGATTAAATTGTCGTTCATTAAAAAAATTACGGAAAATTAATCATTCAACTAATTAGGGGTGAGCATGGATTCAGAGATAATCGAATTATGGAGAAATCTAGACTGAAATACTCTAAATCGGGAAAGAATCGTTGACTGTTTGATTTTATGCGAACCGAACAACTCCAAATATTTTTTTTATGTCAAATCGAACATTATTGAGTTGAAGAACCGAATTTAGAACAGAATAAAACCGATTTCAAGAAAGTGACTATATTATAAATTTATATGTATCATTTAATTCATTTTTATGTACTGTTATACTGAATTTTAATATTATTTAATACTATTATAATTTTAAGACTTCATAAATTGACAATTAAATAATAATGTAAAATACTTATAATGAATAATATGAAAATAAAAAATGTATTATCTACAATAGATATTAATTAAATAATTAGTTTATAACTTGCATAAATTAATTCATGATATATTTAATTTTAGGTTTACCTACCTTCAAATTTTACTATAAAATGTATATTTATTTCACTTTCACAATAAAAAATTTCTAATGACCACTTATGAGATGTAGATTAAAAATATTTTGAAAAATAAAATTTGAAAAAAAACTTCAATGTAATTTATTGTTTTTGAGAAGAGACGACTATTTTAGTAAATTGTCAAATTTATTTTTTTAGTTTATGAGTTGTTTGAATAAATATTTATTTTATATTATAAACTTCTGAATCTTTGAAATTCAAATTGATTCGAGCCGTAATACCTGAATCTCCGAATGAACCGAATTAATGTGACAAGATAATTTCAGATTTTTTATTATTATTATTAATTGCGTGATTCAGATGATTTGTTCCAAATGATTTTATATTTTCATACAGCTTGAACGTAACAAGTTTGAAATTTTTTACATTTTTATCCAAATTATCCCTTTATTTGATTTGAGCCATTCCTATTTTGGTCGGCTATTTCAATAATCCTTATTTGAACTAGTAATTCACCCGTGTGATACGCGATTTATTATTTGTTGTGGTAGTATATAATTTGTAATTATATAATAAAATTGTTATATTATAAATTTATTCATACATCTTTTATAATCAAATTTTGTATAATATACAAATATATTTTCATATCTCTATTGATTTTTAAAGTTATATTTTATAATTTTAAAAAATTGTTGGGTAAAATAGAGTTTTAACTTAAAAAGGTAGAATTTGGTTGAACCCCCATACATTAGGGCTTCCTTATGCATTTGTTTTTGAGTTGCGTGTTATTCTAAATTCAAATAACACAAATTATATATGTTCTTCTAAATTATATTTGATAATATTAAAAAGTTGGAATACAAAATTATAAATAACTTAAATAACGAACTTGGAAGCTTATATTCTATTCGCTCGTCTTTTGTTGAATTTTTTTCATGGTTCAATAGATAATTTGATAAGCCAATGATTTTAAGAGTCAGTTATAAGAGACCAATTAACAATATAAGTTTTGAAATATTTATTTTTATACAACATTTCTCATAATTACAAAAAGTATATTACAATTTTTTTAACTTTCAAATTGATAATATGAATAATTCTAGATATTAAGTAATTAAAGTTAACAAAAAAAAAAGAATAAAAAACTTGAAGCTTACCTTCTATTTATTTTTATCTTTTACTGATTTTTTTTTCATGGTTCGATAGATAATTGGATAAGCCAATGATTTTTGGAGTTGTTAAAAGTGATCGATTAACAATAAAAAATTTGAAATATTATTTATATACAATATTTCTTATAATTACAAAAAATATCTTAATTTTTTTTAACTTTAAAATTGATAATGAGAATAATTATAGACATTAAGTAATTAAAGTTAACAAAATTTAAAAAAAGAAATAAATTATTGTTCAATAATGAATAATAGTCATTCTCAACAACAACAAATAATAATAATAATAATAATAATAATAATAATAATAATAATAATAATAATAATAAACAATATATTATATGGGAAAGATGTTCTAAATAACATGAACAATTTTCTTGGCAAAACTAATAATTTTTGGAATTTTTTTATTAATCAATATAATGATGTGACATTTTTTGGAGGGAAAATGACAAAATTGTAAATTTTATCAACTGTCCTCCTTTTATATATAAATAGATTCATGCAATTAATAACTTTTATTACATCCAATTTTATGATTACAATTAATTTTAGGATAAATTTCATAACAAGAACCAATTTCTAAATTAGTTTTTAATTCTGAATTTAAATTTTAAGATTTCTCAATAACGGACTCAATTTACAAATCAGATCCCCTGTACCAAAAATTCATGTACCACGTGTATCACATTTTAAAACACGTTATATTGATTTTCAGACTGCACAATTTAACATTTTTAAGGCTTGAAAATTATGTTGAGTTCTCAATTCAAGACGATTTTCTATTTTCGATTTTCTTTTTTCTTTTTAATTATTGATAATTACGGTTGAATGAATGCTTCATTTGATCAATTGAATTAGGAAAACAAATGACTTTTCTATGACTTTTATGATTAGTTTAAGGTTAAATGCTTGAATTTGGAAGACGATATTTGTTGTTTGGGATCAGTAATATAATTGAATGTCGACACCCTTGAATCCAAGCCTCCTAAAATTATTTCTCTCTGTTATATATTTTTATTGTTCATTGCCAGTTGATTCTTATTTAGATTTGATACCTTAGGTTAGTTTTAGGATAATTAGTCGATATTCAAAATCCCCCTTATTTTCATACTCAATAGAATTAATCCCTATTCCTTGAGGATCGACCCTACTTGCTGTTAAACTTAATTATTATTCCGGAGTAGGTAATTTATTTTGTTGGTTTGACATCATCAAATTTTGGCATCATTACCGGGAAATAGCGTTGAATTAATTCTTTTGAGTTTTATTTCATTGTTTCTGGTTTATACCTCGTTCTTCTCTTACAGGTGAACTAGTGTACAATCCAGAAATCAAGAAAGAAGCTAGAAGGCGTAGAAAGGCAATAAGACTACTGAAGCAAGCTTCTCCCCCGTCATCATCGGGTCTGAATTTAGCTTTGGAGTTTTCGAGAAGAGATAGCTACTCAAAGAACATTAAGGGAGTTGGTTAATCCTAATGTTAATCAACAACCTTTATGCATTCAATTTCCTATCCTTGATGCTATTTTTGAACTCAAATCTGGTTTGATTCATCTATTGTCTACCTTTTGTGGTCTTACAGGTGAGAATTCACTCAAACATCTAAAGGAGTTCCATATGGTGTACACAACTATAAGGCCACAGATAGTCATGGAAGAACAAATAAAGTTGTGTGTCTTCCCATTTTCTTTAGCTGACAAGACGAATGATTGACTTTATTACCTTCCACCTAGTTCTATAATCACATGGTTGGTTTGACATTAAGAAGTAGTTTCTAGAGTAGTTCTTTCCAACTTCACAATTGCACACATCTGGAAGGACATTTGTGGGATTAGACAGATGAATGGAGAGTCATTGCATTAATACCGGGAAAGATTTAAGCAATTATGTGCTAGTTGTCCTCAGCATCAGATTCCTGAACAACTACTTGTACAATATTTCTACGAAGGCCTTTCAACTTTCGATAGGAGTATGATTGACGCTACAAGTGGAGGTGCTTTGGTAAACAAGAAGCCTGAAGAAACAAGAACTCTAATTTCCAACATGACGGTCAATGCACAACAATTTGAGACTAGAAATGACGTCATTAAGTAATTACTAAAGAGGTAAGTACTAATTATGTTGATCAAAAAATTGATGCACTGACTGCCCTTATGGGAAAATTAATTTTAGAACAAACATAGATACCTCAAGTTTGTGTGATATGCTCGACACAAGGACATTTTACTGATGCATGTCCTACCTTGCAAGAAGATCCCACACAACAAGTCAATGCAATGGGTGGATTTCCTAAACAACCAAAACGTATATACGATCCATATTCTAATAGCTATAATTTAGGATGGACGGATCCTCCTAATTTTAACTATAGAAATCAAGGAGGCAATCAAAGTTTTCCACAACAACCAGCACCTGCACAATCTTCAAATTCAAGTATGTCTTTGGAGGATATAATTAAGAATCTTGTCATTATAATCAAAAATTTCAACAGAAAACAAGGACAAGTATTCAACACTTGGAGAATCAAATGAGTCCAATGACCACCTCCATTAACAAATTAGAGGCACAAAATTCGAAAAAATTATGGTTAATTTGAAAGAAAATGCAAGTGCAATATTTTTTTAGGAGTGAAAAAGAGATTGATGCTAGGATTGGCTTACCTGAGGAAACCATTGAAAAGAAATTTGTAAAGAATGCAGTAAAAGAAGTTGAAGAAAAAGTTGATAAGCAATCAAAGGTAAAATCTTCTCTTAATCACCTAAAATATCTTACGTGCATGTTCCTCCATTTCTTAGTAGGTTGGCTAAACCTAAGAATGAAGATCATGAGAAAGATGTGTTGGAAACCTTTCGGAAGGTGCCAATCAATATTCCATTATTAGATGCTATCAAGCAAATCTCAAAGTATGCCAAACTTTTGAAGCAATTGTACACTAATAAAAGGATATTGAAAGGTGATGAAAAGGTAAGTGTGAATGAGAATGCATCTGCTGTGATAAAAAAGAGTTTACTAGATAAATGCAAGGATCCGAGTATCTTTACAATGTCTTCTGTTATTGGTCACATGAAAATTGAGTGTGTCATGTTAGATTTAGGTGCATCTAGTAATGTCATGTCATATTCAATTTATCATGCCTTGAACTTAGACCCTTTGAAAAAAACTAAGGTTGTCATTCAATTAGCAAATTGTTCTAATGTTTACTCTGAAGGGGTAGTTGAGGATGTTGTTGGAAAACGATTCTGTGACGAATTCAACTCTTGTCCTACTAGAACATCCATTCATGAAAACTGCACGGACAAAGATTGATGTGGTTTAGGGTACACTCTCCATCAAGTTTGATGGAGAGATTGTGAAATTTAGTATTTTCGATGCCATGAAATACCCCAATGAGAATCATTCAATATGCTTTGTTGATGTTGTGAAGGATGGGTTTGCAAAGGGCTATGAGTTTGAATTACTTGATATGGACTTGGATGAAGATAGAAAATTAAGGAAATTGGAGTTAAAAACGAGTCACAGAAAATCGGTTAAGAGCCTAAAAAAAATCCATGTTGAGGAAACAATTTATTCATAAAATTCAGAAAATAAAAGAATATTAATTTTATGAATTACATTAATTATATATATAAGTATAAATTAATACAAATCGGATGAAAATCATTTCAAAATTGTATTCACTTGTCTTAATTTATTTAAAATATAAATACATATTTAAAATATTAATAAATCTACAAATATAAATAAAATAAAAAATAAAAAGAAAATGAAAATTTGTCTTGAATTGAAAACTCAATCTAATTTTCAAGCCTTAAAATTTAAAAAAAAATTAAATTAAGCCTCTTATTTAAAAATTTTAAAAATTAAATTTAAAATTAGAGCTAATTTATAAATTAGGTTTTGTTATGAAATTTATCTTTAATTTTATTAAATGAATCTCCGTTCTATTACAATATTTATCTATATGAGAAACAACCACGGAGCCCCACCCCCACTTTATAATGAAATAACACATGTAAATATAATTGAAAAACTTTATATTAAAAAATGAGTTATGATTAAATTTAATCTCACAAGTTTTTTTTTTAATTAAATACAACTTAACTTCAGAAATTTGGACACGTTATTACCGATTATTGTAGAAATCACACCTTCACAAGTAACGATTTTGTCCCTACAATTATTAGGTTTTGTGATGGATATTTAAACCATTCCAGGGGTATAGTTGTATTTCACAATAAATATGAATAGTAAGTTATTTCAAATAATTAATAAAGAGTTTAAATGCATTTTATATATCATCTGTTGTTATATCAATCAGGATCTTCGGTTACATTTGACTATTTTCTTCATATTCTATTATCTTTAATAAATATCAATTACGTGTTAATAATTTGATTTGATATCTATAATATATGATTTATATTTTGAAATACCAAACGAAACACACTATGAAATCAAATATGTCATATGCTAGTACAACTACCCCATTATATATCATGTTGGAAATTGGTTTGGAAAAATTGGTGTTGACCAATTTTTACATGGTGTTTTGTTGATTAGAAATGAAAATAAGTTGTAAATTTGAAATCTATATTTTGAGTAGATAAATTTAGAGTATTTATTTTTTCAAATCCAATCAATTTCGGATGAATGAGAAATTAATACTTGAAATTGACAACTTAAATTGAAAATGTGTGAAAGTTTGACTTGTGAAAATGTATGAGTTTGAATTAAATTGATGCAACTCAAATTAAAGGGATGCAACTAATCTAAAATTATGAGACACATTATTTTATACCAAAAAGATATTTAATTATAGAAAGACTTCAATTTAAACCAAAAGATGTATAATTATGAAAATATATCATTTCAAACTAAAATGTGTCTTTACCACACCTTTTCAACTTTTATAAATGGACCTCACATTCAATCATTTCATTCACTCCATTACAACTTGCATTATTAGCATTCTAGCAATTATAGTCTCTCATTTAATTATCTAAAAAAATTTCATATATCGTCTTCGTTCGCTAAAAACTTTTAAATTCGTTGTGTTGCGGTCCTTAAGTTAATAAATCATATTTTGGGGACGTTTACCATAGATTGTGAAGCATTAAATACAGATAATTTCATCTTACGGAGAAATAGTCCAACTCTTACCTCAAGTTAGTAAATCAAATCATATTTTAAAAACGTTTACCATAGATTGTGAAGCACTGAATACAGATAATTTCATCTTATGAAAAAATAGTCCAACTCTTACATCAATTTTTCCATGTCACACATAAAGTAGATTATAGTATTTTACCTATTTGGATAATTTTACATATTAATTTGCCCCAATAAACTGTATGGGATGGACTTTCAATAATATGGCCCGGCCCAATGAGTTAGTAGCCCATCAGAAGACCTGGTGCAGCCCATTAACACCCTTGATCCGTCAAGTAAGCTTTAAAAATATTATAGTATTATGGCATTTATTATTTTAGGGTACAAAGCATTTATTTAAGAATGAATTGCATAAAGAACCATCATCATCGCATTTGCAAGGGGATGGTTACTGGCCATAATAAAAAAAAAAAAAAATACTTGTTCCAAAATAAAAAAAACCAAAAAAAAAAAAAAAACAAATAAGAATAAAAGAAAACGACTGGGTTTTTGCCCCAGTAAGGGATCCAAATCCAAATCCAAAATGGATTAGAACGGAGGATTAATGGGATTCATCAATTCATTTGTTGATGCAAATTCTTGAAAGCTCATTTGCGAGCTCATCAATGGCTTCCTCTTCCTCCATTTTCATCTTGTCACTCATCTCTCTAGCTTTCCTCCTAAGCCCTTGTCCACCCTCCTCTACAAACACCTCTTTTATTGCTTTTGCCACTCCTTCACCGTCAAACCCTCCATTAACATCATCCCTCATCACCTCCACACCAACACCAGCCTCCACCACCATCCGAGCATTACCGGCTGATCCGCTTTCAACGGCAGCGCCACCATCGGAACCCCGAAATATATACTCTCAGTGACAGAACTCCAGCCACAATGACTCATGAAACCACCCACACTTGGATGTGCCAAGATTGCAGTCTGTGGTGCCCATTTTTGCAAAACAGTCCCTCTATCTTTCACCCTTTCAAGAAAGCCCTCCGGCAGCGACTCAACGTGGTCGCTTCCGGAAGGCGATCTAAGGACCCATATGAAGTTGACATCGCTAACCTCCAACCCTTTTGCAATCTCCCCAATCTGCTCCTTGGAAAAGTAGTTCTCACTCCCAAATGAGATGTAAAGAGTTGAGCATTCCCTTTTCTGATCCAGCCAATTCAAGATAGCACATGAATCATCATCATCACTTTCTTGATTATTAGAAAGTGAAATGAGTGGACCAGTGGGCACAATTTTCTTGTGGCACAAGGAGGAAAGATGATCAATGTACTTGGCCTCAATACCCCTGGAGCTCTTGATCAAAGCAATGTCACAAGACAATTTGAACATCCCAAAAGCAAAGCCTTCATCAGTGTCTTCAACTTTGATGGATTGGGATAGAGCAGCCATATCTCTTATCTCATGCTCTCTAAGCCAAATAGCCTGACTAGGGAAAGTGTCATAACTCTTGTGTGTGAAGTAATGATGAAAGAAAGACAAAGAGGTGGAACCAGACGTGGCCAAAATAACAGGAGGGATGCCAAGTGAAGTGGCAATCTTAGCAGACCATGGCTGGAAACCATCATAGATAAGCAAATCGGGCTTTAAATCGGAGATTATGTCGGAAAAGCTTGAGCTTGACATCTGAAAGGCCTTCATGAGAGTTGGCATAAGATGGGGTGGTATGTTTTTCGTGGTGTGGTATTGTGGAGGAAGTTCAGGCAAACATGGAAGATGGAGTTCCACCAATTCTATCGGAAAATCATCAGATGAATCGTTTTTCAAACTCTTTTCGATCGATTCCAGGTTGATGGCAGTGGAACACAAGTATATGTGGAAGTTTTTCTTCGAAAGATTCTTGGCTAGTTCAAGAAAGGGGAACACATGTCCATGAGCTAACCATGGGAACATTACAACTCTCAAACTACTACCCATCTCTCTCCTTCCTCTCTCGTTCTTCTTGTATATTGTATATTGTTAAAAGGTTCTGTTCCATAGACTATATATAATTTCGTCAGTATCTTAATTATAAGGAAATGTGTATCGATTGAACTTATTGATATTTTTTTCGATATTTATCGATATTTTCTCAATATTTATCAATATTTCTTAATATTTTATCGATTTTCCTATAATTTATATCATAAAACCTCCAATATTGTAACCGACACCATTATTTATCGATTTTTCCTTCATATTTCATCTATTTTCCTATCATTTATACTATGAAACCACTGATATCGAAATCGATAAATATTGAAATATTTTTCTACCATTTATACTATGAAACCACTGATATCGAAAACGATAAATATCAAAATATCGGAGATATATCGCTGCATGTTTTTATATTGGGTATGTGAAAAAATGAAAATATCAAATATCTGTGGTAATGTAAAAATTTATTTTTAATATTTAATATTAGTATTTAAATGAAAACATATTTATTTGGTTAATGTTAATCATGTATTAAGGCAATACTTTCAAATCAAATTATTGCTTGACTAGTATGTCTCCTATATACTTGGTGTACATACAATTCGGGTAGACCCGGGTCGATCCGGATCCGCACACTTTTAATATATATATATTTTTTTTAGCTTTCAGGCCAAAACTTTTATATACAAATTTTATAATTTTTATATATAAATTTTGTGACCTTTATATTCAATAACTTAAAAAAAAATGAAGAATTTTAACAAAATATGTACATATATACCTTTATGTTATATTCATATGACCCTTATATATATTCATGTGACCTTTATGTATAAATATTCATACCTTTATATAGCTTTATATACGAAAAAAATCAATCATACTAAACTTAGGGCCATTCAATTGCATCATTACTTATAGACAACAAATATATGCTTGTACATTGCAATTACTAAGCAGCCACAAACATTGCGATTACTAAACAACCACAATCAGTACCGTTAATCATTTAGGTAATTAATATATTCCTACACTCTACAAATACTAAGCTTAATTCTATTAATTCAGAAATTCTGGTAATTATACGATTCAATAAGGTATAACTATCAGCATATTGCTACTAAATATCAATCCTTCAAAATAATTATATATATATACCATTCAACAAGGTACATCTCAGGCCCAAAATTCATGGATATTAGTTGTAAAATATATAATAAATTGAATTATCAGATCAATTCAAAATATATTTCACATGAAATAAAATTATGATTCAACAAATACTTGAAATAAAACAAAATACTAAATTAAAAACAAAGATTCACAATAATAACAATAAAAAATTTAACGACTCTTGAATCAGATACAAGAACCTTAGCCATGCTCATGCTTAGATTAATAGTCTCCATAAAAATATCTAACATTCAACAGAAAAGGAAACAAAAGATAATGAAAAACTAATATAATTCTAGATCTTATGCCTCATTTGATCAAAGTGGCAAAGTTACATGTAACTCACTTGTCAGTTGGATACATAGTTTTCTTTATCCACCTTCACAAGCTAAACTGCAAGTTAAATGAACAACAATTTTAGATTTAGTTCATCATCTATCAAACTTTAATATGTATATTCACTACTTATAGAATGGATGAAACTTAATTTGTCTGGACTTAAATAACAGAAATATTTTTCAAATTAATATTCCATTAATTTAACTAGTTTGATAGATCAGGATGAATCCCAAAGTATTTTTTTTATTTAATTAATTATTTGTAATTTAATCGAAGGAGATTCTTGTGATGTACCCATATACACAGATAGTTAATACAATTGAGAATATAAAAAAATTGGTAAAAATGACCCTTAAGTTTGCCAACTTTAGAAAAATGACTCCTTAATATTGATATTTTTAAAATTAACCCATACCTAAAAAAAGTTGGTAAAAATATCATTTGACCTACTCTAGCAGGTAAACGTTTCGGTTACCAGTTTATGTGTTACATAATTTGAGTTTCTTTTCATTTATTGAAAAAATTAAATCCTAAAATCATTATAAATTTCATATAGATATATAAAGTGACTTTGAGGAAATATAAAAATAAAAATAACCCATTTAACCAATATAAAAATATATAAAGTAAAAAATATTAATTATAAAAAATCAAAATAATAATTTTCAAATAACTAAAATAAAGAAAGAAAGGAATGTTGATAAATTAATATATTTTTAGAGTATGAATTGTACGAAAAGAAGAAGAAAAGGAAGCAATAATACCTGAGTGTGGATTACTACCCCATATTGGTGATTTGGGGAATGTGGGCAATGATGTGCCAATCTTCACCCTTTCCTTTCTCACATCGCCTTTTCAGTTCTGGGCATCCCCAAATGGTTAAAGACTTGAGACTTGTGATTTCTTTGATGCTTGATGGGAGTGTTGGCACTCTTGGGCAGTTGTGTATACTCAAGTGGGTGAGGGACGTAAGATTATCCAACCAATCCGGCAGTGAACTGAGTTCTCTTAGATGCTGTAGTGATAGAGATTGGAGTGTGGGGATATGCTGCAATCCTTGTGGAAGGGATACCATCTCATCAACCTTATAAAAACTAAGGTTTTTTAGGAGATGGAGGTATCGTATATCCTCGAGAACAATGACCAACTTCGTGCAGGAATCTATGGTTAGATTCTCGAGAGCAGTGAGGTGGCGCAACCACCCCTCTGGAAAACAACTCCCTATCTTGCAATCATACAATACCAATTTTGTGAGAGATTTTAGACCTTCAAACCATTTCTCAGGCAAACGCTGCTGCTGCCCTGCATCCTTAATTCTCAATTCCTTGAGATTAGAGAAGCCGTCCAATGCATCTTCTGGAATATTCCATCTTCTTGTATTATTATTGTCAAACCGCAAATAAAGATATGACAGATTTTCAATCTTACAATTTGAGAATGAAGACAAAGTCAAGAGGCTGCATTTCTCAACAAACAACATTCTGAGAGCAGAGAGTGAGAGTGGTGGCAATATCAACAACTCACAATTTGAGATATCCAGAATTTGAAGATTTGGGAACATGATTTGATCTTTTGGTTCCTTCTTTAACAACCCTTTCAGATTCGGTAATCCAACTAAGTCTATAATCTTTAGTGATGGGAATACTGCATTAGGAACTCCAACTTCATCCTCCCCATTGATATACTCCAACGCAGCAAGATCACTTAAAATCAAGGACTGAAGATAAGGCAAACCTCCGAGCGGTGGAAGATACGAGCAATGAGGGCATCTTACTATAGATATCTCAGTTAAATTTTTTATCTTTATCATCCAAAGAGAAATCTGTCCACCTTTGAATCCAAATATCTTCAAAGTTTTAAGATTTACATGAGGTTCTAGAGCTTCCAGTACCTTCTCACTATCCCTCATTTCTGCCAACACTGAGGATGTACCCTCATCTCCCCAATCTAACATCAATTTTTGAAGGTTTGGTTTCTCAACTAGATTTGCTTTCTTTGCGTTCGAATGGTTTCGAACTCTCTCCAAATTCTGAATTTGAAGTTTTCCTTCAAGATTCAAGTGTTCCAATTCATCAAGTTGATTGCCCACTTTGTCACCTACTATAAACAAACTCAATGTCTTTAGAGAAACTAATTCTCTAATTCTTGAGGGCATATCACTTAATGAACTACATCCTTCTAAGATAATATGACGAAGATTAGTCATGCATTTAATGTTCATGGGTAAACTCTTGAGACTTCTACAATCATTCAAAATTAATATTTGCAAATTCCAAAGACCACACAATGTTTGAGGAAGACTATGAATAGAAGAAGCTGACAAAGACAAGCACCGCAAATGTTTAAACTTGCCTATTGCACTAGGCAACTCTTCCTTTTCCCAATTGTTTAATTTTAGAATTCTCAAACGATTGTAGTTCATAATGGTGGTTAATGGGGACACTTGTAGTGTAATACGTGAAAAATAAGTTTGACCATCAAAATATTCCCTGTAATATACCTCACGTATTTTGCTGTTTGAAACACTTGTGTTGCTGCCTTTCATTTCTGCCCCAGGAATTTTGTTCTCCATGATGGATTGAGCCAGATCATGAACAAGATCGTGCATCTTAAAGGTGGTTGTGCTGCCACTTGTCTTAACTTCTTGGAAAAATGATCTCAAAACCAACTCTTTCCATACTTGATCACCAACACCCTCCACTTCCTGTTTTCCCTTAGAAGAAATGCATCCATGAGCCATCCAACGAAAGATCAAATCTCGCTTCCGAATTACAAAATCCTTTGGAAAGACGGCACAATAAACGAAACAACGTTTCAACACAACAGGTAGATGACGATAACTCAATCTCAAGACTTGCAATATTGAATTTTCTTCATCTTCCGCAAGATTCCAAATCTCACTTTCTTTGACATGAATCCATTCATTTTCTTCTCTCTTAAATCGCAAAAGGCCTCCGAGAGCCTTAGCCGCCAAAGGAACACCAGCACATTTCTTCACAATTTGCGTTCCTATAGCTATCAAATTAGGATGATGTTGCTCATTCTCTTGCCCAAATGCTCTAAGCTTAAACAACAACCAACAATGCTCTTCCAATAACCCTTCCAAGCGATAAGTTGGAAGTGTTGTCACGATATCTCCTACTTTCTGTGAACGTGTGGTAATCACAATTGAAGAGCCTTTTGATCCACAAAGCAACATACCTCTTAACTTAACCCAAGCTTCTGGATTCTCATTCCACACGTCGTCCAATACCAACAAGTATTTCTTTCCATTCAAAACTTGTTGAATGCGGCACTGTAAAGCATCCAAGTGGTTCAAATCAGGAGCCCTTCCAGTGGCCGATTCAATCATTGCCTCAACCAAAGTCTTGAGATCAAAATTATCAGAAACAGTAACCCATAATTTGGTGTCAAAATGATGCGTCACCCTCTTATCATTATAGACTAATTGGGCAAGCGTGGTCTTTCCAAGACCTCCGAGACCAATTATAGGCAACACGGAAAGTTGGTGGTCAGAATTTGGAACTTGGTTGAGCAACACATCCACAATCTTGTCTTTATCTTCGTCCCTTCCATAGATGTGATCTGGCTCATTCACAACAGATCCCATCTCGCGTCCCCAGTCAACCTGGCTTGGCTTTGCTTCAAACTGGCTTTCACACAAATGAAAGTTGTGGCGATCTGCTGCAATAGCATCCAATTTCTCAGCAACTTCTTTAATCCTTTTTCCTAATTTGCGCTTATTCAGAATTTTCTTCACGATGTTGATTCTGGTAATACCTTTGGCATTCCTCAGTTTGGAGACCTGAGTGACACTCTCATCAATTATATCTTCAATCTCAAAGGCAATTTCATTGAGATTGCTCAGCCAATTCTGAATAGCTTCGCTCTGGAATTGCTTATCTTCAGCATCTTCCAACACCTTTTTGATGGCGATGAGAGTGTTGGAAAGCTTGTTCATATCCTTATCCACTCCCATAATCAGTCCAATCTCTTTTTGAATTGGAGATGCTAAATTCTCAATCAGAACTTGAAGAAATGCCTCTGCCATAATAGTTGCAAATGTTAACTATGCCAAGGAGATGTGAACGCAGGCAGAAAGAAGCTTTGTGCTTCTAACTTTTTTTTTTTTTTTTAATAATTGAAATGAAAGATGAAGTAGTGAAATTTTTTAGTAGGCAGAAGGCAAAGAGAAGGATGTGGTTCTTAGCAAAATGGTGGTTGTATTAGATAAGGAGTGTATTTGCCTTTAATAATTGGTTATCATTATTTTGTTTGCAGAAATTTCAAAATGCCGTGTAGGTCATATATTATAGTGCAGGTGTGATTGGATTGACTTACTTTTTAAGCAAGTACGTAAAGTCATGTGGTGAAATTTCTAATGTCCTTCGCAAGAGAATGAGTTATCGGTTGTTAGTATAGAAGAAATAACACTATTTATATCCGTCTCAAAATCGATTAATAAGTTACTCAACTTATTTTATAAAAAATTAACTCTACTTTTTGGGTGTATAAACATACATTCTACTCATGAACAGTAATATCACATAATATATTATCTTTCATCTCTATATCATAACATTAAATATGAGACTTTAAAAATTCAAAAATACAAATTATGACAAAAAAAAAATTATTTGCACTATTCAAAATAAAATATATTTAAATATCAAGAATAGATAAGAATGGATGATGATTATTATTACCATTATTATTATTAATTTATACTACTACTATAAAAATACAAATAATTTGATGTGTTTCGTCCATTTTTGTAATGTTTATATCATTCCCAATAATATTAAATTTTAAAGATAAGTCAAGTATTATAATATCTTTTTTTTTAATTATTATTATTATAAAATGATAGTCTTTTTACATCTCAAGCTCTTCTTTTGAAAAATTACATGTATTGATTATTTTTCTTCTAAAATCTTGAGTATGTTGAATCTTGGACTAAGATTAGTTCCATACAAGGATGAAAATATCCGAAAATATCTCCGATATATCTCCGATATATCCTTTTTTTCATGTCACCGATATAATAGCGGCCTGTATATTTTTTCGATATTTACCGATATTTCCCCGATATTTCCGTAAAATTGAGATACCGATATTTCCATCGATACCGATATTTTTATCCTTGGTTCCATATTAACATGGATTCAAAGAATTTTTCGATGTTATATTATAAGCATGTGTAAAAAAAATTCTACTTGATTTTTTTTAATTAAATTATGTATTATATAAAATTTTGTTTTTTTTTTTTCAAAAATTTTATCGACATCATAGTCAATCTAGGTCACTATTGACAGATTTCGGTAGACCCCGACGTTCACACTGGAGAGCTCTCCATCTCCATCATTTTCGATGCTGACGTATTAACATGAATACATCTCGAATATATGTATTCCGAGGGAGATGATGAAGATGGAAGCTTGTGACCGATGTGAAAGGGACAACGAGGAAACAAGCAGTGTAGAAGAGGTGTGCCGGAGTTGATATTAGACACTAGTGGCGAAAGGCTATAGAGAAGGTGAAATGAGTCGTTGGGAGAAGAAGCGGTATGTTGGGGGGAGTATTTAGGGTTTCAAAGTGTATTGTGTATCTATCTTCTATATATACAAATTAATTAGATTAGCTTAACATAATTAGGCTTAAATAGTGTTTTTTTTTTCTTACACGGGCCCTATAAGTTTTGAGTTAGCTTAAATTGCTCTTTTTGAATTATAAATAATGTGAATAATGCATTTCAACTATCACATATTTCATATTACTTACATTTTTATAATCCAAATTCTAAATGCAAACAATCTCGACAAATATAGTAAAATGACGATCATAAATTTTATTAGTATGGCAAAAATTATATAATCATTGAGTCATCAACTCCACTCATGAGTAAATTATATTGTTTATTTGATTTTTACTATTAAGAATATAATTGAAAAATCAATTACTATATATATATAATTATCCAGAAGTTTTCGTAACTCAATCATAGATGATGAAATCATCAAAGATTTGACCTTTTTGAACTCTGTCTGTAACTCACTAGAGGCCCGGGAAACAAAGAGAAGATGTGTACGAATGATTGGGTTATATGATGTTTGCTCTAGGAATGGGGTCTTATCGAAGTGCTTTATTTCATTTGATTACTTATGCTTATCCAATGAATACCAATGAAAATTAGGATAATTCAAGATTCAAAATATTTGATAAAAAACTAAAAATAAAGACTTCGTTTTTTTTGAAAAACCTCTTGTAAGCAAGAGCTAAAGTAGCTCCTAATAATAGTGTGATTATGCCTATCAACGAGATTAAATTCATTATATAAGGTATAACTATGAAAAGAGGCAGAAGGCGAGTTACAAGAAAAATCCTTACCGCTACCATAGTAGCAGCAACTGAAAGACTCTACTTAGACAAAGATGGGCTGTCAAGAGCGTAGAGAAGGTAGGATAGGCAGTTGGTCTGATCTAGTATGGATCATACATGGACGGTCGTTGGAGTCGGCGGCTCTCCCAGGATCCCTCATCTGAGTTCCCTGGGGAAGAGGATCAAGTTGGCCTTATCATAAGTATTTGTTTTTTAAAAATTATTTGAATATTATGTGTGAGATTAAAAATTATAAAATTTAAATATTTTTTAAAAACAATCAAAGAAAATTAATTTGAAAAATAGTTTTGACACTAAAATTAATTTTAAAATGTATATAAAAAAAAGACGTGAATAATATGATTCTGAAAAGAAGATTATAACAATGGGGTTCAAGATTAAATTTAAAAATGTAAAACCAAAAAGTATAACTTAAAATTAATTTAAATATGTATATATATACATGTATTATTAATTGTGATAAGCCAAAAAATCAATAAATATAATCTAAAAATGTTAAAAAAGAAATAACAACAATGGGTAACTAAATAAAATCCAGTCGAAATCAAATATTAATAATTAAAAAGAAATATAAAATTAACATTTTAATTTATTAAAAAAAATTACAAAACTGAATAGTAAGATATAATTTGATGTGAAAGTATATACATAAGATATAATTTAATACCCATAATATAAACTACTATAATAAATAATAAATCGCGCATCGCGTGGGTACACTGCTATTTGATTATAAAAGGCAATGGTCTTTTTTACATTCCAAACTTTTATTATAAAATTACATGTTCTGATAAGTTTTCTTATAAAATCTTAAATAATTTGAATGTTGAACTAAAATTAGTTTTATATTAATAGAGATTGAAAGAGCTTCCCATGATATATTATAAACATATAAAAAATTAAACTTATACTAGATAATTTTAACTTTTTGTATTAAAGTATGGTATTATATAAAATGGTGCCCTAATATATATATATTTTAAATCTTATCTATAGTTATTTTTTTAAATAAAAAAACAAAATAATAAATTTATCAAATCTAGAAAAGATTTTTAAAGACTATTTCTTATTACTACTACAAATATACTATGAAAAGGTAAATTATAATTATTTAGAGATTTATTATGAATTTTCAAATTAATTAATTGCAACGTGAATAATTGGTATAATTGGTACAAAAGTGAACTATGCTTGGGAGATATTTATTGGTATCTTTATTGTTTACTAGATTAGGAATACGTGCATTGCACGGGCTTTTATTCCTTTTTTTATTTTTATTTTTATATTATTTATATTTTTTCATTTTATATTTTTTTATTAAGTATATAAATGAAGAAGTTAGTAAAAGAAAATTTTAATTCTTAATTATATTAAAGTGTATTATGTTTAAATCACGGGTTGAATACATTTTGGATAAAATAAATATAATTCTCATATGAATATATTAATTACAGTGAATTGAAAACATTATCAAGTTAAATTGTACTTCAATATACAAATAAAATAGTCAATTGAATGAGAAAAATCCAAATTAAAGAATGAAGGATCAATGAAGCAAATTAACTATCTTTCAATTTGTCCAACTTACTAAACTGATGTAAAAGAACCAAATTACCCATATATATAGCTATATATATACATATATATAATATATTTTTATGTAGTCTTTTTTATAAATTAGATTAAAACAAAAAAATCTATATTCTTAAAAATAATATCGTTGACGAGAATCTTGAACCTATACTTCAACCAAATATTTTAGATTTTACAATAAGAGTAAAAATATATTTTTTTGTTAATAAATATAGTAAAATTATTTTCCTCTATTTTAATAGGTTACTTGCATACTCTACTCCACCCAAAGGATTCTCAACCGAATCTTTGTGCGACCGTTGTTACTCCTTACTAGTTGGCTGAGAGTCGATGCTTGAAAAATGAATTGTGAAATCTGTTGATTTTGAGAATATCGGGTGTAACATTTATAGAAAACTCACTTTTCTTATTTCATAAATCAATCAACTTCCTAGGATAATAAAAATAACTCTTATTTATACTAACATAAACCTAAGATCCTAAAATATAAAATCAATCATAAAGATATTAATTATAATATAATCTATCAAAATTTTCATCAAATATATCTAATCTCTATCTCCATCACAATCAAGTTAAGTTAATATTGATAGCTCCTTATGATTTTCCTCAAATTTGTCTTTCTTCAATTTCATCAGTTCCCGTTTTCCAAGTCATAAAACTTAAAAAAAAATAAAATCTTGTGAGAATTTGGAAAAATTGAGGTGGCATCTTTGGAGGGTGCCACTTGTCAATATTTAAGAGAGTCAAAACCTTCTTTTATATATATATATATAGATTATTATTTAAAGAATTTGGGAAAGTTGAGGTGACATCTTTGGAGAATGTCACTTGTCAACATTTAAAAGAGTCAAAGTCTTCTTTTATATATATAATATAAATTGTATAAAAATATGGATATTTGTATATAAAGGTCACATGAATATACATAAGGGTCACATGAATGTCACTTAAAGATATTTATGTACAAATTTTGCTGAAGTTTTCCATTTTTTTTTCTAAGTTATAATGCATAAAGGTCACAATATTTGTACATAAAGATCATCGAATTTGTACATAAAGGTCAAGACATAAAATTGAACAAAAAAAATATAAATTCATGGATCCGGGTCGGGTCGACCCAGATTGCACGGATCTTAGATCCGTGCACCAGGTGCACAGGAGAATTTGTATTGCTTGACATACGAAAGTCCATCTAAATCGAAATGATTTAGATATACCAAAATCCATCCAAATCGCCTATATATAAATGATGAGATACGAAAATCGATCTAAATCAAATCCCACATGCCTACCACACTAAATCTTATATAATATATGAAGATATATTCAAATTGTAATTTTTACAATCAAAAGATTATGGTATTACTAATAAATCATATGCAATGTAGGATGCAACCATATTCAATTAAATAGCATGCCACCAATATAAGATGAAATAATATCCATCCAACAAATCTTAATGATATAGCATGCAACGAAATAACATGCAACCAACCAATATCGATGACCTAGCATGCAATCGATGCAATGACCTAGCATAACAAGTCAATTAATAATAAACATTATCAAAGTAAACATACAATACCAACCAACCAATATCAATGGCATGGCATGCAATGGATGCGATTAAAATAATTACCATACAACATCATAATATGATGAAATCAATATATAATAAAATAGCATGCAATGACCTATCATGACAAATCAATTAATAATAATTACTATACAATACCATAATAGGATGCAAGCAATATACAATTAAATAGCATGCACTCAACCATTATTGATGACATAAACCATACGATTAATTTCATATTTGTGTAAATTATATTAGTGGTGCTGTAAATTAAATATTTGTAATAGTATTTAATTTAAACTAGTGGTGTGATCAAGATAATTAATATTTGTTTCTGCTAAAATTAATATTTGTAATGTAGTATTTAATTAAATAAAACAACACAATTAATTTAAATACTAATATTAAATATGAAATTAAATTAATTTGAAATATAAATATTTATTTTAATATTTAATATTAGTATTGAAATCAAAACGTATATATTTTCTTAATGTTAATCGTGTATAAAGGCATGACATGAAATCAAAATATGGCTTCACCATACGAAATTCTATTTAAATCGAATATGATTTATTCATATCAAAATCCATCCAAATCCATTACATATAAATGGTGAGATAGAAAATCGATCGAAACCAAATCTCACATGCCTACCACACTAAATATTATACAATGAATGAAGATATATCCAAATCGTAATCTTTATAATCAAAAGATTGTGGTATTACTAATAAATCATATGCAAGTAGGATGTCACTCATATCCAATTAAATAGCATGCCACCAATATAAGATGAAATAGCATGCAACCAACTGATGACATAGCATGCAACAATGACCTAGCATGACAAATCAATTAATAATAAACATTATGAAATCCAATAAACCAATATGGATGACATAACATGCAATCGATGCAATGACCTAGTATGACAAGTCAATTAATAATAATACATTATTAAAGTAGCCACGCAACACCAACCAACCAATATCGATGCAATCGATGCAAATTAATAATAATAACCACACAACATGCACATATTAATTAATTAATAATAATTGACATTTAATAATAATACATTTAAATGGATGCACAATTTTTTTTTCATTGAATACAAGAACGAATTTTGAGACTGTATGCAACAACGATTTTCGAATGTGACATCCTTGAGATAAGATGCATGTGTGAATTGATTAATTGTAAAAAGATTAAATTTAAATTAGTTTTGTTCAAAACGAGGATTACATCTGCACAAAATAAAATATATTGAATATAAGTCTCAAATGATTAGTTATCACACACTGCATAATATAAGAAGATTTAATTGTGCTTTTATGGTTGTTATTGGCTGATAAATACAATAGTTGGAGAAGGTAGATATAGACTACGTTATCCTGTGAAATTAGACTATTTGGGATAATACAATAAAACATGCATAAAATAATACTCGATATATTAATAACATCGATAAAACTAATAATTTGTCCGATCCCAACTTGGGATCCGTTCAAATTTGGACACCAATCAATTAAATAATAAGATAATATTTTTTTTGAAAATCTTAGTGTATATTTAAGGTCCCGACGAAACTATAAATTAATAATTATTGTTGCTTGACTAACTTTCAGATTGAAACTTTTTTCAACCCATGAGCTGATCTTTCTTATACTCACATAACATTTTTCGTCGTTTGTTGGTCATGGTTGATTTTTGAATACCTTTTAGATGAGAAGTCATTATTGTGTATGATTTAGAAATAATACAATGGATCATTACATATTGATCTACTTCAACACAATGTACATAACAAAAGTTCATGAACCATTCTTTCACTTTGGCAAAAAACAATGAATGAGACAATTCAAACTTCCAATCAACATGATTATGTGAATATACATTCTTTAAATGGTAATTAAAATTTATGTTTTAATTTATTTATCATCAATAACTAATGTACATTGTAAGTGGATTATACAACCCCGAAATTTTGAAGATCAGTTATGAATATACGTTAAAACCTCTCTAAATTAATAATTTTTTAATTTATCGATGTAGCACCCCAACCCAAGGAGGATTGAGGCACCACCTTGACTTATATGCTCATAATGTTCGTAAAAAGAAATAACAATAATTTAAAATCATTTTGGTAGAGAAATTCAGCAGAAGATTTTACTAAAAAAAATACGAATATTTTTTTTTCTTTCTGTTTTAAATCGAAAAGCTTAACATGCAAGTAACTAACTCGTGTCTTACTCACATTTGTAAATCAAAACCTTGACATATATACGACACATGAAAATTTTACTTGAATAGTTAATCCAACATAGAAATTTTTAAAAATTTTATGTGATATCAAATTCATACACGTTAAAATAAATTAAAACATATGCTTCTAGAAAGGAGTCCGTACAGCCAGCTACACATCCACTTCGTCGTAAGCTAGACCTGAGAAATATTTTAGATAACATCATGAGACTCTTTCGAAGAGAAAGTCCAGTGGAATAATCGTACTTCTCTAATACATTGAAGCAATTAAACTATTAAGCACATACTACAATATTATTCTTGGGTTCGCTAACCCTTGGACCATAACGTAACATCGAGGAATGTGGGATCGCTCGCCCACTAGACCTCACTTCATAAACCAGACATTTTCAACCTTATGATCGTCGCCCGGTAGAGAAGCCGTATAACGGTTATAGCTACGTTGCTTCTATCCATATATTTTCATACATAACTTACTAATTTAATTAACAACACGTAACTAGAGATAGAAGTTACCCACTTTTGAGGTTTGACTTGAAGCGGGGATAACTACTGAAGTATCCGATCGTCTCATACTGCACTCGACACATTCATTAATGTTTAGTCTTTAAATCACTTCTCATTTATATCATAAACATACATACATATTCATCTTCACTGGTTGCTTATTTAACATATTATTTGGTGTTTGTTGATGTGTTTCAATTAATTATAATATCACTAAATCATATCATAATCATCTAACCTAACATGCTTATCATATATATCACATATTATATATCATAAACACATAACCAAAATTTAGAAGAATTTTAAAGCATACTTTAAAACAAGCATTAATTATACCTTGAAGGGAAAATTGTATCCTACGTTTAACTCATAAAACTAACATCCATATTCTTAAAACGTAAATAATTCATCACGTCATACAAGCTCTCATTTTATCACTTAAGATCATTTTTAAATTATGATTTAATTGCATGTATAATAGTAGATAAATTCTTGATCATAAAACTAATAACATGTAGGTAGAAAAGACACTCTTTACAACAACAATTTTCATAATTCACATAATCATCTAAAATTCATGAAAATAATAATGTATTTATATAAAAATCCTAATCTAACCATGCTAACACGGTAGTGATAGATTCTAATCACACAAGGTTTAATAAATAATTTACTACACTAAAAAAATTGTTCGAAATATTCTAAAACCATTCTATCTTATAAAATTCACCATAAATTATTTAATTGATGAAACATTCTGAAATTAATAATTTAAACTTTTAACATCATGTACTTCAACAATGTAAAACAGCTTTTGAATATTATAATGGATCGATTTTATAAAATTATTCTTCTAAGGTCCAAAACTGCAGAATCTTAAATTCGAAACTAGACTATTTTGAAAATTCATTATAATTTATACACAACTTCAAAACTTACCAAATTTCAACTATAGACTCAAGACTTTATGTAGTTTAACATACCAAAACAGTTTTGAAAAATTGTAGTTGACTGAATTTATAAAATTATTTTTCTTAAGTCTGAAATTGCATAATTCTAGCTCGAATTGGACTATCTTTGAAAAATCACGATGATTCATAAACTATTCCAAAAATTACCCAATTTTAACCATAATCTTAAAATATCATGTAGCATAACACACTAAAACAGTTTAAAAAACTCCAAGTATACGATTTTATAAAAATCGACAAAGTGGACTGTCATTATTAAAGTTTTTCACAACTTGATTAAACCCACCTATTTTCTTAATTAAAATGTGGATTCGAATTTTATAACTCTATTAACCTCAAATAAACCATCTTAACTCAATTTATCACACATGCAATGAGCTTAGACAAGATAATCAAACATGCAAAGATTAAATCAACATGCAATTGCTTAATCAACTCCCAAAAGTGACACATTTTAAAGATTAACCACATAGAACAAGACTTTGAACAAATTTCTTCACATTAGGAGGAAATTACCCTTGAATCACACATGCAATGAGTTTAGGTAAATAAATCAAACTTGCAATGCTTCATTCAACATATATTTGCTCAATCAACACTTAAAATTACATACTTTTGAAGATCAACTACTTAGAACAAGGTATTTAACAAGTTTATCACATTTGAAGAAAATCTTACATGGATCTTACATGCAACTCAAAATTAGAATTTAACATGCTCTTAAGGAAGAAGAATGGTGAGGATTTGCAAAAATTACATCTTGAATCCACAAACTATGTGTTCTTGAAACTTGCTTGGAATGAGATCTTAATTTGAGCTTAATTTCCTATTTTATCTTGAAAAGATTTTGATTCTTCACTTAATTCTTGAAAATGGCAGCTTGGTTGAAGATGGGGGATGAAGGTTTTTGAGGGAAAGAAAAGTTTAGACAGAATAAGGAGCAAAATTAGCTAGAGAGAGAGAGAGTGCATCTTGCCAAATGAGAAATGAAAAACTTAAAAGTGAAGTCTCTCCCTTTTATATATAGTATATAGTGTACAAATCATAATTTAATACATATAGATCACTTGTATAATGATATAATTTAAGATGTAATAACATGTAGTGGCATTGAGAGTTGTAGTTTAACTTATCTAATGTGACATGAATGAGGTTATGATCATGATAGTGTATCTATCCTAGATGTAATAGTGGCCACAATATTTATTTCATGAAAAATTAATTAAATGGGTGTCACACATAAATAAGATGACATGACTTGATATTAACTTGCACATCATTAAATTGGAGTCTTGATAATATTGTGATCACATGATTATGTATGTAGGTATGTTCAACTTAATATATCATATAAGTTATATAAGTATGTTTGAAAATATAACACATCATAATAGTCACATACTTTATTGCACATAAACTATATAATAAAAATCTACATTACTATAATTAAACACATAAGTCACATTTTTTTATTAATTATTAAAATTATTTTATGTGTGACTTATCTCCTTTTTTTTCGTTTCATTGCTCGTGCATGTCAAGTGTATTACGATCGAACTCGATCTCCTCGGATAGCTATTTTGCAAGATCTTTAAACTTAAAGAAATATTAGCTCATTTCTTCTTGATAAATTGTAAAGTTTGTCGTAAAGGTCATTAACAACGAAATTATTTAAAAATAAAATTTGAATTTATTTATAAAAATATGGAATGCACATTTTATTAAAAATAGGGTGTTATAATTGATTATATAATATCTCTCTAAATTAATAAAATTCTTCTATTCTAACAATATTAATTTATAGAGGTTTTATTGTATGACTTTTTGTGTAGAAGGTAATATATGTTTGTATTTTGCTATTCCTGTGAAGGTTGAATTATAATCATGAGTTTATCAGTTTATGAGTAGTGGGAGGAATAGTGTCCCTTAATTGGATTTATTTATTAAAGATATTTGGGATTGATAACGGAATTTATTAAATTAAATTAGATAAAGTTTAGTGTTCGTTTTCGCAACTACTATTTGATTATTGATTTAGTTATTTTTTTGGTGCAGTATAATTCTTAAATTAGTTTTTAATAGATTAAACGCACTTATTAGGTTCTTAAAAGGAATGCTTAAGATTAAATTTTAATAACATCAAAATAAAGCAATTATTTCATCAAAAAATGGTATAGATTAAAAAACAATTAGAAGTTATGAATTATAGATTGATTGTTTAGCCTTTCAGGTTTTTTTCTCAATTTGGCTTTTTACATAGGTTTGGCCAATGGTGTTCAGTCGGTTCCGGTTCGCCGGTTCGGAATCGGCGATTTTTGTTAGTGGAGGGGTAAATCGAAATCAAATCATAGTGATTTTGGTTTCGATTTGAAAACCGACGGTTAATCAAAATTGTTGGTTCGGAATCGTTGGTTTTCCGAGTTTTTTTTTCTTTCTCTTTTCTACGGTTTGATCGGTTTTGAAACCTTTTTTTTTTTTTTGCATTTTCATTTATTAATCCAAATCATCATAACTAAACTTGTAATTATCAAAAATGTACAAGATATATTAAAATTAAAATGAAATAATGGAAAAAAAATTACAAGTTACAAGTTCAAACTCAAGAGTTACAATTGAATATATTATAATTATGAATGAAAAACTATAAGTTAAACTACAATTATGAATGAAAAAAAAAATTACAAGTTACAACTCAATAAATTACAATCAAACATCAATATTGAAGTTAAAAAAATTACAACTTTGTATAAATAAATAAAAGAAGAGGTAAAAAAAAAATTGAAAGAGTTTGAGTTTCATTCTAAATTTGAAAGTGAAATTAAAATTACATTTCCAAACTTTGAATGAAATTGTCTACATATCCTCAGTATTAAGGAATCAAAACTCACGTAATTCTATTACCTAAACTTACTTTCATTCGTCAATGTTGATTCCGGCGGAGGAGGATGTGTTTGAATCATAGCCATAGGTGTCATCGGAATCTTCATCTAAATTTGAGAAATTTAGATGTTGTTGATGGTTTTGGGCTCTCACCCACTCTTCAAGAAGATTAATGTTTTGTACATTCTCTTTGATCAATTTTGATCTTCTTGGATTCAACATATGACTTCCTTTGAAAAATGTTTGTTCGACGGAGACAGTTGAGGTGAAACTTGCAAAAATTTCTTTAGCAATAACAGTTAAAATAAGATAAATGGTGGTACTTTTTTACCACCACTTCAATAGATTCGATGGATGTGCAAAATCATTTAATTTGAAAGTAGCATTTAAATATGAATCTAATTCGTGATTTGCTTTAGGTCGTTTATGTGTTCTATTATCATAAAAATTGTAAAATTGACTAAGATTACCAAAACTAGATGAATAAGATGAAGAACTACTACCTCCTATTTTGTGCACCTAAATGATCATCATCACTAGAATCACCAAATAATATTTTATATTTTTTAAATAGTTCGACTAATGATTGTTTAGCTCTACCAACAACTTTCATATAATTAGGAACATATTCAACTTCATCATATTTTCTTAATATAAAAATTGGGTACAATGCATAATAATACATTTTTAATAATTCTCCTAAGTCATCTTCTCTAATCCTAGAATCTAATAGTTTAGCACATAAAAATACATCGGGTATTTCATGAAAATATTTTAACCATTTAGATCTCATAACTATAATTGTATCTCCTAAAATAGGACGTGTAGAATACTCATTGAAAATAAGAGCAATTTTCACACAATGATTTAGAACTAATGGAGAAGTAGGATAATAATAATAGGATAATTCTCTAGTTTCCTCTTCAAAAAAAAATTAAAAGTTGAATTAAATTAAGAGTAAACTACTTTTTTTTGCCCGTAAAGTAGGTGGTCTGGCATTTTCGAACTTTTTTTTTCGGGCTGGCCAATTTGGACAGTATTTTCTAAAAAAGTGCAATGTATGCCCAATTTCAGCCCGAATTGCTTAATAGGGTTGAAATTGCACGTGATATGCACGTGTGGACGTAATTTTGAACTCTGCGGGTCAAAATCGAACACGGTGGCACTTTTTAATTACGTGGCATTTCGTGCTAGAAAATCATTTCTCTCACTCACATAAAATTCAGGATTTCAAGAACCTTAATTCCCAAAATTGAAGCTGAGGAGATACTTGTTGAGCAATAGCACTTCGATGTTGGAGCTCACACCGAAAATTAACACTCAAATCCCCAAACGATTTCTCGAAACAATCCTGAAAAACATAACACTCGAAATTTTAAAATTGAAACTCAGAAACGGAAAAAATGGTTGATTACTTTAGTTCGAAAAGCATCTTTGAGTTGTGCAAACGAGCAGTGGGATCGAGTCCCAGTATCGCGTGGCCCCAAGAAATCAAGTCACCACTATTGAAACTGATAGGATGAAATGTAATAGATTTTGATGAGACAAAACGTGTAATAGTCTAGAACATTAGCTATCTGGTTAAGTCTTTATATGTAAAATAGCTAAGGCAAGGATGCTGGAAAGACGAGAAGATTCTGCCAAGGAACCAGAAAGTCAAGTCCCTGCTACCTGCATACTGTATCAAGCAACCTGTAACCAAGCTTCATAGGATGTTACACGGAACCTGGAGATGGTCAAGGAAGCTGACTTACTCGAAAAGGATACTACCAGATACATCAGAGTCAATACAACCTGACTAGCCAGTAGAGTCACTCCAGTTCCAACAAATCAGAATCTGCCATGTGTGAAAAGCAGCAAGGACACAGTACAAGCAGACTGCAGGATGAAGTTGCGCAGACAAAGGACAAGGCAGTGGCAGAACAGAATGAATGCATTTCAGAGCAGGTGTCAGAAGATCGGCAGAACCAATCAGGAAGAGACACCTCATCAAGCAAAGGACTGCCTTTCCAACGGGCAAAAATCTGTCTAATGTCTATAAATAGAAGATTGCTACTCAAGAGTAAAGAGAGGATCAAGAAGCGAATAAGCAAAAAGAAAATCAAGAGAACATACGCAAAGCAGATCTTTACAAGCTCAAACTTATACATTCAAGTTAATCAGACCTAGCAGCAGCAAGCCAGCTACCTTTGTGATCTTCAGAAGTTCAAGGAGCTTGCTGCATTCAATAGTTTGAAAACTCTCATTTTATTCTAAGTCTGATAGGAGTCACTTAGACAGGAGTTTATCTTGCTAAGTTGTAATCTCTCTGAAGAAGAGAAAGGATCCTGTGTGGGTCAGTTACCCTGTGTGGAGATCCTGTGTGGGTCGATAGTTGGTCACTGTGCAGCTACCTGTGTGGATAGAGCTGACAGTTTTGCTTAGAGTATAGTTTGTGTTAGCAGAGTCTATTGTAAATCAAATTTGCTTTAACAAAGTTCCTCCTTGTGAAGGAGTAGAGAGGACGTAGAGGGATTACTTCACCCTTGAACCTCTATAAGCTTGCTTGTGTTTCTTTTACAGCTCTATATTCATCTATCTGCATCCTGAGCATACTGCATTAAAAGTGTGTTTCGAAAATCATAAGTATTTCCGCTGTACATTATATTCTCTGTCTAAATCCTGAGGTCACTGCCTGAGCAGGAACCTATCGAGCAGTAAGCTTAATAGCTACCTGTTCATCAGGGACTTAATATTTTGGAGTAAAAGTTGAAAATTTGATAAGGTTAATTCACCCACCCCCTCTTAATCTTATACCACTGGGACCAACAGAAACTGCAACTCACTCTAAACGAAGAAGATGAGACGGAGGGTTTGGATTTAGAAGCAGAATAAAAGGGGTAGTAGCATGTGGAAGCGCGGGTGTTCTTCTTCTCCAGAGAATTGAAGAGTAAAAGCGTTGAGGAAATAGAATTGCAGAGAGAAATTGGTTCCATTTTAATGGTTGTTTCAGGCCGCATTCTTCATTCATGAACCTCACATTGTGATTTGGGAGTTAAATTTTGGGGATTTGGGGATTAGGATTCTTGAAATCCTAAATTTTATGTGAGGGAGAAAAATGATTTTTCAGCACGTAATGCCACGTAAGTAAAAAGTGTCACCGTGTTCAATTTTGACCTGCAGACCCGAAATTACGTCCACACGTGTATATCACGTGCAATTTCAACTCTATTAAGCAATTCGGCTGAAATTGGGCATAAATTGCACTTTTTTGGAAAATATTGTCCGAATTGGCCAGCCCGAAAAAAAAAATGTCCGAAAATGCCAGACCACCTACTTTACGGGGCAAAAAAAGTAGTTTACTCTTAAATTAATACATGTATCCCATGAATTGTTCATTAACATTATGTCTTCATGTGGATTTTCCATAAAATTTTGACAAAACAAATCTTTATACGCATAAGAATCGTTAAACATGATATAAGTAGAATTCCAACGATATTTAACATCTTGTACAAATTTTTTTAACTTCCATTCCATTATTCTTACAAAATCTAGCCAATTTCTTATGGCATAAGGTTGATCCCGCAATTTCATGAACGGCGGATCTAATAGGTTTAAAATATTCATCTAATTATTTTAAGTCATCTTGAACACATAAATTTAATGTATGACACATACAACGATTATGAAAAAATTTACCATTCAATGAAGGTTTACAATATTCAATTAACATGGGTACACTAGTCTTATTAGCACTAGCATTATCATATCCAATTGTAAAAAGTTTTTATACTATACCATAATCATTTAAAACACCAATTACTTTACATGCAATATTTATAGTCGAATGATTGTCATTAAAGTCAACATATGCAATTAAACGTTTTTGTACATTCCATGCACCATCTATCCAATGAGTCGTAATACTCATATATTTATTTATTTGATAAAGATCATTTCAAATATCACTACATATAGATATTTTTTGTTTGGACATTTTAAACTCTTCAATTAATTTATATTTATATTCTCCTAAAATTTTTTTATATCTCGTGTTACGGTATTTTTAGATATTTTTCTACTAGAAGGTTGTAAATAAATGCTAGTATATTTCGAGACATTTTTTTGAAATCAAAGGAGAATGAAAATTAGAATAAAATTGAAATGAAAAAGTAGTAGCTATGAGAATGAGATTGATGCTTGAAAATTGAGAGAAAGAATGAAGAATTGTGTGAATTGAAATGAAATGAATGGAAGTATTTATAGAGGCAAATTCATAATTTTTGAAAAAAAAAGGCTGTCGGCGGGTTCGAACCGTAGGTTCTGCATCGGTTCAAATCGGCGGTTCGTAACGATCGGCTGATGATCAACGGTCAAGAGATCTCCTCTATACACGTGGTAATTTCAAAAAATAAAACATAGGCACCGGTTCGAATCAGCGGCGGTTCCCAACGGTCATTTTGTGTAGATCGTTGATCAGCAATGATCAATTCATCCGAGCAGTACACGTGGTATCTCCCGAAAATGTAAAAAAAAAAAACTACGGTTTGAACCTTCAATTCACGGTTCAGCACCATCCCGAATCGAAATCGAACCGCATCAACTCGGTTACAGTCCCAGTTCAAAACCGAAATCGGGTCAATGATTCCCCAACCGACACGGTTCCGTTTTTTCGAACCGAATAGACATGTCTAGGTTTGGCGCATAAGAGAAAATCTCATTAACAAATTTCATAACAAGACTCAATTTATAAATTAAGTTTTCAATTTTAGATCTTAATTTTAAAGTTCCTCAATGAAGGGCTCAATTTTACATTTTTTTTTCTCAATTTAAGGTTTGAAAATTAGATTGAGTTTTCTAATCAAAAAAAAAATTCATTTTCTTTTTCTTTTTATTTATATTTATAAGTTATTTATATTTTAATATGTATTTATAGTTTAGATAAATTAAGATTTTGAAACGATATTCATCCAACTTTTATTAATTTATATATAATATATATATAATAAATGCAATTCAAAAAATTAAGATTCCTTTATTTTCTTATTTTTATGAATAAAAGTATAAAAAATTTAGTTTAATATTAATTAGTTTAATATAAATTACATTTTATGAATTGAATTAATTATTTTTTTCTTTCTTTTTTCATATAAATTAAGATAAGTTGGATGAAAATTGTTGTTAAAGTGCACTAACTTGTCTTTAATTTATCCAAAATATGAATACATATTGAAATATAAATAAATCTATAAATATAAATAAAAAAGAATATGAAATTTTATCTTGAATTGAGAACTTAATCTAATTTCAAACCCTAAATCGAGAAAAATTGTTAAATTGAGTTCCTTATTGAGAAACTTTAAAATTTGAATGCAAAATTGAGAATTAATCTATAAATTGGGTCTTGTTATGAAATTTATCTGAATCTTATTGTTATATATTCTTATAACCCATTAAAGGGTAGTCCAATATATATAGAGATTTCAATAAGATTTTTTCGATGTAGATTTAGAGGTGGTTCGATATGGTATACTGTATTGAAAATATCATATCGTATATTATATCGAAATTTTTTATTTACAAAATGCATACTGTTACCTTAACTAAAATATCAATATACTGAAATTTCAGTATCATTCAGTCATATTGTGTGATACCGAACATACTGAAATTTCAGTATCATTCAGTCATATTGTGTCATACCGAACATACTAAAATTTCAGTATACCGATAACGAAATGAAAATTACATTTTGGAACTGATAAATATTATTTTTTATTTATTTATTAATGTGAAATTAATATCAATATTTCTGTATATACCAAATATATTGAAATTTTAAAATTATCATACCGTATCGAAATTTTCGGTATTTATTTTATGGTAAATGCGACATTTTGGTATTCAGTATTTTTCACATCCATACTCCTTCTAAATGCAATCAACCTTATTACTTTGATCTTAAATTTCTTATTCATTCATTAATTATTTTAGGATAATAATATACTATCTCGAACCTCTTTCAGAAGAAAATACAATCCAATTAGATGGTCTCTTTTATATTTAAATAGTAATTTCTTTTTCCTTTTTAGAAATAATTTAATATTTTTCTGTTGATTTCAAACAGAAAGACATAACAAGATAACATTAAGGGAAATTTGGTAAAAATGACTCGTATGTTTGCCCTTATTAGGAAAATAACCTCTAAATATTGATATTTTTAAAATTAATCCGTAACTTACAAAATGTTGGTAAAAACATCATTTGACCGACTCCAACGGGTAACCGTTCCGGTTACCAGCTTACATGTCAACTTATGTATGTGACACGTAAGCAGGTTACCGGAAGGATTACATGCTTCAACGGGTCATTGGTCATTTTTACCAATTTTTTTAAAGTTACAGGTTAGTTTCAAAAATATCAATATTTAGAGGTTATTTTCCTAATAAGGACAAATTTAGAGGTTATTTTTACCAATTTTCCCTAACATTAATATTGACAGCAGAAGCAGATGCAAAAAGGCCTTTTCATGACATCTTTCAGCACTGCTTCATTATTTCCTCATCTTAACCACACACATTCTCATCCTCTCTCTCTAGAGTATGTCTCAGGTACACTTGATATACATGCAATCTGAATCTCATCGGGTCAACTTGGATTCACAAGTTTTTTAATTTTTTTATTTTTATTTTTTTGCTTTCAAGCCAAAACCTTTATATACAAATTATGTGACTTTTATATATAAGTTTTGTGACCTTTATATTCAATAACTTAGAAAAAAATGAAGAATTTTAGCAAAATTTGTACATATACCTTTATGTTATATTCATATGACCCTTATGTATATTCATGTGACATTTATGTACAAATATTCATACATTTATATACATTTATTTATTGTATAAAGGTATGGATATTTGTACATAAATGTCACATGAATATCACATAAAGGTATCTATGTACAAATTTTGCTAAAATTCTTCATTTTTTTTCTAAGTTATAATACATAAAGGTCACAACATTTATACATAAAGCTCACAACATTTATACATAAAGGTCACCAAATTTGTACATAAAAGTTAAGACATAAAATTTAACAAAAAAAAAAAGAAATTCACGGATTCGGGTCGGGTCGACCCAAATTGTACGGATCTTAGATTCGTACACCAAGCGCATAGGAGAATTTTTCCCCTCTCTAATATACACATTATGTATGAAAAAGATAGATAATTAAATACAATATCAATTTAGGAAAGACAATTTAACACATCTCAACTTTTGAATACCTCAAAAAACAGTATTAAATAAATGTATGGGTAAGTTTCCTTTATCATCCAAATTACACTTGGTTCTTCGCTTAAAGAAAAAAAAATTCTTGTTCTTAACAGTTTGTACCTTGAACAGTGTAAAATTTGGTATAACTCAACGATATTTGTAAGTCGGTAGATTAAAAATTTCGATAATATTTTTATTTTAAACGAGATTTGAACCTATACTGTTGGAAGATTTACCTTCACATCATCACAAATTATATCAATTCAACTCATCTTATAGGGCAACTTGGGCCAGGTAAAAAAAGTTTAAATTGTCAGCTCTAATATGTTTCATTATTATAGTTTATATGTATTCGTAAAGGTAGTTTATGTTTCATTTTTTCCTGTGTCCCAATCTTATATTTAATTGTTATTATTATTTAGTATTGTTTTCCCTGGTATACTTTTATTATATATTAGTACAAGGGCCATATAATACACGAGTCTAAAAGAAATATAGCTAAATTAGACTTCTTTAAATATTATTTGTATTAAAAAAATTATGATTATACCATACCTATCATCAATTTTATTTTTAATCATAGTATAACTTGATTAATATATTATTTGATTATATATATTGCATTCGTAAGTGAATATAGATATTTTCTATTTATTATATATGTTATTTCTATCATATTATTCAACTCTTCCATCATATCTAACTTTTTTTTATAGGAGTAGTGCGTGTGCGAACCAATGCATAGATCGTGATCCATGCAACTGGGCGCGCAGGTCGGGTCGGGTCTTATTCAGCCCGGATCCATGTTCAGATTTGTTTTTTAAATTTATAGTATAATATTTAAGTTGTAATAATATAAACTTTATGTACAGATTTCATAACCTTTTAGTGAACAATTTAGACTTTTTGCACTATAAAAATTTATGTAGTATAGCTGAAACATTTATGTAATAATAATTTAACCTTTAAGTTATATTAGTATAACTTTTATATACAAATATCATAAAATTTATGTACTTAAAGAATAACATAATGTTATATTATTACAACGTAAAGGTTATATCAACATAAAAGTTTTGAAAGGTGTTTAGTTCTGTCATTCACTGCAAAAGGTTATGCAAATATAACTCAAATGTTATGCGGACATAACTAAAAAGTTAGATTCGCTAAACTAAAGGGTTAGACCAATATAATTGTGGAAAATGTTTGAGATAGGTTTGGACACATGTGGGCATGCGTGGGATGCGTGAAATAAATCCTTAAATCGGATCGACCGAATTGCACGGATTCTGAATTCGTGTACTTGGTGCATATAAATAATTGTATTGTTATAATGTTTTCTTTTAAATATTAAATATTAAAAATTAGAAAAATTCTCAAATTTTCATTTCAATTAATATTATAAATAACTCTAATCAAAATCTCTCAATAATTTATATGATTTAATGTAAAATCTATTTCAGTTTCATTAATTAATAAGTTTAAAAGTTACACTAATCTTTTAAATAATCATGTTTTTATTTGAGTTATCTTTTACTTAATTTTTCTATTAAAATAAACTAAAATTATATAAAAAAAATTAAGCAATATGCATAATTAATTTTCCATAAAAATGGTAATTTTTTTAATTAATAATAAACATGTTTTTAATATATTCATTTTTTATCTATGCCAATATATTACATTTAATAATTAGATTAACATGATTATAAAATAATAATAAATTATTAAGGTGAGAGTAAAAAGATTATTTCCCATAAAATTATTTATATAATTATTAAAATTATATTTCGAGTTTTTAAGAGGGTGATACATGATATTAGTGGTTGTTATTATTCTTTAGGGAGTATTTTTATTTAAATAAATATATTTAAAGGTCAAATTTTGTGTTTGATTATTTGTCTTTTTGCAGGTATGACGATTCAACATTTTTTCTTCCAAGTATATCTCTTTCTTATAACATCCAAAAGATCTACTTTCATTATTTATCTCCATTGTGAATAAAGAAATGGCAGAGAGATAGAGAATACTCAGTATCATTTTTGTAAATTTTTTAATATTTTTTAACTTACGACAAAAACTGTATCTATAAATATGATCTAATAATAAATACATATCTCAAACTCGTCAGAAAACTCTACAAAATGATTTAAATATAATCAGACAAGTATCTCTTAAATTACAACCTACAAAAATACATTAATCATATTTCTAAATTTTTGTGCAAATAACAATATACTATTTTTGTGAAACGACAGTTGTATGTTATTTCAAAATAATTTGTGGAAACTCCATTTTTAACCATTTCTAATTATAAATATATATTTGTTAAATTATTAAATTTTATTTTTTTATCTAAGTGAAATTATTTTTGTTCATATGGTTGTGTAATATAATGGTATGAGCAAAATTAATGATGGTATGAGAATATAATATGATGGTATGACTCATATTAATGATTATACGAAAATGTAATATGATGATATCGACCATCACCGTTTTAAAATAGGATGTATTATAATCGTGCGTAGTGAAATAAAAAAGTACGAACTGATACGAAATTAATATTATTAAAAATATTAAAAATAAATAATTTTAAATTTTCTAGTTAAAAAAAAAATCTTTTTACAGCGGCCCATTTATAATTTCATCCCAAATAATTCTAAGGTGATAGAGAAATTAATAAAATAGTAGAAGAAATTCAAGAAAATACAAATAAAAATACAACTTATGGGAGGAGATATAAACCTTGGAGTGCGTGCACATAGAAAAAATCGCCTTCTCCCATACCTCTTCATATAAAATTATTTATCCAAAAAATTGATTCGAATAAGGGAAAATATTACAAGAGATCCGCCTATCGAATGTTCTGTGTACCACTAATCATATCATGCCACGTTATCAAGTTGAAACTCAGACGCGTCGGATACGTGGGGCCCTTTCCTAGGCAGGTCAAATTTATTGGTATAGAGAATTATTTATTTAGTTAATGAGATAATTATTAACTAAAATATTAGATATAGAGAAGCTAATAGTGTAATTAATTGGAGTTTTGTCAATTAATGTTTCAATTAATTATCAATTTACGTCTAAATTATAAAACTAATTGATTCGAGAGTAAAAGATAATTGATATGTTTCAAAATAATTAACATTTCTGAAAGAAAAAAAAAAGATTCACCTTATTAGTGGATTTTTTTATTATTATCACCCATGTTTTTTTTTTTAACTTAAATTTGCAAAAAAACAACTAAAATATATAAACTAAATCCTACTAATAATTTTAACCCACTACTAGTAGTAGTCTACTACCACTACTACTATTACTAAATACTTTTTTTTTAAAATCAATTAAAATATGTTTGACAGTTGCAATAAATTACAATACCATTGTATGATTGCATCAAATATTTTGTCCAAAGTAAGTGTGTTTTTAAAAATTAAAAACAATTACCCTCAATCTTCCAAAATTAACTCTTAATATTTTTGAAGTAAATTCTGAGTATTTAAAACATTAAATAAGAACTATTTTATAAGATTTATTAATCCGCACGAAGTTTTATAAAACAACAATTATTATATATGAAGTGAATGAATTGCATATAGTAGTTAAGAAAATTGAAAGTGTAGAGGTTACTAATATTTAACTTTATTTGCTACTAAAAAAGTATCCATCTAAAGATACTTATGTGCTATATTCAAATTTATAGCCTTTTTTTTTTTTTTTAGATTTATAACCAAGGGAGAAAAAAACACAAAAAAAGGCATGAAATCGAAACCTACCTTTTTCATTTCTCTATCCAAATTAATAGTTTTTTTAACTTTTTTTTTAATCGAAAAAAGGATATGAAATGGACATAATTGATATCCACGCAAATTTATATGGAAAACCAAATTCACCAAAGACTAACGAATAACTTGTAAATATATGGTTTCGGGAAAAAAAAATAAAAAATTTGTATAATTTTCTCTGGTAATATTTGAAAGTCTTGCTACAGCGCATCTTAAGTATTTTTTGTTCATATTCAATTTAAATTATTAAATAGGATTAATTACAAGAAAAATCACGAACTTTACTTAATTTATAATTTTAGTCAATTTTTTTCGATATCATCAAATATAATATACATTGTTTTTTTTTTTTTTGTAATTTTAACAAACAAACAAATTTCAAGTATATTTATTTTGAAAATAACTATCATTTTTTATGTTAATTCATTGTTCTATTTTGTAACTGATATTGTTCCGGTTTGACGTGCGTCTTCTCGGAACCAAAAACTCGAAATCTTGAACGATCGGATCCAACGAACCTGCAAAACAGACACCGGGAGAGGTTCCCGGCGAAGAGACTCCGACGCTCAAGTCAGTCGAAAAACTCTGAAAATCTCTCAAGTAATGTAATCTCTGAATTTTGTGTATTGTGTGTGTGTAAAGTGAAAAGAACAAGGATATAAATACTCCCTGATACTTGTTGTAGTAGGAGTAGGAGTCCTAACTGTGGTTGGCGTGGGAGTCCTCCGGAAATCAAGGGTTAGCTCGATATCAGCCTAGAAATCAGGGATATGGATAACAAACCCGTGGAAATAGCTGGCAGTTAAGATCATTTCGCTCTCATCTCATCATTCAGTTCGTAGAATCGTACCAAGCTAATGTAGTTCGCCGGGACAGGCATAGTTCGCCTATCAAAGTAGTTCGCTCAAATCGACCTAAACTAAGTAAGAAACCTGGTCTGAATAAATTCGGTCATAGTTAGTTCGGTTCGGTCGAGGAATTTAGTCCGACCATAATAGTACTCCCCCCTTTTTCGAAGTGTATGTAATACACTTCTGGCTGGTAGGGCTCCTGGCCCCTCCGTCGACGTGATTCAAGAGGAAAGCGTCCTCCTTTCTGTTCCGGATCCTATTCCAGAATCCGCTGTTCCAACTTACGTTACTGTGACCCAGACTCCTCGCATTCCGCTTCCCATCGCAGCTCCTCCCTCTCAACCAATCGACCTGACTGAAGAGACTGGCGAAGTACCTCCAGCTCGAACTCCTTCGTCCAAAAGGAAAGCATCTTCCAGTTCGCGAGCCTCCCGGTCGAAAAAGGTGCGAACAGATGAGGCCGCAGCGGGGGGTTCGTCGAAGGCCAAGGGAAGAACGGCGGGAAGTGAAGAGGAGGAGGATGCGGAAGAGAAAGAACTGCGAAAGAACCTGACCCGCCTATTAAACGCCCAGAGATATTTTGTAGGCTATGCAAGGCAGGCTCTTCACCGGAGGGACGAGCTACAGGAGAGTCGTGTGCGACTGGAAGAGGTGGTCGAGGAGAAGAAAACCCTGGAAAGTGATCTCTCAGTTCGCTCTGAGAAGACCAACGAATTGTCGGCCTTACTGGAGCAGGTCCAGATCGATCTGGCGATGGCTCGCTCGGATTCTGTCCGGAAGGAGGAACTATTACTGGCGAAGGAGAAGTTCGCGATGGAGAAGCAGGATGCCCTTCTCCATGTGGAGGCCGAGAATCGCAGGCTGAAGGAGGAACTGGAACGGGAAAAGAGTGAGCGAGCTCGCTTCGGGGAGGAGATGCGAGCTGAGGGCTTCCAGGCTGGGACTATTACGGGCTACTATCAGTTCGTCAAAAGCCCAGAAATGGAGTTGATAATCTCTGAGTATCGGGACCGGCTTTTTCACCAGCTTTGGAATTCCACTCTCTTTCTCTCCAAAGCAGCTCCGATGGCAGAGGCCTTTTTTAAAGAGGGAATCCGCTTGCGCCAGGAGGAAGTGACTGAAACTGTTCAACGCTTCCAGGAGGAGACCGGGCAGACATTGCCGGAGTCCGTCCTTCGATACCGCGTTTCCTCCCTATTCAAAAAATTAACTCAGACTTTTCCGATTCCTCCTGGCGGGCAAGGGAATCCGGACGAGGATCCAAATGCGGAATAGTGGGCCGGGTATCTGGAGCGATCGATCAAGGAAGTTCTTCCCGATCCTCCCAGTGTTGGTTCGGCAATTCCTCAGTCCGGAGAAGTAACTCTAAGCCAGGTTGCCGATCTGCCCGAAGAAATGTTTGCCCCTTTGCCTGCTCTGCCTTCGGCTAGCAAACCTCCTTCTCCTGCAATTCCCTCCAAAGATCCTGCTGATCCTTAGATTTTTTAGCTTTTTCTCAGAAATTTGTAATGCTTTAGTTTTTCAGTTTCTACAAGACTTCTGTAATGTAATCATTTTTTGAATATTATCGGATATCGTTTAGTGTTTCTTCTCAAGTTTCTTTCCGCAAAGTAGTTTGAAATAATCAATCTCGTTCCAAGGGTTTCTGATCAGTTCGATCAATCAGAACTTCCAAAGGAGAAATCATTCAGTTCGTTCCTAGGAAGGTTCAATTGATCAGTTCGGTCGATCAACCCTTTTAAGGAGAAATCATTCAGTTCGTTCCTAGGAAGGTTCAATTGATCAGTTCGGTCGATCAACCCTTCCAAGGAGAAATCATTCAGTTCGTTCCTGGGAAGGTTCAATTGATCAGTTCGGTCGATCAACCCTTCCAAGGAGAAATCATTCAGTTCGTTCCTAGGAAGGTTCAATTGATCAGTTCGGTCGATCAACCCTTCCAAGGAGAAATCATTCAGTTCGTTCTCAAGATTAAATATAATACAGCTTATGAAACATAATTGTAAAGACACAGCCATTTTAACGTGGTTCGGTCAAATCAGCCTACATCCACGAGTCGGATACCGACTTATTTTATTGAGTTAACAGAAATTTAAAATAATCGTACAGGAGTGGCGTACTACGCATAAAATTTCTTCAAATGGCTCACATGCCAAGGTCTTGGTAATAATTTCCCTTTTCCATCCACCAGTTCGTAAGATCCTCCTGAAAGAATCTTTGATATTGTGTACGGTCCTTCCCAAGTAGCGTCTAGTTTTCCGATATTGACCAAGGCATCCGACTGCCTTAGAACCATATCACCTATCTGAAATTCCCTTTTCTGAACTCTTTTGTTAAATGCTGACTGAACCCGCCTTTTATAAAACTCGTTTCGAACTCTAGCCTTGTCTCGAAGTTCGTCCAAGAATATTGAATCGATCTTCCTCGTTCTTCAGAGGCTCAAAACTTGTGATTCTCAGCGCTTCTCCTTGGATTTCTGCTGGCACGACGACTTCCATTCCAAATGCCAAACTAAAAGGGCTTTCTCCCGTCGTCCACCGTGGTGTAGTTCGATATGCCCATAAAACCGATGGTAGTTCGTCTACCCAGTTGGACTTTTCTGACTCTAGTCGCTTTTTCAATCCGTCCAATATGATTCTGTTCACCACTTCGACTTGCCCATTTGCTTGAGGATGAGCCACTGCTGTGAATACTTGTAGGATCTTCATCTCTTTGCACCACTCGATAATTTTCTTTCCACGGAACTGAGCTCCATTGTCTGACACCAAAATTCTTGGTAAACCAAATCTGCAGCAAATATTCTTCCAGACGAAATGGATCATTTCGGCTTCGGTGATCTTGGCTAATGGTTGGGCTTCGACCCATTTGGTGAAATAGTCCACCGCCACTACTACGAACTGCTTGCTTCCTTGTGTTTTTACAAAGGGGCCGACGATGTCGATTCCCCATCTAGCGAAAGGACACGGCGAACAGATAGTTAGCATGTCAACGGCAGGTGTATGAATTCGCCATCCATGTTTCTGACAAGCTTCGCATCTCTTAACTATTTCGTTCGCGTCATTCTTCATTGTGGGCCAATAAAATCCAGCTCGTACTACTTTTCGAGCCAAAGATCTGGCTCCAGCATGTTCGGCACATCCCCCCTCATGGGCTTCTTCCAAGACTTTGATTCCTTCTTCTCTAGATAAACATCGGGCATCTGTCGTCAGGAAGGTTTTTCTGTACAAGGCCTCTTGTAGTAGATAATAAAATCGAGCTTGCCTTTCCAGCTTTTCTAATTCCTTTTATGTTCCTTCTCTCTTGCCTTCTAAAAAACGTATAATTGGAGTTCTCCAATCCGGACTCACCCAGTCATCAATGCTCATTACTTCTTTCTCTCTTTCCACTCCCATGACTGTTATAGTCCTCTGCGAACAATCTTGCAGCGAACTGCCTATCTTAGCAAGGAAATCTGCCTTTTGGTTCTCGCTTCTGGGAATCTGCTCAATTTCAAGTTTCTCGAACTTGCTTTCCATTTCCCTGATCTTTTCCACATAAGAACTCATCCGATCTTCTTTGACTTCGCATCGGTTTTGCAGCTGTTGAGTTACTAGTTGCGAATCAGACTTGACCGTCACATGACGAGCTCCAACTTGTTCGGCTATTTTTAAACCTTGCAGGAAGGCTTCGTATTCTGCTTCATTGTTAGAGGCTTTGAACAAGAACTTGACAGCGAACTGTAGCTCATCCTTTTCTGGGCTAATTAATAAGATACCAGCTCCGGCTCCATGACGGGAAGAGGATCCGTCAACAAAGAGTTCCCATTCTTTCTTCTCCTGCATTCTGGTTGTCTCTTGTATGAAATCTGCCAAAGCCTGACCTTTAATTGCTGTTCGTGGTTCGTATCTAATGTCGAACTGGCCTAGCTCGACGACCCACTTAACCAACCGGCCCGAGGCTTCTGGCTTCCCCAAAATGGTGCTCAACGGATGGTCAGTTCGCACTATGATTGTATGGCTCAAAAAATAAGGTCTTAATCTTCTGGCCGCAGTTACTAATGAATATGCTACTTTCTCAATCTCCGTATAGTGTATTTTCGCATCTTGAAGGACTTTGCTGACGAAGTATATTGGGAACTGGTCCTTGCCTATCTCCTTCACCAGGACCGAACTAACTGACTCTTCTCCAATTGCTAGGTATATTATTAGCGGTTCTCCTTGAACTGGTTGTTTCAACAGGGGAAGTGTAGCAAGGAAAATCTTCAGATCGTCGAACGCCTTCTGACACTGCTCGTTCCAGCCGAACTGACTACTTTTCCTGAGAACTTTAAAGAAAGGTAATCCCTTGTCCGCCAATTTGGAAATGAATCTGCTTAAGGCGACCACGCGACCAGTTAAGATTTGTATTTCTTTCATAGTTCGAGGAGCAGTCATGTTCTGTATAGCTTGGATCTTACTGGGATTGACTTCGATTCCCCTTTCAGTAACCATGTAACCCAAGAATCTTCCTGCTTTTACTCCAAAAGAACACTTTGTCGGGTTCAAACGCATTCCGCTTTTTCGAATAGTTGTCATGGTTTCTCTTAAATCTGAAGGATGTGTGTTTGCTTTAGCACTTTTTACCAGCATGTCATCTACATAAGCTTCCATGTTGCGACCTAAATGATTGGCGAACATCTTGTCCACCATCCTTTGATAAGTAGCCCCAGCATTCTTCAACCCAAATGGCATCACCGTGTAGCAATATGTTCCTGACGAGGTGATGAAAGCGACATTAGGTTTGTCTTTCGGGTGCAAAAGGATCTGATGATACCCCTGAGCTGCGTCCATCATACTGAGAAGTTCGCATCCTACCGTGGAATCAACAAGCTTATCAATTCGGGGAAGAGGATAATAGTCCTTGGGGCAAGCCTTGTTGAGATCACGAAAGTCAATACACATTCGCCACTTGTTCCCCGGTTTAGGTACCAAAACAACGTTAGCTAACCACCGAGGATACAGAATTTTTTCAATATGTCCGATTTCCAATAACTTCTTAACTTCTCTCTCAATAATCTCATTCTGTTGCTCTCCAAAATGTCTTAACTTTTGCTTGATGGGTCGAACTTCAGGTTTGACATCCAATTTGTGGACGACCACCTCGGGATCTATTCCCCTCATATCCTCCGGTTTCCATGCGAACAGGTCCATGTTCTCCTTTAATACTTCTATTATTTCTTCCTCGATTTGTTCAGTTAGGTAACGACCAATGCGAATGGTATGACCAGGTAGCTCCGGAATCAGTTCGACGCTCATCAACTCTCCTTCTTCGAACTCAGCCGTGTTCGCTTCTCGTCCTTTTTTGTGACTGATGTCTCTTTCTCGATCAGCATCATCCCTTTGTTCCGAACTACGCTTTCAGGACTCCAGTTGACGAACTGCAGTAACATAACATCGTCGAGCTGTCTGTTGGTCCCCATGAACCCTTCCTATACCCAGGATCCGACCCTGATCATTCTCGATAGGAAACTTCATCATCAAGTGTGCTGGCGAGATGATTGTCGCGTAAGTACCCAACGATAGGCGACCTAATATCACATTATACTGAGAGGGTGCATCTACCAATAGGAAGGTTATGGTCCTATTCTGTTTCCATTCTCCTTCTCCTAACACCATAGGTAACTGTACCTTGCCCAGAACAGCCACTGCTTCTCCGGAGAAACCATAGAGGGAGGTTTCTACTGACTTCACTTCCACCGTCGACCTCATCTTTCTAAAACAATCCATGAACATGATGTCCACGGAACTCCCTGTATCCACAAATATCCTCTTAACCTCAAAACCTCCAATTTCCACAGAGATCACCAAGGCGTTGAACTGGGGACTTTGGATGGCCACCTTATCACGAGCTCCGAACTCTATCACAACGTTATAAAAAATGGTTTGAACCTCAATATTCTTTTGCCGGACCAAATTCAACCTTGCTTTGTGAGCTCTATTTGAGTCCCCATCAGTAGGGCCTCCGATGATCATGTGTATTGTAGGCCTCTCCTCTCTCGCGGGCTCATTATGTTGTGGATTTGGTGGAGGTGGAGGTAGCTCGGGCTGTTCTCGTCTTCTATCTCTTCTTGGCCCTCGGCAGCCGTTTCGGTTGTCTCTGTGTTCGTGCGGAGGCTGTCGAACATATCGGGCCAGTTTGTTTTCTCTAATCAGTCTCTCCAATTCATCTTGCAAATGCCAACATTTATCCGTACTGTGGCCGTACTCATTATGGAACCGACACAATTTCCCGTTACTGTAGGTGGGTGGTTTCTTAGGATTCAGACTCCAGGTCATTGGCCATTTTAACTGGGGCAGATTCTAGATTTCCATTAGCACTTGTTCGGGAGGAATCGTCAATGGCGTGTATCGTTCATATTGTCTTCGACCTCCCCTATTGTCTCTTAACTGCAGAGGTATAAATTTTGTTCGGGGTTCTTCAAAGTGTCGCTTCCTCATGCTTTCCTGTTCTCGTGCCTTGTTCGGTCGGACAGAACTCTCTTCTTTCTTCATCCGAACTGCTTCTTCTAGATTGATATACTTGGTAGCCCTTTGTAACAGATCGTCAAAATCCAGGGGGGTCTTCTTCACTAAGGAAGTATGAAGATCACCTTCTCTCAATCCTTGAATAAATGCACTAACCACCAGATCGCCCGAAGCCTCAGGGGCCTCAAGGGCGGCAGCTGTAAACTTTTTGACATAGTCCCTTAATGTCTCTTCCGTCTTTTGTCGAACTCCAAATAACGTTTGAGCAGATCGCTTCTGCTTCCGAACACTGGCGAACTGATGTAAGAACATATCTGACAGCTGTTCGAAACTGTGAATCATTCTGTCGCTTATTTGACTGAACCAAGTCTGAGCAGCTTTGGTAAGGGTGGTGGCGAACACCCTACACTTAATCCCTTCAGAATACTGGTGTAAGAGAGCGGTATTTTCAAATCGACACAAATGCTCCCAAGGATCAGCAGTGCCATCGTATTCGAAATTAACTGGGCGAAAAGAGACAGACAGCTTGTCCTTCATGATCAGGTCAGAAAAAGGGTTTTCCCTTGAGTTTCGCGGAGCTCGACGAGCGTTCTGATGGGCTTCTCTCAGCTCTCTTCGCAGTTCAACAACCTCCTCAGATGGCTCAGCCCGTTCCCGTTTTTGACCCCTGGGCTGATCGGAACGACTCTCCCTCTCATTAGCTTGTGACTTGTCTTCTGGCTGATTTTTCTCTACTTCAATTTCCACATTCTCAGATTGTCCTTTGACCTGAGCAGTCAAGGCCCTTTGAACTGCCGCCGATATCAAATCGGAAAGCTTTTCAGGAGTCAAAGTAATGGTGTGAGGAGGATTATCCAGGACGGTGTTCTGGCTGTCCCCTTCTTCCTCGTGATTCCTCGATGGTTCACCTATCTCCGTTCTCTGCGTTCCTCTAGTGTTTACCATATTTGCTCTCAACGTCTCAACTCAGAATTTTTCCCACAGACGGCGCCAATTGATATTGCTCCGGTTTGACGTGCGTCTTCTCGGAACCAAAAACTCGAAATCTTGAACGATCGGATCCAACGAACCTGCAAAACAGACACCGGGAGAGGTTCCCGGCGAAGAGACTCCGACGCTCAAGTCAGTCGAAAAACTCTGAAAATCTCTCAAGTAATGTAATCTCTGAATTTTGTGTATTGTGTGTGTGTAAAGTGAAAAGAACAAGGATATAAATACTCCCTGATACTTGTTGTAGTAGGAGTAGGAGTCCTAACTGTGGTTGGCGTGGGAGTCCTCCGAAAATCAAGGGTTAGCTCGATATCAGCCTAGAAATCAGGGATATGGATAACAAACCCGTGGAAATAGCGGGCAGTTAAGATCATTTCGCTCTCATCTCATCATTCAGTTCGTAGAATCGTACCGAGCTAATGTAGTTCGCCGGGACAAGCATAGTTCGTCTATCAAAGTAGTTCGCTCAAATCGACCTAAACTAAGTAAGAAACCCGGTCTGAATAAATTCGGTCATAGTTAGTTTGGTTCGGTCGAGAAATTTAGTCCGACCATAACAGTAACTATGAGAGCTATTTTTAAAATAAATATACCCAAACTGGTAAATTTGCAAAGCATAAGAAAGTTCAGGTTATAACTGATTACAAATACAAGAAATCATGTTTCTACCAAATTTTTAAAATTTTGGACAAAAATACCATTTTATTTTGATGTAAATGAATATAAGCACATCATAAGGATATCTCTGTCTTTCTAATGAAAACATTGGTACAAAAAATATTTCCTAATATAAATAGGTAAATAAAGTAAGTATGGTTTTTTTATGCGTCAAATTGGTAATAATAATTATTGTTCAAAATACATACTTAAGTAGGTGTGTAAATAATATTGTATTTCCTAATATAAAAAGGTAAATAAAATAAGTATGTTTTTGTTGCGTGAAATTGGTAATAATAAATATTGTTCAAAAACACACGCTAAGGTGTATAAATAATATTGTATTTCCTAATATAAATAGGTGATAAAATAGTTTTTTTTCTTTTTTTTTTGCGAGAAATTGGTAATAATAAGTATTGTCCAAAATACACATTGAAGTAGGTGTATAAATGTATAGATACAAGAAGCTTATCCGAATAGTGTATATACACAATCCAAAACCGCACTCCAACATCAGTGTTCACACTCCCAATACGCCACCTCTCCTTCTCCGCGCAATAAATACCGCCGATATTTATCATTTCAGAAAAAAAAATCCTTGTTTTCTAGAAACAGAATTTCAGAAATTGAGGAGAAATGAGTAGCTCAAAGGGACGAACAACCCTCGATGTCGGAGCTGATGGGGTTGCCATCATCACCATCATCAATCCGCCTGTTAATTCTCTTTCATTTGATGGTACAAATTTACATGAATTTTAACTTTTTCTGATTTGAGATCTTTTTGACCCTTGTTTTTTGTTTTTTTTTGTTCTTATGGGTTGAAGGTTTAGTTTGCTATAATTTTCTTGCCTTAATTTGTATTTTCTTGTGGAGATCTACTGGAAATTGATCGTGAATTTGTGTTTCGCGTTTGTGAAACTTTAGCTATTGCTTTGATCATCAATATGTTACTTCAATTCTGGGGTTTTTGCTATTTATTGAGATGTTTGTTGGTTGTTAAGGCATTGCAAAGTTCAAGTTTTCCCCTTCTTTGTTGAAGTTAGTATTCAGTCAATATCAGTAGACCTTGCTTTATTACATGTTTATGAAAAATGTTCGAGAGAAAATGTTCAAGTGGTTGTAGATTAGTAAAAATTTTAAAGAAAGGGCATGTGTAATAATTAGCAGTCCATTTGGACTGAGGATCTAATAGAGGAATCGATAGGGAAAGGAAAAGACATTAACATTGGAATTTCTTCGATCCTGGTAAATGTTTTGAAGAAAGATACAAAGAATAGTTACTAACTAATAAATATGCCTGGTAGTTATTTTATAAAAGTATTTTATGTGTTTTCTTTTAGAACTAGATCAACTTATTGGAGTTTCTAAAAGATTCTCTTTGTCTCCAAGATCAAGCATAGCACAAATTAGTTTTGTGAGCAAAATAACTTGAGCAAATAAAATATCCTTAGCTGAAAATCATGGATATGGCTGCTTACAGCTTCATTCTACCAGAATACATATATGTTTATGTAACTTAAGCCAGAGAGCAGCTGCAATCTTAGAGACATGAACCCAATAATAGTTAGCCATCCCATCCTAAAACAATCACCCAATTTCTTGGTTAGCATACCAGGGCCAAATGTGATTCATTTGAGATTAGTGTTTAGAGCAGTTGGGCTTACAGTAATAATTTTATCCTGTTTTAATAATCTTGAGTAAAGAGTATGATTCTTTGTGCTAACATTTTTTAAATATGTAATTTCAGAGAGAAAAATCGAAAAAAAATAATGTAAAGAAAATAAATGAGTTTTATAGTGCGTGCTTGATTGAGATGAAAATATTATGATTATAGCCGATGGAAGCCCTTCCTCAAACATTAAAAAAAAAGGTGTTTGAATGTTTAATATTTTTGAAAAAGTGGTATGTAGATGAGAAAAGTCTAATGATTTTAATTGATGTGGATCTTATGAAAAAAAAATGTTGGAGTACAAATTATTCTTTGAAATTGAAAAAAGTATATCCTTATTAGTATTATGATTCAGAAAAATTGAAACCAATTAGAGTTGGAAGATAATTTTTTCATGAATTAACCTCTATATATTTCCAGAACCAACAACAGTCTTACTTCTCCCTTCTGTTCTGTCTTTAGTGTTATACAGCTTAAAGGAGACCTGTGAACAGGCCTTGAAAAGAGATGATGTGAAGGCAATTGTTATCACAGGTAAACAAAGTTACACTGCTCTTGACATTGAACAGTGGGGATAGCTGATGTATTAGCTGGTTCTTTTAATGTTTGAGTAGGTGCACAAGGAAAGTTTTCTGGTGGTTTTGATATTAGTGCATTTGGGAGAATTCAGAATAAGACTAGTAAGTCTTTTTTGTTTGCCTTTTTTTTTTTTTTTTTTTTTGGAGTTGTTGCTTAAGCATCTCATTTAACCTAATGCCTGTTTTGATAACAGTCCAACCTCCAAAACCTGGTTTTGTATCTCTGGAAATTCTTAGCGATGTTGTGGCAGGTATTCTAAGAAGTTATCTCCTTTCAAAGCTTGAAGATATTTTCTATCGTATAGAATCTTTTATTAATTTGTTATATTGTAAGTTTATTAAGGCTCAATTGATTTTGTTTCAGCTGCGAAGAAACCATTTGTCGCTGCTGTAGATGGTCTAGCCTTGGGTGGAGGATTAGAAGTAGCAATGGTAAGAAGTTCTGAAATTTGTTTCAGTTCCGTAATAATACTTACTAAATTGATGAGGTGACCTTTGATGCCTTGCTTCAGGCCTGTCATGCACGCATATCTACCCCTAATGCTCAATTAGGGTTGCCTGAGCTGCAGCTTGGCATAATTCCTGGATTTGGAGGTAAGATATAACCCATAAGCGGCATGTCTTTTTGATGTCTACCTTGGATTTCTAATCAAGTTAAAACTGATCAATAGAATAGTTGTGAGACACCTTGCCCGGGTGCTGTCTGGTGCTGTCATGTTTCTCTTTCTATAATGTGTGGATAGTAGTGAAAGCTTATTGCTAGTATTATATTCCAATGGGCCTTTTTGACATCATATTAAGTTACTACAATCTCTCTCAATTAATAATTTCAGGAACACAGGCACTTCCCCGCCTCGTAGGTATAGCAAAGGCCCTTGAAATGATGCTGGTAAGCTTAGAAAATTGCAATTCAACGGTTCAGTATTTCAATGCAGAACAGCACAAACTGGATTCTTTTTTAGTCAGCATCTATGATCTATCATACATAATCTCCCTCCCTTTCTCTCTCTCTCTCTCTCTCTCTCTCTCTCTCTCACACATAGACATCAAAGCCTGTAAAAGGGGAGGAGGCCTTCAATATAGGCCTTGTGGATGCTGTTGCTTCACCAAATGAATTGTTGAAAGCTGCTCGCCAATGGGCACTTGATATTTTAGAGCTTAGAAAACCCTGGGTGATCAGTTATTACAAAACTGACAAGTTAGAGTCTCTAGCTGAAGCAAGGGAAATACTAAACTTTGCTCGAGTTCAGACTCGTAAACGGGCTCCAAACCTTACGCATCCATTAGTTTGCATTGATGTTATTGAGGAGGGTGTGGTTTCTGGTGCTCGTGCTGGGCTTTGGAAGGTACCATTCCAATCCAATATTGAAAGATCTTGTTCTTTTTTGTTGCTAGAATCTTTTTATGATATGTGACTACTTTCTTTTGTCAGGAAGCTGAAGCATTTCAAGCTCTCTTGGAATCAGATTCGTGCAAGAGCTTGGTTCATTTTTTCTTTGCCCAGCGTGGTACCACAAAGGTGGACTCGAGTTATATTCTTTATCTGAATCAATGCCCATGCATTCTTATGGAAAATTATAACATATTCATAGAATGTATTGTGTGATTAAATCTATCAAAAACTGTACATATTCCTTAATGGGGCAAGATATCATCTGTATTTGGGATCAAATTCCGGATACGAACCTGTTTATTTGGACATATGTTTGCTCTTAATCAGTAGTGACAATTAAACATGCAAGAATTGGAATTAGAACTGATTGATCAACTTGTTTTCCTTGAGTTCGCTTGGTCCTTTGAATTTGCTTGTCTAAGTTTCTTTTACAATGTTCCTGGACATGTATATTGTGCACATTTTATATATTTACTTGGCTTTTTCTCTGTGCGCACAAGCAGGTACCTGGGGTCACTGATTTAGGATTGAAACCACGGAGTATAAAGAAGGTTGCTATTCTTGGTGGAGGGCTTATGGGCTCTGGAATAGCAACAGCTTTGATCCTCTCCAATTACCAAGTTATCTTGAAAGAAGTCAACGACAAGTTCTTACAAGCTGGAATTAGTAGAGTAAAAGGTAAGATGTGGCCAAGGTCTTTTTTTTTTTTCCTTGCCAACTACTGAATTAAGATGATCCGTTTTGACTTGTTTTTATGTTTACCAGCAAATTTGCAAAGTCGTGTTAAGAAAGGGCAGATGAGTCCAGAGAAGTTTGAAAAAACCCTAACTTTGCTCAAAGGTGTTCTTGATTATGAAAGCTTTAGAGATGTAGACATGGTTATTGAGGTATCAAAACAATTGTCAACTTGTATTTGTTCTAGCTATGTACTCTCTTGAGCAACCTTTAACAGTTTTCACTTTTACCATGTAAATAGGCTGTCATCGAGAATGTATCTTTGAAGCAGCAAATTTTCACAGATCTTGAAAAATTCTGCCCCCCACATTGTATACTTGGTAGTAATACTTCTACTATTGATCTAAATTTAATTGGGGAGAAAACAAGGTCTCAGGATCGCATTATTGGAGCTCATTTTTTCAGGTAAAACCTGATGCAATCTTCATAATCCTTTTTACCAACTCTTGTTAGGAGGGTTGATTCTTAGTGTCTCTATTAAAGAGGTGATCAGAGAAACTTAAAGAATGAAATGAGTTCTGTTTGCAGCCCAGCTCATGTGATGCCACTTTTAGAAATTGTTCGTACTCAGAAGACATCTCCTCAAGTAATTGTAGACTTGCTGGATGTTGGGAAGAAAATAAAGAAGACACCAGTAGTGGTTGGAAATTGCACTGGTTTTGCAGTTAACAGAATGTTCTTTCCTTACACTCAAGCAGCTCTTCTACTTGTTGAGCGTGGTACGGATATCTATAAAATAGACAAGGCAATCACCAAATTCGGAATGCCAATGGGTCCCTTCAGGTAGTTTCTTGGACATTAGTATACTACTACTTACATATAATTGCAAACTATCGAATTGTGTGACACTACGATTACATTATATTCCACTAGATTATGTGACCTTGTTGGCTTTGGAGTTGCAATTGCTACTGGGGGACAATTTGTTATGAACTTCCCAGAAAGAACTTACAAATCGATGCTGATACCACTCATGCAGGAGGATAAGAGGGCAGGTAACTCGTTATTTTAATTGAAACTTATTGCCAGCAAAAGAAAAGGTGAGAGCTAGAGATTTATAAGTATTAAAATGCTGCTTATGTTTGAATTTAACTACTTCAGGTGAAGCTACTCGTCGAGGGTTCTATGTTTATGACGACAAACGCAGGGCCAACCCAGATCCAGAAATCAAGAAGTACATTGAGAAGGCCAGGGAACTTTCTGGTGCATCTATCGACCCTAAGGTTACTCTTCTCATTTCACGAATTTAATCATGACCAATAAATGCGTATCTCTTCATTTAACTTATGTTTCTGGAATTGCATCCAGTTGACAAAATTGTCAGATAAAGATTTAGTGGAAATGATATTCTTCCCTGTGGTGAATGAGGCTTGTCGAGTACTTGATGAAGGCATTGCTGTAAAAGCTGCTGATCTCGACATAGCTGCTGTCATGGGAATGGGATTCCCTCCTTACAGGTTCTTCAACATTATGATTTGAAAAAAAAAAAAAAAAAAACTCAAAATGGGAATTCATTCTTACATAATCTTTTGCACGTTGACCAGGGGAGGACTCATATTTTGGGCCGATTCTCTTGGATCAAAATACATTTGCTCAAGACTGGAGGAGTGGTCGAACTCATATGGAGGGTTTTTCAAGCCATGCTCGTATTTGGCTGAACGAGCTGCAAGGGGTGCTCCCTTGGTAAGAACTCAGTAGACCTTCATTTTGCTTCTGATCCATATCAATAATTTCATCTTCGTGTTAATGGCATACTATTTGAGCTGGTGTTCAATGTTATCCTGATACGCTTTACTTCTGTTTTGCAGAGCTCAACTGCAAATCCAGCAAAGTCTCGTTTGTAAGGTGGCACGCGGTTTGAAAGGAAAGGAGCACAAATAATGGTGATTTGGATGATGTAAAATAAAAATGTAGTTGCAAGAATTGATCAAGAGTGGAATAATAAAACTCTACAAGTTTTATATCTAGTGAACTGATATTACTGCAGTGAAGCCCTTTTACTATTCCAGTTTATATTTCTAGTATTTTTCATATTTTTTCCAGTTGTATTCTTCTATTGGAAATACATTCTCTAATTTTTTTTTATACTTGAATTCCTTCATAGTTCGAATTCAATTATAAGGATAATGATATTAATATGTAAATAATATGTATTAATTGATTAGGAGATGAAATATTATTACTAAAAAAATAAGGATATTATAAAGCAAGAAAAATGGTCTCTTAGTGAAGAATAGTGATGATGCATTGACAAGGACAATCCAACCAAATTCCACTAAGCATTCACGAGGTTACTCTATTTAATGATCTACTTATATATTTTCTTCAGGAATTAATATGGTTCTTTAGTTTCTTTTAACTGAATTTCGTGGTTGATAAATGGCCCATCATCACTCACTATTTAATTACCTAATATCTAGATAATTAAGAACTTTTAAGATAATCTTATTTAATTAGAGTGTGGTTATTATAAGACCATCTCACCTAATTCTTTGAGATTAGTTAGTTCACGATTTACAACCATCCATACATTTGACCCGACTCGATGTGTGGACCGTCTCCACATACATTCACGTACCTCCATGCACACACCAACACCACACACCATCTGATTTTATACAACCTGTGAAGGTTGAATTATAATCATGAATTTATCAGTTTATGACTAGTGGGAGGAATAGTGTCCCTAAATTGGATTTATATATTAAAGATATTTGGGATTGATGACGGAATTAATTTAATTAAATTAGATAAAGTTTAGTGTTCGTTTTCGCAACTACTATTTGATTATTGATTTAGTTATTTTTTTGGTGCAGTATAAATTCTTAAATTAGTCCTTAATAGATTAAACGCACTTATTAGGTTCTTACAAGGAATGCTTAAGATTAAAGTTCAATAACATCAAAATAAAGCAATTATTTCATCAAAAAATGGTATAGATTAGAAAACAATAAGAATTATGAATTATAGATTGGTTGTTTAGCCTTTCAGGTTTTTTTTCTCAATTTGGATTTTTACATAGGTTTGGCGCATAAGAGAGAATCTTATTTTCATATATTCTTATAACTCACTAAAGAGATTTCAATTAAAAAAAAATTGATATAGGTTTATATCGAAATTTTTGATTTACAAAATACAATTGTTATCTTAATGAAAAATTTCAATATACCGAAATTTCAGTACCACACAGTCATATTGTGTCATACTGAACATACTAAAATTTCGGTATACCGATATCGAAATGAAAATTATATTTTGGAACTGATAAGTATTATTATTTTTGATTTATTAATGTGAAATTAATATTAATATTTTCAATATTTCTGTATATACCAAATATATTGAAATTTTAAAATTATTATACCATATCGAAATTTTCGATATTTATTCGATGATAAATGCGGCATTTTGGTATTAGGTATTTTTCACATCCGTACTCCTTCTAAATACAATCAGCCTTACTATTTTAGTCTTAAATTTCTCATTCATCAATTAATTATTTTAGGATAATAATATACCGTCTCGAATCTCTTTTAGAAGAGAATAAAATCCAATTATATGGTCTCTTTTATATTTAAATAGTAATTTCTTTTTCCTTTTTGGAAATAATTTAATATGTTTCTGTTGATTTCAAGCAGAAAGACATAACAAGATAACATTAATATTGACTGCAGAAGCAGATGCAAAAAGGCCTTTTCTTGACATCTTTTAGCACTGCTTCATTATTTCCTCATCTGAACCACACACATTCTCACCCTCTCTCTCTCTCTAATACATACACATATTATGAATGAAAAAGATAGATAATTAAATACAATATCAATTTAGGAATGACAATTTAACACGTCTCAACTTTTGAACACCTCAAAAAACAGTATAAATAAATTTATGGGTAAGTTTCCTTTATCATCCAAATTACACTTGGTTCTTCAATTAAAGCAAACTTTTTTCTTTTTCTTTTTTGTAACAGTTTGTACCTTAAACAGTGTAAATTTTGGTACAACTCAACGATTTGTAAGCTGGTAGGTTAAAATTTTTGATAACATTTTTATCTTAAACAAGATTTGAACCTATGCTGGCTGTCAGAAGATTTATCTTCACATCATTACAAGTCTTACCAACTTAACTATGCCTCGAAACAATGATTTGTCATTTACCAATATTTTTATTATAATTAAGTGACTATATATACTCACCACCAATGTATATTGATGTAATAAAATAGTGGAAAGATAAATAAGATTGACTAAAATCCAAAAGGGTTTTGCTGTCTTACCCATTTTCCAATTATATTTGTTCATTTAATTACAAAGACAGGTCTGGTTTCCACGTGGCTGGGGTTGGGGACTCTCTTTTGCCCATTCGCCTTTCACCACTTTACTTCAATACACATTTAATAACACCTTTGACCCTTCTCTCTCTCTCTCTCTCTCATTGATTGGTGAGCTTCTTTTTGTTCACCCTTTTTCTTACACGAAAAAATAGAAAAAAAATAAGAGGAAATAATCCCTGATAACAAAATTGAATCTTTTCATCTGGGCTTGCTAAAGATCCTGCATCAAGAGTAGAAATCCCCGCCGGAAAAAATGGTGATGGAGGTGGTGCATGAAGACGCCGGAGATGGCAACATGCAATGCACAAACCATCCGTACAAAAACAGCACCGCAGGTGGGATCTGTGCCTTTTGTCTTCAAGAAAAGCTTGGAAAGCTTGTCTCCTCATCATACCCTGTTGCTGTTTTCCCCTCCACTTCTTCATCTCCTTCTCCTTCATTTAGATCCGCCGCCGGAGGAGGAGGCGCCACCCTCCAGCTCCGCCACCTTGCTTCTCAGAGTGGGGGCAATGATCACTGCAACTATCATGGCTACTACACGAGGAAATCAAGACTGCCTTTTGTTCTAACTCACAAGAAGAAGAAGAAGAAAGATGAAGCAGCCGCAAGCATAGTTTTCAAGAGGAGTAAATCTACTACTACTCCAAGGAGAGGTATTCATTTCATGGATGATGAAAGCTATGGCAATGGAGATGATAGCAGTCCCAACAGAAGGGGCTTTTGGTCATTTCTGTACTCATCCAAGCAGCAAACTTCCAAAAGAAGTGATAAGCAGTTGAAAGATCTCAACTTTACACCATCTGTGAATGGTAATGAGAATGTGAGCCCTGATGATACTTCCATTGACAGAAAAGTTTCAAGATCCAGATCTGTTGGATGTGGGAGTAGAAGCTTTTCAGGTACATGTTCATTTTGAGCCTTTTTTTTTTTTTTTTGATTATAATATCACGAGTATGAGTTTGGTTTGACTTTTGGTTAACTTCAGGTGACTTCTTTGAGAGGATATCAACAGGCTTTGGTGATTGTACCTTACGCAGAGTGGAGTCTCAGAGAGAAGGAAAAGCAAAGATGGAGAATAGTGGTGGTGAAAATAGGGAAGATTGCATGAAAGAGAGAGTGAAATGTGGTGGGATTTTCAGTGGATTTATGATGGCTTCATTGTCATCTTCATATCTTATTACATCATCTGAGGAAAGCAATGTAAATGGGAAGTCTTTAGGACATGGAAGAAGCAAAAGCTGGGGATGGGCATTTGCAAGTCCAATGAGGGCTTTTGGTAAGAATTCTGGTGTGAAAAGGGATAGTGCTTCTTCTTCTAATAAGAAGAATACAACTCCTAATTTGTCTGCAATTCCTTCTTTGTTGGCTGTGAGTGGCTGATGAGAGGGAGAGATAGAGAGAGAGAGGCGAGAGAGGGTTTTAGATTTGATGAGTAAATTAGTAGATACTACTATAGATGATTACATTCTTGGTTGATGTTTTTAATGTGGTTCTGAATTGCTTTGTTCATCCATGTTCTTGAGGTGTTGAATTATGATGATGTTGCTTCACTTGTTAAGTTTGAATTTAATTTACCTGTTTATGATGTTAAAGAGTTGTGTGAGAGAGGGAGAGCGAGAGAGAGAGAGATGGATCTGATCTACAATAATGTACATTATTATGATATATGACTTCTTGGAGTATAATTTGTCTTTATATTCTTGTCTTTTTTTAATCTATGTATTGTACTTGAACAATTCTGGGATTTTTCTTTTTAGTTCAAAAGTTAATAGTTATAAAGCAAATCTATGATATTTTGATGATTTAGATTGTTTTCACTTTATTTCATTGCTTTTTTTTTTTTAATAACCATTCATGCAAAAAGTATGTAGGATTTGGTGTTTAGTCTTTAGGATCCCATTGGATGTCTCCATGCAGGAGTCTGTCTCATTGGTTTATGACTTTATCATGTACTGCCAATTTCAAAACCAAAAAAGAAATAATAATAATAATAATATAAAGTTATTTTTTAGGTTATATATTATTGCATTTTGCAATCTTTCATCATTGTGAAAAAATAGGAGGAAAAAGAAGAGGATCTTTAATTCACTATCAAGATTGAAGAGAGATTTCTTAGTATTCTTTGTTAGGAAGGAGATTGATTGATTTTTTTTATTTATAAAAAGAGTTTGAACTTTATCTTTGTCTAACCTTATTTTAGTGAGGATGTAAATATTCATTAAAGAATTAAAGACAAACATCAAGAAAATATTTATAATTTACAAAGTGAAAAGATATTCTATTGGCCCATATGAGCTATTCACAAAAGTCTGCCAATTCTAGACTCTACCCATGTGATTTCATAAATAAGCTAAAAATAAGGACTGGATATGTAATAAATGAACAATATATATTTAATTATTATTTTCTTTTGTATTCTCAAGAATAATTGGCAGCATTTCAACAATGCAATTAAAATTAATTGGGCCTCAACTTAACTTGTTCTTTGGATCCCTCATGCCTTTCAGTCCTTATCCTACTGAATTATTAACTACTTTTTTCAAGACAAGATAACATGCTTAGTGCTAATATCTAATTATAATGCATTCAAAGTATCAATCATCCACATATAGATGATGAGGTGGCAATTCGAACCATCATACCTAAATATAACTATGAATCATTGGGACGAATCAAATAAATCCAATTATTTTTGGACTAGTCTATATCTTGAGATGGGACCCATTTTGCCACTTCAAAAACGTCATCCTTTTGTCTTAAAAACAAAAAAGAAGAGGATAATTTACATAATCAACCTTTATAATTTGAGAAATTAAAAAAAACAACATAATGATGAGAAAAAAGACCATCCATGCAAAAAAAACAGCATTGAGATAGGGACTTGAGAGGGATAGAATAGGACAGAAATACATGCAAGAAAAGATTGTGTTGGGGAACACCAAATGGTGGTGGAGCAGATGATAATTACCCAACAGATTAAGAAGGACAAGTAGAACCCACAAAGACTATGAAATGGGGTACTTATGAGATATTTCAAAGTTTTGGGGGACCTCAAGTTATATAGGATATTTTCTCCTTTTGGGTTTTGGAGAGTGTGGGAAAAGGCATACATGTTCCATTTTCCATCCTAATTTCATTTTTTTATTTCCATTCTAACCTTAATTATTATTAGCATGAAATATGATATGTTTTTAGTAGTTGGTTTTTCTAAATATACGATATTTTGTGTAGCGATGGTATCACATTATTCAAGTATGATTGATGATATAAATACAAGATTAAAACACGATATATAATTGAAAATTCAGACATAAAAAATGAAAAGAAAAAAAAATATGGTTGAATCTAACACATTTCCAAAATATATATATATATATATATATATATTCATCAATTTTATTATCAAATGTAGTGTTTCTATTTCTTCCACTAGAAAAGAAAGTTTCTATTTTGATATGTCTAGTTTCTGATATATATCTTAAAGCAAAATAATTGATTCTAAATAAGATAACTCAAATGATTGATTTAGTACATATATATAATATATATTTAATTTTGTAAAAAGCAAAAAAAATTGGAGGTAAGGCTAAGTTGGGGTGATTTAGCAAAATATTGCTAATTAAATAAACAATTGTGAAAATATAGTGTTTTTAATGTTATTAGCAAAATATTGTAAATCGCGATTGAGAACCGCGACTGAAAAAATGCAATAATGGAGTCGCACCTAGGAACTGCGATTTCGAATTTACGGATTTTTTTTAAAATTTAATTAGAAGTCGCGGTTGGCAACCACGACTTTAATTTTGATTTTTTTTTTAATGGGAGTCGCAGTTGGCAACTGCGACTCTGTTGAAGAATCTCTGCAGCAAAGTAAAAACATTCAACCATGCAGCAAAGTAAAAGCATTCAACTACCCAAATAATTAACCTTCCCAACATTCAACCAACTCACTGTAAAAAATGAATTCACTCATAACCATTATCTTCTTCCCCAACCACTGTAGAATTCTTGGTTTGTAAAATTGTGATGCACCATTTCAACCGACATCGTCACCATTGTTGCCGCCATCACCTTTACTGCTCCGATCTGCTGTTGGAATCCATCAAGTAATAAACTACTAATTTATAATTAATTTTTTGTTTATAATAGTTCAAGTGTTAAAGATGTTTGGTGATATTTATTCAATTATTGTAGATGTTTGATGTTAATGCATGTTTTAGATAACAAAGTCCTGTTATTCATTTTTAAATAATAAAGTCCTTGCGTGATGTTAATGGTTTTGTTGATACTGCTAAAATATATTATGAGTGATATACATATTAATTAATTTATACATAAACCCAAGTATTGGAATGTGTATGAAACAATGTTTTAAGATTCTCTTAAGTGCTAATCGAACACTTGATTAGTGTCTAGGTACCAAGTAGAAATTAAATATAATTTCTTGTTATTTGAGTTTTTTTTTAATTTTAAGAAAATATTTTTGAATTTCTATATTGTTTTGTTTTTGTTTCGAGTTTATGTAAGGAGGATAAATAAACATTTAATATTTCATTTAAATTATACTTCTATAATATATTAATCAATGGTTATAAAATAATTTCATATTTGTATCTCTCAGTTCTTGATTTTCTGTCTGAATAATAATTATTTGACGGATTCCTAAAATATAATAAGAATAATATTGTAGGCATTACCTAGTATGCTCATAATAATTTCATACAACTTCGTACTCTACATTAATTGTATTTTAAGTGAATTGTGTTTGTTCATAATTATAATTGTTTGTATTTTATGATCTTTTGGCCATCATTTTGAGTGTCGTAGTGCTCCCACTCAACAATCATCCCTGAATTTACCTTTTGAAGAGCTTTCATAAACCTGGGCAATTTTCGAATTGAGCTCTCTCATGTTCCATATACATTTTCTATTGCTCATTTCAAGCTGTACCATGCCTTGATACATGAAATGTCAAAATTCATTGTATTTTTCACATCAATGATGACTTGAGATATTTTACATGATGGGTCATTTCTCACTGTGGACATCAAAATAGAAGTAATATAATTTTTATCAAGATTGCAGTGGTCACTAGACATTACAGTCATTAAACAAGTGTGGCTCCCACCATATCGCGTGATGGTGAAGAAATTCATACCAGTTTTCTTCGATGCTCGAAATTTCCACTGACACTATCTGTGTGGGGTGTTATGCTTGCATACAAATTTCCATAGGTTCGGCGTACTCTCAACTACTTTGTACTCACATTTTGCAAATCTGACAAAGTGATCTTTTACTGTCATGATAAGTCGGTTTTTTGATTGAAAGATCATGCCCACCTTCAAATTACCTTTTTTTGCTATCATATAAACTTCCCCAACTCCCGCAAGGAATATTAATTGAGTTTGTCTCTATTTCTCCATACATAGTTGAGAAGCATGAAATAGCTGGATGTATTATCGGTTGAGTTTGTGTAGAAGATGTTGGTACATCCACTCTATGTTGTGGTGATGGCACATGATGTTGCCCTAATGTCTCCAAGATTTCATCAAGATTAGTTTCATCTTCATCATCTTCTTCATGAACATTATGACCAATCTCATCTGATTCAGAGTTGGATAGCAAGTGAGGTCCCAAATTATCTGATTGTTCAAAACACTAAGTGGATTCAGTATGAATTTGTGAATTCAGTCCACATGTAGCCGCAACACAATCTCCAGGCTTATTCACAACTTCTCGCATACTACTTGACTCAACATTATGTCTCGTGTTTGCATATTTGATGTCAAAGCACCAATGTGGAAGTCTCCGAATCCCATAAATGTTATCACTTATGTAACCATTTGAATGTCAGGCACACACTTAGGCGGTGGAATGTACGACTCATTTAAATTGAATGTATGAATATCATCCAACTCTTGTTCTTGCAGCTCAATGCTTGCGAGATTATCCTGTGAAAGTAACGATATGTACACACCCCATTCAGTTCCCAACATCGTATGTGGGGAACAATATTTTCATTATTTTGGTCCGATTCAACATAAATGTGCATTTCATCATTTCCTTCATCTGGATCCAAAAATAGCTGAAGTTGTTCATCATTTGTTATTTATACCACAGACTCCATTACCTGATTCAAGTACATTCGAGCCCATTTACATGAAACATTTAATTAGTACTGATTACTGTCGATGTGGGTATACGCATATAGTTTCGAAACTAACTCAAAAAATGATATGTTACGCTTAATTCTGGAAAACGTCACAGGATCACGATCGTACGTCATCGACCACTTATCTTGTGATACATGACCTACAAAATATACCAATATTGTAACATTTCTCTTAGGTGTCATACCTTCACATTCCAAAATATATAAATAAATTATGAGTTCATCAATATAATTACAAAAATAAACTAATCATGACCTGTTATATATAATATAATTCTCCTTTTTTTAATAATCATTTTTTTTATTTTTTATATCTCTAAACAATGTATGAGTGTCATTTGTCATAAATTATTCTATCATATACAAATGCAAATAGTGCAGCACAAATAAATGACTAAATTAAAGACATCAAAGTTTAATTTAAATAATGATAGTCAAATTTGAAGAACTATAAAAAAAGTGATTAAAACAAAAATAAAATTATATAAATATAAGGTAGTTAAATCATTGAGTTGTTTGTATGTATGTTTAATATTAACAATAAAATTATATTTTGTATTCCAACTCTACATAAAAATATTCATAAAATGTGCATAAATTATGAAGACAATTAAAATAATGAAGGAGCAAAACTTACCAATGCTACACAATCATCGACAAAATTACAATAGTTGAAGGTGAATGTTAAAATGAAAAATTTACAAATAGAGGTGGAAAAAAGAAGGGGAAATATCGTTGAGAAAGAAAATGAAATGTTGCTGATATGTGGTGAGGAGGGAAAGAAGAAGAGGAGTCGCAGTTGGCAACTGCGACTCCATTAAAAAAATAAATCGAAATTAAAGTTGCGATTGGCAACCACGACTTCTAATTAAATTTTAAAAAAAAATTCGTAAATTGGAAATCGCAGTTCCCAAATGTGACTCCATTATTGCATTTTTTCAGTCGCAGTTCTCAACCGTGATTTACAATATTTTGCTAATAACCTTTAAAACACCATATTTTCACAATTATTTATTTAATTAGCACTATTTTGCTAAATCACCCGCTGAGTTGGCCCAAAAAATGCAACAATGAAAAGAAAAGCATTCTATCAAACAAATATTAAAAGCTCATCATCTTCTTCTTATGTCAAATCAAATATCTTTTCACTTCTGATTATCGAATCTCATTTAATTTAATTCATTCATATTCTTATATATTCCCTCTCATATATATACTTATTGGAAAACACCTCATCCTCCAAAACAATTGGAAATAGGAGAACAACAGGTAAAAGGTAAATGTTATGAATTCGTTGAAAAAAAAAAAAGTAAAAGTTATGGATAACAATTCAAATAAGAAAAATATACAGTCTTTGATGAAGTATTTTTGTTTTTATCCAAAAAAAAAAAAAACGAAATTTGTAGAAAGTATATTACATACATAGCAAACGAGAGAGTATAATTTTCCAATGATTTTTTTTTTATTTTATAAAATTTTCAGTTTATGGTAATCTAGAGCTTTTATTTCTTTAATCTTAGAGTACTATAATAGAAATGGCAGTGAGTAGTGACAATGCAGATGTGTGTCACATTTCCATACACGAAATGCATCTTTATATATAATCCGGTATTTTATCTATACTATATATGAAAACAAAACAATTAGTCATATTTACAATTTTGATATTTTTCCATCAAAATATGTCACATCATAAGTATTTTTTTTCTTTTTTTTTTAAGGTGTAAAACCGTGTAATTATGTCTCCCAAATTTTTATATCAAAATTATTAATGCATTAAAGTGACTTTTGGTAAATAAAAAAAATTAAAAAAAAAACTATTTAATAAATATATAACTATAATAAAGTAAATATAATAATTATAAAAAATCAAAAAAAATTAAAAAAAACTAAAATTAAAATTTTAATGTTTAAAAATATAAAACTACCCAATTTAATAAATATTAAAATATAAAGTAAAAAACATTGATTATAAAAAATCAAAAAAGAATTTTCAAATAACTAAAATTAAAATTTTAATGTTTAAATATAAATATAATAATAAAAAATATGATTAGTTAAAAAAATTATCGAAAAAAATAATTAATCTGAAAATTGTTAAAATAATAATCAATTTGTATTTCAAATTTTGAATTTTTGTTCGCATAGCCTTTTAGTTATGTTCGTATAATTTTTATATTATGCTAGTTTAACATTTACAGTGTAATACAGACATATATACCTTTCAAGTTTTTATGTTATAATAATTTAACATTTATATTATAATATTATAACTTTTAAGTCATTCTTTAAGTAAATAAATGTTATGATATTTGTACATAAATGTTATAATAATATAATATAAATCTTAAATTACTATAACATAAAGGTTGAACTATACTACATGAACTTTATACAGAAAAAGTCTAAATTATTCACTTAAAGGTTATGATATCTATATATAAATGTTATATTAATATAACATAAAGGTTATACTCGTATAACATAAAGGTTACCGCACAAATTAAAAAATAAGAAAAAATTAGGCACAAATTCAGGTCGAACCCGACTCGTGCACGCCCAGTTGCATATGCAATTGGTTCACAAGAACACTACTCTTTTTCGCAAATTTTCTCATACACCAATTGTATGGATCTAGATCCGCGCACTTTTGATTTTTTTTTTAATTCATATTTTATCTTTATGTTATATTAGTATGACATGTATGTATAAATATCATAACTTTTATGTACTGAAACTTAGAATAAAAAAAGGAAGAATTTGAGCGTATTTTTAGATCAACATACCTTTACATGATATAACTCATACATTTATGTGATATTACGTATACTTTTATATTAATATAATCAAACTTTTACGTAATTCTTTTTTATACCTCTTAGTTATTTTAGTCATACATTTTAGTTTTGTTAGTTGCATTTTTATATATTATATAAATATATGACTATGTTAATATAAAGGTATAAGTAATATCACATAAAAGTATATATGTATAAATTGTGCTAAATTTTTTTTCTTTCTAAGTTACAGTACATAAGGGTAAGGATATTTGTACATAAAGTTCATGCTAGTATAAGATAAATGTTACATGAAGATAACATAAATGTAACACATAAATAAATAAATAAATAAATAAAAAGCCCAAAAGTGCACGGATTCGGATTGGGTTGATCCGGTTAGATCTATGCAACTAATGCATATGAGACTAACTCTTGATTTTTTACTTTATACAATGATTTTCGAAAACTATAAATATAATTTTAAAAAATAAAATAAATATGAAAATGGATATATATTGCACATGTTTTAAAATAATAAAAGATACTATGATTAACTTTTTAATTTATACAACTTCATTATATTATAACAAATTTATAATCAACATAAATAATAAAACATGCACTAGTTTCATATAATCTTTGTATGAATACAAGGAATAAATATGATTGTGGTTGAACTCAAATTTAAATATGATTGAAATCAAATTAAAGTACTCAACGGAACTTGAGTTTAAAAACTATTTATTAAAAGTTCGCTTGAAATGGCCATATAAAAATACTTTAAAACATTATTTTACAATCAATAAATCTAAAGCTTGATTCAAACTCAAACTTTATTTAAAACAGTAGTTATAAGAAAATCAGACGACTCAATATCGTCTTCTATTTGGCTCGATTGAAGCTCAATTTAATTGACAAAACAAATTTCAAAACTCAATAACAATTGAAACAATATTTACTCATCACTCCTCTAAAGCAAATTCCAATTACACCCTTCTAGTGAATGCAAAGGAAGAGCTCAAGATCTGCAGTTGCTTCCCATCCTTAACAAATTAAAAAATATATTGCAAAAATTCCCAACTATAACTTCTCCTTTCATTCTCTTACATCCAAATTCAAAGTTATTCAATGAAAACAAGATTATAAAGCATCGATTCATCGTACGATATTAAAATTTCAACAGAATTCATGAATGTTTGGAGCTGGGGAAAATGCTCTCCATCTTAGGCTATCTAAAATGACACGGAAATTGAAGGCCTCAAGACTCCAAACCGTAAGCGATTTCAAACACTTTGTCCCAAAACTGAGGGCAGTTTTGTCAACTTTTAATCCTTGTGTTGGGGTTCATTCAGGTCGAGGAACTTTGCCACGCGCTCTGCTTTAGCTCCCGATTTGTGGTCGTAATACTCAACAACAGCAGCACCAGCTAAGGCAGCCAGAGTCAACGCTTGAGCATGCAACCTGATTTTCAAACAAATTGTCCAAACTATCAAACATGGGCCGAGCAATAGAAAATTTATGGTACAAAGCAAATACTCCCTATGACCCAATTAAATGTTGTTCTAGAGTCTTTGCATAAATTAAAGAGTATAACATTGGACATGATACCCTTAACTAATTGAAAGAATTAAGGATTCAAAATTGGAAAGATAATCAAATTAATTCGTGGTAACCCTCATTCTTAATCAACTCTTGTGAGAAAAGTTCTTTTTTATTGTCTTGTTTACTTTTATTCTTTTTAGCCATTTAGGTCAATTATACCCCGTACGAGATAGAATGGTACGACCAAAGTTTGGTTGATATTATTGATAATTGGATATAAACTAATGACAATGGAACGACTTAATTTTATTGGTACGAGATGAGGTAGTACAACTTGTGTTTTGGATGATATAACTTGAGTTTTGGATGATACGGACTAATGTAAATAAAATGACGTGATTCTATCGGTATGGGATATGGTGGTACGACCTAAATTTTGATGGTACAAACTACTGTACATGGTACGGACCAGAAGGGTTAAAATGTTAACTTTTGGCTAAAACAAAATGAATTGTAAGTTGTGGCTAAAAAACCTTTTTACTCCACTAGTGGTTATAAAATGAAACCACCCCAATTAATATCAAATTCCTAAATTTTCGTTTAAGGAAATATTAATAGGGATAATTTGTAAATAAAATGGCATAAAAGCCTAAATTGACACTTAATTGGGATCATAGGGAGTATAATGCAACTACACAAGTACAAGTTATGGAAAAACAAAAGCCTAGTTCATAGGAATCGTATGTGGAAGAGTATACAAGCTACGAATTTCATGATTCGATTTATTTAGAATGGTAAAACACAATGCAAATTAGAGATCAAACAACACATATTTTTCTTAGTTTGAATCAAGCCTTTAAAATGTATTACTCTGATGATTGCTTCCAGAATTCTTTAGCTCGAACACTCAAATGAAGCGAGAAATGATAGCGATCACTGAGTTACTTTCACAATACAATTTTAGATGAAATCTGTCCACTGTAATTCCTATGCCAAAATCAACCACTTCTAAGCTAGTCAATAAGAAAGTTGATCTCATAAAGCTCAGACTCATACACAATTTCATCATGCTAACGAATATAATCAGCCTATACTCTTCAACTTTGAAACTTTTCCCCATAAATCTATATTTATGTACAGAGGATTGTCATCCAAGATCATCTAATTGTAAATTTGATTATTCCCACCAAAAAACCCTTCGAACTTTATCTTCAATTCGAGTATGATCCCAATTTCTCAATCAACAAAAAGAAACACCTCTACTTCCAAATCACAACAATCATATCAACAACAAACAGCACAACAAATATGATTTCTCATCAAACACCTGCTAAATCAGCAATTTGACCAAAAACACAGATTATTCATCGATTTCTCGAAACTCGTTTTTGCTAAAGTAAGGTTGAACAAATGTTCAACTAGTCAGAACTTAAAAACCATCCATTACATGCATCAAGATCAAAAACCAATTTTGTATTACCTACACAAACAACAACAACAAAAACAAATAAACAGATGCATAAATAAATACAAGAGATCAAATTCGATAAGAATTCATACCTTGCATGAATAATCTTGACACTGGTTTTCATATTGGGTTGAGACCAATTATACGCCATCGAACCCACGATCCCACTCGCCCACAAAGTCCCTTAAAAGAAAAAAAATTCTGAATAAAATCAGAACACGAATCAAAATTTGTACAAAGATATACAGATATGTATAATTACCAACAGTACGAAGCTTGTGTTCCACAACCCATTCTCTGATTGATTCAAGCTTTCCCTTCTCTTCTCCCATTTTCTATTTAATTTCTTCCGTTTTTGTTTTTTTTTTTTTTTTTTCCTCTGATTTTCCAAATATATTTGTGCGGAATTTTGGTTCGGTTTGCTTTATGCAAACTCCACGTTGATTTCACGTGTTTAGTTGCAAATGGCATCATAGTTGGGCTTTAGTCTGGGTTAGTTGGGCCTTAGTCTGGTTTAGTTGGCCCAATTACTTTGCCCATTCTCTTTGCCAACCAAAGCCCAATACATCTCCCAAGAATTTTTAGTCGGCATGTTGAAATTTTTCATCTCCAAGTTTGAAAAATATGTTTACATTTGCTATGTTTTTAAAAACTATTTGTTTTTCCTCAACAATTTACGTTTTATACCCATTATGTTTATAAATATTCGTCTTTTTATCTTGTTAAAATCGTATATATTTACAACTAATCTTAATTGAGCCAAAATTATTTAAGATGACAAATCAACGTCATGTAATTACAATGTTTGGGATATGGTTTTCTACCTCATGTAATCTTGGCTAAAAATATTGCAATAATAATAATGATAATAAGTTTTGCCAAACATAGCAAAAAACTTAAATTAATTTGATAATTTCACATAAATTTTATTTTTTGAAATTCTTTTTTTTTTTTCATCTTAAATGTGTTTTTTTTTTCAATACTATCACATGCATTTTAATAAAAATTGGTGATAGACCAAATCAAATCTTCTCTACATACCATGGTATCATATCACAAAATTAATTATTTTGATTTTTAAAATAAAAACAATTATTACATAAAAAATAAATTTCATTATCAAAATTATATAATTTTGATGTGACATATGAATTTTGGTATAAAAGAACCAGTCTAATGATGGACCGTTACAAATCCTATCACTACATAAGATATATATTAAAAACATTATTGGATCCTAAACCTATAATTTGCATGGTATTCTCGTTACATATCATTTATTCAATAATTTCATAATCAATATGATTATGACATCTATTGACAAAACCAAATTACTCTCTCTTTATAATAAACAACCCCCAAACACTCACACTCACTCAACTAACTTAATTTTCACTTCACACACACAATGATAGAAGACCGCCGCGCCGGACCTCCCCACGCCGCCATCGTCGCCACCATAGTGGTGTCGGCGATGCTTGTTCCGATGCTGATCGGAGACCAAGGCGAGGCCATAACCGAGTCCATACAGGAGCTGCTTGGCCCCGTCACCCTCCTCCTCCTCACCGTCGGACTCCTCTTCGCCATCCGAATCCTCTCGTCGGAAACGGGATCCTCGGTCGCCGGAATATTCTCCTCCTGCGACCCCCGTGCCACCGGGTCCCCTTTCGGTGTACTGATGTTCTTGCTGCTGGTTCTGCTTCTTCTCTACAGCAGAATCTCCATCTTTAGTGGAGATGATGATGATGACTGTGAATGAATCATAATATATCATTTGCAAATTAAATTCCATTTCAATCTTGTTTTCATGATCATGGATATCTTGTTGTGGGCTTTTTTGTGGTGTTTTTTTAGGATATTATGTAAATCGTGGGGCCCGTGATTGTATGGACATGAACTGGACTAACATGGTGAAAAATAATGTTGTCATATATGATAATAATTTTAATTACATTATATCAATATATATTCCAAGTCTTTTTTGATTGTAATATACATGTTCATGTAGAACACGAAAAAATGGAATAGAAGATTCGAATAAGAGTATGCATTAATGTTCTTGAGACAGTTGTATTGAGTTTTTGGGATTGGAATTTGGAACCTATATATGAAGGTCCCTACCTATTATGATATCTAATTGTTAATTAGTAAAATTATTAAAAAGTAGATCATTTATTATTACTTCACATGTTTTCAAAAAGTTCAAGTTATACTTGATAGTGAAGTTTTGTATAAATGTTGTTGGATAATTAAATGAGAAATAGACACACACCACATACTTAAATCTAACTATTATTTTGCCATGAGATACTATGAAAATAGTAATATTAATTATAGACATTGATGATTGTTAATTTTCAATCGAAAAACTTTGTACTATTTTATTTTTTAAGTTTCTTTTTAATGACACATGTACTTCTAGTTTTTTACCCCTATACATTCATTTTTCTGGGTTTTTACCCCAAATAAAAAATTAAACGTACTAGTCAAATGGGGCAAAAGTAAGATAAATGAAAGTATTAAAGACAAAAATAAAAGAAAATGAATATACATGGAATGCAATATGTGTTTTTTTTTCCATTTTCATTTATACATGTATTTTAATGTCCACACAGTCATATGATAATAGATGGGAATTTTTTTTTTTTTTTTTTAGTCTCAAGTTTATTAAATTTTAGTCATTTTTATTTTTTTAAATTTTAAATCCAATTACCTACAATAACAGGTTAAGGTAATGTGCTTTTGTTTATTTCATATCCAAATTTCATATTATAAACTAATATATTCTTAAAATAATATAGAAATTCATTGATAAATAAAATTTGTATCTATTTATCATTAGCAAAATAGAAAAAGCCTATACACGTATATACTTAAAAAAAATTCTTAAATAAAAATTAATTATATTATTACTAAGGAGTTTTTAGGGAGTTTTTTTTTTTTTTTACCCCTTTTAAAAATGCAAATAACTTGTATACTAGTAAATAACTTTTTTAGCATTTTATGTTAAAAAAAAAACCTATTCTCTTTAAAAAATGCCGTGCAAATTGTTAGAATGAATAATTTTTAGATGAGAGCATTTTAATCATTTCCATGTAGAAAATCGGTAGAAAAGTTATCTTGCACTTTAGAAAGGGTCATGTGGGTGCATTTCCACTAATATATAATATATCTTTTTTTATTTTTAAATAATTCAACATTCAAAAAAGCACCATTTAGTTTTAAAAATTGCCAACACACGTTTGGATGAAAAATATATATATATATATATATATATATATATATATATGGTAAATTGAGTATCAATTTGTGACAGATTCAACATATGCTATCATTGGCAGATATACAACCACACTAAATCCAAACAAACAATCTCTTTTAAGTTCCAATTTTTCCAGCAGAAGCAAATGAATAGGCACAATTCTACGAATCTTAAAACCTCAGAAACTGCAAGAACTGTAATAATAACATGAAACCAGAACTCAAAATGTACGTAAAATAGATGATCATGCGAAAAATCAACATAGCCAATGAAGAACTACTATATTCGTCGCCAAGAGTTAGCATTTCAAGAGATGAAACACAGATAAACTTTACATATTGCTCATCTGCAAGCATTGCAAGGACAAAAATTAATGACAGAAATGGTATATTGCTCATTTACAAGCATTGCAACGTCAAAAATTAATGACAGAATTGAAACTTACCATGTATTCGTCTCTTGCATCCATAGATTCGCCATTCCATAAAAGGTGAATCACGAAGAGCAGACCATATGTCGAGATTCTGGTGCTCCACCTCATAGTATTCAAGGTAGCAAAATGATGATCAGTCATAAAAACATGAATACGAAATGATACACACCTCAAATACAATCTATTGGCACGTCAAATACAACACTGAAACAGAAAACTTGTATCAGATGATAACAGATTATTCTACATTCTTCATTTGAAACCATGTAACTTATGCTCAAATAAGTAATATTTTCACACTACAACTGCCACAAATAAACGAATTAAGCAACAAGGACATGAAGACCATGTAATAGACAAGAATAGGATACAAAAAAAAAACATGTACTATGAATAAGATCCGTAAAAAAATTAAAGAAAACTGTGACGGAAAGCAGCATCCCGAGTGTATTCAAGAATGTTAAACCCTCGTCACAGCTTTGAATGCAGGGTGAAGCAACCCAAACTCATCTCTCATTTCGAGAGGATTGCTTGTCTCATTCCGTATCCTCCTCACTCTCCTACTCCCAAGTGATTCATGGCTAAATCCATATATCTGCAGTATCTGGTTATCCCCAAAGTTGAATGCTCGATCCATCTGTTTCAAGCACCTCTCTACCGGATAATCCCCGAATTTTCCACATGGCTTGCACCCCACAAAGTGAGTAACAAGTGGCCATCTATGATCACCTAACCCCGGATGGTAATTCTCAATCATTTCCTCATACTTATCAACCAAAATCCCCCAATAGCCATGTAAATAGTATTCATTCTCAAGATAAACCTTGTCCCCCCATTTCTCCCTCTCTGTAGCCAATATATACACCATAGCCGACTGATCGTCGGCTTCAAAAACCGGCCTGCCTTTGAGCTTCTTCGTCAAGAGCTTCCCCGCCTCCTCCCTGATCTTCCCCTTGGGCCCCATTGGGGCCCACGTGTCAAGAATGTCCAACGACCATTGACAATTCCTCAACAAGAAACTCCCTGTGTTCAAACCAATCCAATTCTTCTGATCATAGATCATCTCATTCCAACCATGCATCACAAGATTAACATCCTTATACCTCTCCCAGGGCAGCTCAAACGCCATATCCGTGAACATCGCATCACTATCCATCCACCACAAGAATTCCACCTCTGGATGGGACAACAAGAGCCTCCTAATCAATGGCAACTTCGCCCAAAACCCCGCCATTTCAGCATCCAACAAAGCCATATTGTAAAAAACCTCAATCCCATGAAGCCTGCAATAATCTATCTTGTTCTTTATCGCCTTCAATAAGTAATGATCTCCCACGGGATTCTCACATGGCTTTGGGGCAGACCCAGTGACCAATAGAACCCTAGGTTTATTCCTAGCAATAAAATTTGGGAAATTCCTATTCTTTTTGAGCCATTCATCCCTCTGTTCATCCCAATTCGATATTTTCGGGCCGAGACTATAGGGCTCAGATGGATCACGCTTAACTTCCTCAACCCCATCATCCTCATCCTTGAAAATCTTAGTTACATCAAAATTAGCATAATTATTGCTCCCAATTACCGCACTGACACTCGATTTCTGCTGGCCCTGAGCCGCCATTGAAGCCGATTCCAACACTCGGCGCGGCTCGGCCCGCTTCCGAATAAACGACAGCGTTTCGCGGATCTCATCGAGATCTTTCTCAGGCGTCCCGAATTTTCCAGCGCCCAGATTTCCACGCAACATTAACACAGTAAGTATAAGGCAAAAGAGAGTCAGCTTACCGTTGCGTAGAATCCGCTGGAACTGGCGGGCCCGGCGCGGCCCGAGCAGCCGACTGATCATGGCGGATTCAATTTTCTCCGAGCAAGAACTTGATCGGAAATGCGCGATATGCAATGGGTAAATCCCAGATTCGATGATTTCACGATCTTTTCAAGTAATCAATGGATCAGAAAAGCGAAGCTCGCATTTTATGCGATTCATGAGGAATAATTGCTTCAATTTGGGGTTTCCGAGATAAGGGTTTTCTGAGAAAAAGAGGAAAGTTTGTGTCGGTGGAGTGTGGGAGAGTGAAGAGACAAAGGATCGAAGAACAATGGAGAAGAAAAGAGGGAGGTGAAAATTGGATTTCAGAATTCAGACAAGGAATTTTTCTTTTTATTTCTCTTTTGTTTTTTCACTCGTTTTTTTATGTTTGTAATAAGAATATTCTGTATTTAAATGCTAATGATACCATACATTTAAGTATCATCTAATTTGATGTTGGGATGACAATAGACCGGTTCAGATTTAGATTTATTTCAAATTAGATGTTGAGATGATAATATATAAGTTTAGATTTAGATTCGTTTCAAATTAGAGGTTGACATGATGATATATAAGTTCAGATTTAGATTTGTTTCAAATTAGAGGTTGAAGTGACAATTTACGAATTTAAATTTAGATTCATTTCAAATTAAAATATATAATTAAATATTTTTTTAGTGGATTCGATAGTTAAACCTGTTATGGGCACTTCAACTAGGGGGTGATTGTGATGGCGAAGGAGGAGTCAGGAGAGAGGCTGCGGTCATCGACGTTGATGAAAGATGTGGAGTTCGCGTTCTGAAAGAAAGAAGTTTGGAAAAGAAGGAAAGAGTACTAACAGATGAGTTATGTCCGAAAATAAAGTAAGATGAGTTACCAACCGTTTATGATAAAAAGTGAAGGAGGATCTGGATCGTACATGTGTCCTTGCTGCTGATCATGTTTAGAATATTTCTAGCTATTTCTTTAATTCCCTAAACTTGTGGTATTTTTGTTATTGCCACTTTATTTTCAGTATTTACATTTGTAAGGGTGGTCCCCTTTGATTTGTTACATGACATTTCTGGCAGAGTAATAGGACATGAGAAATTAGTACCTCCATTCCTCCAATTTCTGTCTTTTTTTTCTCTCTTATTCTACAACAAACTCTATCTTATCCTCCCCAATCATTCAATCCAAAATACATGAAATTACACACAAAAAAATTATGGTTTACAGTGCTTGAATGCAACAATTGGTATCCAGAGCTTGTAGATCCTTTGGAATGGAGGAGGCTACACGTTTCAAAGACCTAGTCACAAAAAAGGTTAGAACAAATATTTCAAACTGAAGCATTAAAGTGGGAAGCTACAGATTTAAAAATACAGGAATGTGTTCAAAGTATTACTACTAGGGTGGATGATCAACTTTATGGGATGATGGGAAAGTTGGATCATGTAACTAATACCTTAGCCAACCTACAGTTACAAATCATGAATATGGATCGTGGAAAGGGTACAGTTGATAAGGAATCTATTTTGGACGATCCAAATTTTGGATCAAGCAACATGGGGGTGTTTGCTCAAACACAAGAAACACCAAAATTAAAGTAGATCCAGGATGGTACTGTTCCATTGATGCACAACTCTCTACCTAGGGTGGATTTTCCAAGGTTTGATGGTTCAAACTTGAGGGTATGAATTTTGAAATGCAATTCCTATTTTAAACTCATATCAAATGTTTCTAATACATATAAAGTCACTCTTACTTCCATACATTTTGATGGGAGGACAACTTTATGGTATCAAAATTATTCTCAGAAGAATATTGATCTTTCCTGGAATCAGTTTCTTGAAGTGTTAACTGCTAGATTTGAGGAAATGAGGGAGTTTAAGGTGATAGCTGAATTTAATAAACTCAAGCAACCTGGAACTTATGTTGATTATGTGGATAAGTTTGAGGAACTTAGGCTTTGCATGCTACTCATTAATAGAGAAGAGTTTTCTGAGAAATACTTCATTGCTAGTTTTATAAGTGGCCTTAATGAGGAGTTACAATCTGTTGTGCTAATGTTTGAGCTTAAATCTCTACAACATGCCATCAGTTTAGCCAATAAACAGATGGTTACTGTTGAAACAATTGCTAAGAAACTCAAATCTACCCCCAGACACTTTAACACTCCTAATCAGCCTTTGAAAAAGTTTGATTCTGCAGGAAATACTCAAGGGAAACAACAGCTAAGTGGAGCTAAAACTCTTTTCAAAATGTTGACTACTGCTGAGATGGCAGTAAGAAGGGATAAGGGGTTATGTTACAACTATGATGAGCCTTATTTCTATGGACACAAGTGCAAACAGAAAGTAACCTACATGATTGTGTCTGAAGAGGAGCTTATTGATCAACATATGAAAGTTACCAATCTAGAGGAAGAATGTGGTAATGAATTTATGGATGAAATACAACTCACCTTAGATGCTATCAAAGGTGAAAGAGACATGACTACCATGAGATTATTTAGTTAGTATAATCAACAGAGATTGCACATCTTGATTGATACTGGAAGCACTTTAAGTTTTATACAGGCTGCTACTGTTAAGAGACTGAGATGTCCCCTCACCCCAACTAATCCACTTTTGGTTAGGGTGGCCAATGGGCAGAGACTGGTTTGTTCAAAACAAGTGGATTTTTTTTAATTGGAAGATGCATGGTTATGAGTTTACCTAGCCACTAAGGTTGTGACTTGATATTGGGTGGTGACTGGCTCAAATCATGCACTTCAATTGAGTTAGACTATGATAACATGACATTTACTGTCACCTTAATAGGAAAGAAGATTAAGTTACAGGCAATTAACTCCACTAAGAAATGTAGGCTGATAACAGAGGTCAATCTTTATGATTTATGCCATCAAGGTCCTCTTGATGAGTTGGAAGAAATATATTTGGTGACAGTCAAATATATGGGGAATGAAGTTGATCCCAAGCTACAGGAGTTATTAGATAGATTCAAGGATCTTTTTGAAGAACCTATGGGTCTGCCACCAAGGAGAGGAGTTGAGCATCAGATTATGCTCAAACCAGAAAGTGTTCCTAAACAACAATATCCTTACTGAACTTCACATGCACACAAGAAAGAGATTGAAAAGATAGTCAAAGAGCTCTTAGAATCATGAGTGATTCAAGATAGTAAGAGTCTTTTTGTTTCACCAGTGATCTTGGTAAAGAAGAAAGATAGTTCATGGAGGATGTGTGTGGACTGTAGGTATTTGAATGAGTTGACAATCAAACACAACTATCCAATACCTATAATAGATGAATTGTTGGATGAGTTACATGGAGCCAAGTTCTTTTCTAAGGTGGATTTAAGATATGGATATTTCCAAATTCTCATGAACCCAGAGCACAAGTATCTTACTGCATTTTGGACTCATAATGGTCATTATAAGTTCCTGGTTATGCCTTTCGGGCTATGCAATGCTCCTGCCACCTTTCAATCATTGACGAATAAGGTATTCAGGGAGTATCTGAGGAAGTTTGTACTTGTTTTCTTCGATGATGTACTGATCTATAGCTCTAGTTGGGAGGAACATATTAAGTACTTGAAGCTACAGATTATGAGAGATAATCAGTTGTATGCAAAAAGGAGTAAATGCAGTTTTGGAGAGAAACAAGTGGAATACTTGGGGCATATAATATCACAGCAAGGTGTTGCTACTGATCCTAATAAGATCACTAGTATGACACAATGGCCTAAACCCAAAAAAATCAAGCAGTTAAGGGGATTTTTGGGATTGACAAGATACTATAGAAAGTTTATAAGAAACTATGGCATGATTAGTAGGCCCCTTACTAATCTGTTAAGGAAGGATAATTTTCTTTGAAATCATGAAGCTGATTTGGCATTCTTGGCGTTGAAGGAAGCTATGGTATCAGCTCCTGTTCTTGCTCTACCTGATTTTTCTAAAAAATTTGTGTTAAAAACAGATGCTAGTGGAAGTGGAAGTGGAATTGGTGTTGTCCTTATGCAGGAAGACAAACCAAAATCATATCTGAGCAAGGTTCTTTGCCGAAAGAACCAAACCTTATCAGTTTATGAAATAGAATTTTTGGCAGTGTTATTAGTTGTCCAGAAATGGAAGCATTACTTGCAGGGAAGGAAATTCATCATTAAGACAGACCAACAAGCTTTGAAGCACCTTTTGGATCAAAAGATAGTAACTCCTGTTCAACAGAGATGGATCACTAAACTTTTGGGTTTTGATTATGAAATACATTATAAGAGAGGAAAGGAGAACATAGTAGCTGATGTTCTTTCCAGGAGGGGTGAAGATGAGGTGTTAGTGGCTGCTATAACTACGGTTGTTCCAGAATAGATTGAACAGGTTGTACAAAGTTATAGAGGAGATGATTTCATACAGAAAATCATTGATGCTAAATCTGCTAATTTTGGGAATTATTCAGATTTCCAACAAGTGGGTGATGTTTTGAGGTACAAAGGAAGGGTAGTAGTTAGAGATTCTGGTGAGATAAGAAGGATATTATTAGAGGAATTCCACCAAACTGCTTATGGTGGTCATTCAGGTTCTCATGGCACATACAACATAATTAATAAGACTTTCAACTGGCCAAATTTGAAAAGAGATGTTTTTACTTGGGGTAAAGGAATGTGAAGTTTGTGCTAAGTGTAAGGCTAACCATGGATTATATCATGGTCTTTTGCAGCCCTTACCCATTCCTAAACAAGCTTGGACTCACCTATCTATGGATTTTATAGAAGGCTTGCCAAAATCATGGGGGAAAATGTAATCTTGGTGGTAGTTGACAGATTCACTAAGTATTCACACTTCAAAGCAATTTCCCATCCTTACACAGCTCAGACTATTGCAAAAATCTTCTTAGATGTTATCTACAAGCTTTATGGAATACCAGTTAGCATTGTCACTGATAGAGACAAGGTTTTTACAAGTTCTTTTTGGAAGGAATTGTTTAAACTTTTGGGAACCAAACTCAATATGAGCTCAGCTTACCATCCACAGAGTGATGGCCAAACTGAAAGGGTTAACCAGTGTTTAGAACAATACTTAAGGTGTATGGTGCAAGACCATCCTAAACATTGGTTGAGATGGTTACCCTTAGCAGAGTATTGGTACAATACTAACTACCATTCCAGCCTAAAGATGACACCATTTCAAGTTCTCTATGGGTATCTACCTCCTACCTTACATCTAGACCCCTACTGTGACACTTCCAACACAGACGTAAAGGAGCACATTCGACAAAGACAACAAAACACTGAACAGGTACGGAGAAACCTAACTCTAGCATAAGAACGTATGAAGTACTATGCAGATAAAAATAGAACATATAGGGTTTTTGAAGTGGGGGATATGGTATTCCTCAAGCTTTAGCCTTTTAGGCAAAACTCTGTCCAGTTAAGGAAGAATCTCAAACTCTCATCAAAATATTTCGGTCCATACCAAATCTTAGATAAGATTGGTCAGGTAGCCTACAAGCTAGATCTACCTGTTGGATCGAAAATACACCCCGTATGTCATGTTTCTCTACTGAAGAAATACATCGGAAACAAACACTTACCTTCAACAATGTTTCCTGTCCTCGGTGAAGAAGGGAATTTTGTAATCCGTCCAATTAGGGTGCTGGAGCAGAGAAGTGTTCTGTTGAAAAATAAACAAGAAACCTAAGTTAGAGTTTGGTGGGTAGAAGAAGAATAGAAAATGGAAACCTGTGAAGACTCATCTTTTATTTTGCATCACTTCCCAACATTCAATCCTTGGGGACAAGGATCAACTCAACCAGAGGGTATTGTTATGGGCACTTCAACTATGCGAGGTGATTGTGATGGCGAATGATGAGTCAGGAGAGAGGCTGCGGTCATCAGCGTCGATGAAAGATGTGGAGTTCGCGTTCTGGAAATAGGAAGTTTCGAGAAGAAGGAAAGAGTACTAACAGATAAGTTATATCCGAAAATAAAGTAAAATGAGTTGCCAACCGTTGATGATAAAAAGTGAAGGAGGATCTGGATGGTACATGTGTCCTTGCTGCTGATCATGTTTAGAATATTTCCACCTATTTCTTTAATTCCCTAAACTTGTGGTATTTATGTTATTGCCACTTTATTTTCAGTATTTACATTTGTAAGGGTGGTCCCATTTGGTTTGTTACATATGTCATTTCTGGCAGAGTAATAGGACATGAGAAATTAGTACCTCATTCCCTCCAATTTCTGTCCTTTTTCTCTCTCTTATTTTACAACAAACTCTATATTATCCTCTCCAATCATTCAATCCAAAATACATGAAATTACACAAAAAAATTATGGTTTACAGTGCTTGAATGCAACAAAACCATTCAAAAATCTTTCATTTCATTGTGATGTTTTATTTGATATTTTAAAATAATATATATCAAATATAAAAATAATATAAAAATAATGAAATATTAAATTGGAATAGAAAATTTCATTCTCAATTAGACAAGTCTCATATCGTATATAATATGCATTAATATTTTATAAATATTTAATGAGATCTTGATGTATATTAGATGTTTGGTTTCGTATTTTAAATTATTTTATTTTGTTTATAACCATAAAGCCTTAATGAATTGTTTTTGTATTTTTTTTTGAATAAAATGTAAAAAATTTATATCAAGAGTGGAAAAAAATACATATACAAGGGCTCCGTAGAGAAAGAAAATGGGGTTTTGGCCCATTTTCGAAACCTATCTACTCTAAAGAGGCGTTATGAATTGTTCTTGTATTGATAGAATCATTTCATTAAGTAAATGTTGATTTGAATTTTTCATATTTATTTTTGAATTGTAACAATCATTTTCTTTTCTTTAAAAAAATCATTAATTACTAGAATTGTGACCATCTAAAAAAGGTGCATCAACTAAAGGTAAGGTGGACTCATCCACTCACATGAGTTAAAAAATGAAAGAGATGTACACGTTCACAGATGAACACAATCATTCGTCGATTTAATAGAAAATAAAACTGAAAAAGGATTTTGAGAGAGGTAATCACGAAACTCCTTCACTCCTAACCTCATCAAACTTGTTCAACACTAAAAATAACCATTATTTAAAATATTAAAAACAAAAGGACAAAACAAGACATGATTAGGATTCAAGGTAGGACTAGTTTATGGAAATGTAACATTTTCCCTGACACGAATTTAGGACTTTACAAACCGATACATTATCTAATGAATTATTAATTGTGTGACTTGATAAAATCTTACTTAAGTTCATTTAATAAGACTTTAAGGTTAACAAATCAAACTCAAATCTAATAATTTAGAGCTTACTCGTAAGTAGGTTTTGTGGGCTCCTCAGCCACATTCTAAAATATAAAACTAGTAGTTAGATTGCAACATATAATTTTTATATATTTGCTCATGGTATAATATAAACACACCAATTAAGTTAGATAAAAATTGTTTTTAAGTTATCTAAAATATGAATATATATTGAAATATAAAATAAATTTATAAATACAAATAAATAAAAAATTTGTTTTAAATTGAGAATTCAATCTAAATTTTAAGTTTTAAATTGAAAAAAAAATATTAAATTTAGTGATTTATTGAGAAACTTTAAAATTTAGATTTAAAATTAAAAATTAATTTATAAATTAAATCTTCTTATAAAATTTATACAAAATAAAAATAGAAATTATGCTAACTGAGCGCAATATATATGGGCCCAATGTATTAGACTTTGAAGTCCAATTAGTCCTCAGTTAAAGGTGTCCGAGTTAGTAAACCAACGGTTTCATTTTAATTAATTTTTTCATTTTTCTAAAAATAAATATTATAATTATTCATATATTAGAAAATAACAAATTTGTTTGAATTAATAATTTAATTAAAAAAAATAAAACTTACATTTACAAGTTATACTAATACAACATTACAACTTATAAACTACAATTTTAAAAATTAGAAATTAGAATTTAAATACAACCAAATACAAACTATAAATTTAAAAAAATTGAAATTTATAATACACATTGAAATAGTAATAAATACTACTTAAAATTTTAAAAGGAAATAACATAAATACATAAAATTAAAAAAATAGATAGTTCAACTGATTGGACAATGAAACACTAGAAGCTTTGTTAGGTATTAAATATAAATTTCCCATAATATTAATCTGTATGAATGTCAACGTTCAACTTCTAAGGGTATGTTTTGTTCGTGTGTTAAGTTAGTTAGGTTAGTTGAGTTGTGGTGGGTTTGCACTATTTAGGTTAAATTTAGTTAATTTTTTGATATGTTTGGTTTGAATATTTAATGATAAATTTAACTTAATTTTGTGTTTGACTTGAATGTTATGGTATCTATTGAATTATGTTTATGTATTAAATTCATTAAACCCAAATAAACCAATTATTTTTGATGGTTTTATTTAACTCAAATAAACCCACCACATGATCATAAATGTCATTTTTGACCTGAACTCGAAAAAAATACGAACTTTTTAATCTTTAAAGCAAATACGAGTTTATTCGAATTAATTAATGCTAATCTACCCAAACACCATGCCCAAAGTGCAGCCTGGATCATCAAAGGACGACGTCGTGCCGTTCGAAATTAGGGTTTGGAAAAGAAGAATCCACATCCATTAATCTCCCCTCCTCGAATAGGTAACTTCCTTCCATTAGCTATCTCTGTTGTTTTCTGTTCTCGTGCTTTGATTTTTGTTAGTTTATTGTGATTTTTCTGATGTTAGAATTTTTCCGCCATGGCCAAACCTCTACAAATGAGATCTGAATACATTTCTTCGCTTGAGTTTAGGTTTGGGGAGATGAGAATCTTTGTAAATACGAAGACCCTGACTCTAGAGGTGGAGAGTGATAGTATTATTGGGAATGTGAAGGCAAAAATTCTTCAACGCGAAGGGATTCATCCTCATCGACAGCTACTGATCTTTTCCGGTAGGTGGCTGTGGCAGGAAAAGCTCTTGTGGTGAGTATATACAATGTTTAGCTTCATTTCAATGGAATTCTTCATACTTTGCATCCCCATTCTCTGTTTCTTTTGGCTAGTTTAACAACTCTTCCTATTTGTGCCTTGAATGTATGTGGTCCGTAATGGAAGTAGAAGCAAATTATGTATCCTATATGTGTGCTCAAACAATCATTAGAACTAAGAATATTAGTTTGTCTACCCTGATAACTGGAACAGTAAAGACTACTACTCTTCACCTAAAGATTTCGTTTTCAATTATAAAAGTTCGATATGTATAATAGGGGTCAGTTGCCAGTCTCAAGTGGACCCGCCTCAACGAACCAAAAGAGCTCGGGCTGCAAGCCATACCACCCCCAGCAAAGCCACTCCGGATAGCCCGTCTCAACGAACCAAAAGAGTCGGGCTGCAAGCCGTACCACCCCCAGCAAGGCCACTCCAGATGGCCACTTCTGCTGATTTTCAAGCCGTGTCTCACCAAAACTATGAGGCCATTTTAAAACTTTTTGCTCTCCACCAAGCCAAGGTAGTATCACTTCTCTCCTCTAACTCAAAGTTATTATTTCTTTGATTTTCTGCTTATGTTATTCTTCATGCATGGGCCACCACCACACTCAGCCTTCTTCCGAGTTAGAAGCTCTAAAACATGAATTGGCCGCTGCTCAATGCAAGAAGAAGAAAGCAGACGACGCCTTCTCTAAACTAACACACAAGAATAAAGTGACTTCTGCCGAGTGTGCCTCCTATAAACGCCACCTCATTGCTTTGGAAGCTGAAAACAAGAAATGAAGGAACTGCTCATGGTAGCTGATCTAAAGAATTCAGAAGCTAGAGCTGCTGGTTATGCTGAAGGGTTGAAGAAATTTCCTTCCACCGAACGAGGACAGGCTTTTCTTGAAAAGTTTTGTGAGGATGAGACGGAGAAGTGGCTCAAATCTGTCGACTTTCTTGATCTTTTCACTGAAGGGTTTGATCATGGATTTGATAGCTGCCAAAAGCAAGCCAAGAAAGGGAGTCTGGTCCAAATGAGTGATCTCTTCCTTGTCCCAATCAAAGCCCAGAAAATTTGTGTATATTATCTTCAGACTATCAATGAAGCATGTTTTGCCTTCCAATCACTATACCTGTTTTGTAAAGCTAAATCATACTTATATGGCACTGTATTTAAGTATAAATAGCAGTAGTACTAGACTACTAGTTATACATCCTCAAACTGAGGATACTTTTGTGTTTCCAAATATGGACAGTTGGTTTTACAAAATTGAGCCTATTGAGTCTCTCATTTAATGTTAACCATTATTGTGTAACCGAATAGGATTTTCTATTTCAAGTTGATGTTTCATGTTGTATTCCATTATTTTTAATTCATGTCATGTGTAAATTGATGATGTCATTTTTACATTTGGCGTACACATGACATGTCATGAATTAAAAGTAATGGAATATAAGATGAAACAGCAACTTGAAATGGAGGATCCTGTTTGTTGTGTAACTGCATAACATGCTAGGGTGAGATTGGATATATATATTAAGCCACCAGTACAAGTCTGTGTAATACATGAGATCACAAAAGTTTAAATAAAAACAGAAAAATGTAACTACTATTTATATAGAAAAATATATTTATGGTTTTGTGTAATACACATTGTTTAATTTAGCATTAAATATAGCAAAATTTGATTAATTTATTATTTAATTTTTGAAATATATGTTCGTATATGTTAATGAACATAAATAAAAATATATATATTGTTATGTCCATTATATCATTGAACTCTCCCACTATGTTTTTGTTTTTAGTTTGATTTATTGTTAAAATTTAGAATAACCCTCAAAATTTCTTTTCAATTAAATGATAAAAAAAAGACTAAAATCTCTCAAATAAATTTCATTTTATTTTAAAACAACATATTTGCAGAAACTATTCAATTTCAGTAATTAATAAATTCGAAAAGTTTGAATAATCATTTTTAATCAACTCACTTTTATTTTAGTTTTTCCCTTTTTATTTGTTTTTATTTTCTCAATTTTTTTAAAATTATATAAGATCAAGAAGCGAGTTATTTATGCCAAATATTCTTCTTACGGCTAAGTCCAATCTTATATATTTTAAATATAGCATATATTATTTTAACAAATTTAATTAAGATTCCTATATTATTTACTAGTTTTTATTATCAACATTAAATTTGAAATCATTAAATATATACCTATATTAATTAGTTTTAAAATTCTATTTATTATTGATTTAATTTGTATAAAAAATAAATATATATAAAAAATTGAAGATTTGACAATGTGATCATTGTTTTAAATAGATAAAGATAAATAGGTGCTAAACTTAAATTATCAAAAAAAAATTCGATTCGATTTAATACGATTACATTTCTAGATCCAGCACAAATTGTTAAGCCCAATATATTGGGCTTTGAAGTCCAATAGGTTCCAGATAAGCCCAATCTGATTGACTATACAACTGCCCAATCGAAGGTCTAAAGTGGATATTAGCTCTCACATTTCAAAATTTAAATTCTCAAATTTTCACAATCTCACAATTTTCACTCCGATTTCTCTCGCAAGCTTCAACCACCTAAGAGATCACTCCAAGAAGATGGTAAGATTGATTTTTCCGATGATTTTATTTCGCATTTTCTTTGAACATTGACTGTCTGTAAGTTTTGTTCGATCTAATTTGTACGAACCTGTTGAAATTTAGAGATTTGTTCACTTTTGCTCCGATTTTGGTAAATCTAGCGTCCCGATCTTTGGTTTCTTCTGTGTGGTGTGAGAATTTATGTTATTGGTTTCTTTTTTTTGTTGTCTACCTAATTTTTCTTCAAAGTTTTATCAGAATGGAAAGATTTTAGTATTCCTGTTGAAATGAAGAGATTTCAATGTGGTTAATGACAAAAGGTGCAAAGATTGTTACCGATTTTGAAAGAGAAATCTGATTGTAATGTCAGGCTTCGAATATTGTTAATGTTTTTGTGCTACGGTGGATTAGCACAAGAATTAGGTTCTATGCTAGTTTTGATATCAATTTGGTTATGCTCTTGAGCAGAATTTTATCCGATCAGGATTTTATAGGCTGTGTAAAACATTACCTGGCTCACATTACTTTGCTCGTGATTTTGTTTTATCCAACCCCAAACACGTTTTCAAGATCTTTATTAAGAGTTTTAAGGAAAAAAATTCTTAAGAACAATCAGAACTTCATATTGAGAGGGAAAATTAGCTGGGAACTTAAAGTTTACCTAAGAAAACATCTCAAAAAGAAGATAGAATTGATTGCTGCTGGATCTCGATAATCCATGCAATTCCAATCACTGCCTACCTACATATTTTTGCTTTTCTTTTTTTAATCTTTTTTTGTTGCTGTGTTTATTTTTTTTTTCTAGACATTTTATATGGTCCCATCAATGTAATTTAAGAATTTTTGCTAAGTATACACACATTGTGAGGTTGGTTATAAAGGTTTTGTGTTTAGTTGATGATATGGTGAATTTGTTACATTTGAAATACTATAAGCCTTGTTATGTCTATACATCATCTTAAGTATAAGTGGCCACCAATCTTTATCAGTATGGATGCCAACTAGGTACCAATTTAGTATATGTAGAAGCTTATATTCAATGGTAGTAGTGCATGAATTTTGTTATTCTTTAGTAATATTTATGAATGGATCACCGTCTTTGCTTGCAGGATGGGCATGATGCAGACAATTCTAAACAAAGTACGGGTGATATGACTGCATTTGTAAGTCTATCCTTTTAACTCATGCATACCACTGACTATTCTGCCATGAATTTCTCCTTTGATCCTGAGGAAATAGTTGGAGTTTGAGGTTAAATTTTGTAATCTATGAATCTCAGTCTCTTATTGTACTTTTTTTGAAATCTGTTCTTTGTGGGTGGGAGGATGGATGGATTACTTATTAATGCTTGTCATTCTGTGCTGATGATATCTCTATTTTTTTTTTTCATTATTCAGGTGCAAAACCTTCTCCAGCAAATGGTAAGTAGTTAATAACACCATTTTTTGTGATTCCACAGATTATACACTCGTCATTTTTACCAATGGTCCTTTCTGTTTGCAGCAAACTAGGTTCCAGACAATGTCGGAGTCCATCATTGGTAAAAATATCCTTCAAGTACTATTTAATCCTTAGCTTGTAGGGACATCAAATAGTTTTTTTGCATAACATAATCATTACTTTCATCGAGGTTTGCATCTTGTATCTACATTGCTCATCTTCTCACACATGCTTCTTACAGCTTTCCAAATTCATAAACATTCACACCAAACGGTTATTCTTGTCAAAACATGTATCATATACTAGACACGTACACTATGGAGCTTTGATTTCCTTAACTCTATTTTACTTGATGAGATGGGAAACCGGATTGATGAGTTGGAGCAGAGCATCAACGACCTTAGAGCTGAGATGGGCCAAGAAGGTACTCCATCTCCTTCAGCTCCATCGAAGGCAAGAGAAGAGCCCAAGTCAGCTGAAGATAGTTAATCCATGACCGCGATTATTCATAGCACTTTCAATTCAGTTCTCTCTCCTATATTTTCTGAAACTCATATGTATATTCCCATTATAGATTGCAGCATTTGGGTTTGTGTGGTTGATTGTTTCCCCCATTTTTTCTTGTGATGGATTTGGTTTGCTGCATTCTGTGTATTCCAGCGATGAGAAGTTACTGGCTCTTAGCTTTATTACTTTGTATTGAACTGCCTTGAGTGGTTGCCTATTGTTCTTCTATTTGCAAATGATGTTATGTGTTGCCTGTTACTGCTATTGTGATAACGCGAAAAGGTAGTAGATAAAATCTTAACACAGTATCCAAGCAATGTGAGTTTGAGTCATAGGCTGGATGGAAGTAGTTTGTTCATTGGAGTTTGAATGATATTTTTATTTGGACCAAAAACATCTTTTAGTTTTCTCACTTTTTTCTTCTATTTTGAATTTTCCTCTGCTACTTTAACCAGTCAGTTTAAACCACCTGACTGCAAAATAATAGTTATTATAAATATACAGTCCAACCTGTTGCCCAATGAATTTATTGAATTTATTATAATTTTGTGAAAAATAATACATTTGCTTTATATCTTATTTACTCGCTTGCACTCGTGAATCCATGTGATACAAGTGTTAAGTAATTTTGTGGTTAGGTGAACCAAATTGATAAGTTGGAAGAATGGAATAAAACAAAAGGATATGTTGGAATGACTTAAGTAAAATGAAAATGAGAGTTATTGATGACTTTGGCCTTTTATTTATTTAGGTCTACTAAAAAAAGAAAACATTATTTTCCACTAAAATCAAGAAACCTCTAAAGTAGGAGAAGCACACACAAGTTGTTGAGACAGAGAGCTCAGACACTGATTCATGGAAGAAAATCTAGGCCCAACAAAACTTGAATACTATGATGACATGTTCAAACTCCACTCCACTTCCACTCTCCTATCTTCCTTCTTGGTACTCTCTCTCTCTCTCTCTCTCTCTCTCTATCTATCTATCTATCTATCTATCTATCTATCTATCTATCTATCTATGTTATATGATTTTATTGATGGGTTCTTGAAAAGAATGATGATGGTAGACAAACCTTGGTTCTTGAGTCAACCATTTTCCATCCACAAGGAGGTGGTCAACCTTCAGACAAGGGTTCAATCTCCAATCCACACTTCAACTTCATTGTTGAGGATGTTCGATCCAAGGACAAGATTGTATGTTTCTTACACCCTATTTTTGTTACTTTATTTTGGGTAGTTTTTTTAACCTATTATTCTGATTAATTGTGATAGGTGTATCACTATGGCCATTTTGTTGATGGGAATATTGAGAAAGGTGCTCAAGTTGTGTTGATTGTGGATGGAGATAGGCGTAGCCTCAATTCTAGGTATGCATTTTTTCAAAGTTAAAATCTTGACAAGATTTTAGCAGGCTATATATATTAGTTCTTGTAATTGATTGTTGAATATAGTCGAATTTGGGAGATGAAATAGTATAATTATGGTTTGTATTCATCTACCATATTGACATAATTGCACGATTTTACGTGTAATAAGTAGCTATTCAATGAAATTTGTTGTGGAAAGATGTAGTGAATCGATCTTTTTAGTAAATTTTCAGTATGAAATTCTTGAGTTGTTTATTGAATATGGTCTTATGCAGGGGACGAAATAGTAGAATTATGAACTGTATTCGCGTATCATTTGGACAAGATTGCATGATTTATATGTAAAATAAGTAGCTATTCATGAAATTTGTTGTGGAAAGATAAAAGTGAGTCGATTTTTTTCTTAATTTTTTCAGTGTGGAAATCTTGACTTGATGATTGAATATGGTTTTATGTAGGGGGTGTAATAGTAGAATCATGCGTGTATTTATCATTTGGACAAGATTTCGCGATCGTATGTAAAATAAGTAGCTATTCAATGAAATTTGTTGTGAAATGATAAAGTGAATCAATCTTTTTCTTAATTTTTCAGTTTGAAAATCTTGACTTGATGATTGAATATGGTCTTATGTAGGGGAAGAAATAGTAGAATAACTGTATTCGTCTATCATATTCACAAGGTTACACGATTATATGTAAAATAAGTATCTATCAATGAAATTAGTTGTGAAAACATAAAGTGAAAGGATATTTTTTCTAAAATTTTCAGAGTGAAAATCTTGAAGCGATCATTGAATAAGGTCTTATGTATGGGACAAAACAGTATAATATGTGTTGTTTTAGTCTATCATTTGACAGGATTGCAATTATATGCAAAATGAAGTAGCTATCAAATAACATTTGTTGTGTAAAGATAAAGGGATTGATCTTTTTCTTCATTTACGAATAATTTAGCCTTTATTTGCTATCATAGAGAATACTACTACAATCTTGTTTATTTGCAGGCTTCATTCAGCTGGGCATTTGCTGGATGTATGTGTGAGAAATGTGGGATGGGATCACTTGGAGCCCACTAAAGGGTACCATTTTCCAGACGGGTATGCTTTTATAGTCTTTGTAGACACGAACTTCACTTTGATTGGTCTGTCGTGTTTTTCAGATATTTTTATGAATTTCGAATTTACTTGGTGATTATGCTTTGTAGGCCGTTTGTAGAATACAAAGGTACGGTTCCACAGAGTGAATTGCAAAGCAAGAAAAACGAGCTAGAATTAGAAGCTAACAATCTGATCTTGAAAGGAGGAAAAGTATGCATTTTTGATCAACTTTACTTGGTTGAATTGAACTCATCAATTATGTTAACTAATATTCGTATTCTAATAGTTACTTGTTTCGTCCAGGTCAGCGTATCCATGTTACCATACGATAAAGCTTGTGAAACGTGTGGTGGGTCTCTCCCAGATTACATACACAAGGTTAGTAACACGATTATATTAATTAGTATTTTTATAATGCCCGTTTTCTTGGTGTTTCAATCCTATATACATGTTATGTGTTTAGGATAGCAGTCCTCGTATAGTGCAACTAGGCGAGAGCCCAGGATGCCCGTGTGGTGGGACCCACGTAGGCAACATCAATGAGATTTTGAGCCTTAAGGTAGATACTCGTTTCTTATGAACTTAGAAACGGGACACAAGTAACCCCGTTTTTATCTTTACTAGTCACAAGTAACTTCGTCTTCTTCTTCATTAAATCTTGTCTTCAAGACTAACAATTTGGAGTTGGATGAACTTACGAGTCTCTCTCTCTCTCTAGGTTTCCCAAATTCGGACAAAGAAGGGATTGACAAAAGTTTCTTACAACATTGGATAGCCTACTAATGATTGGTTAAGCCTGCATTGTGTCTCGTTGATCATGTGAAGTTAGGTACAAGTCTTTCTGCTGGGAGTACAATGTAGTGCAGTTCTGAATATATCTTTAAAGCATGAATGAGAAATAGATGAAGGGAATATATGTTTTTGTACTTAAATTTGGAATTTTATGCAACTTTAAAATTTTTGAGAATTTATTTGAGCAGCAACAAAATCGACTTTGAATGGGCTCTAGTAAAAGTCAATAAGTTTGAGCACTTTGATTTGCATTTTATTTCTTTTACTTATTAAGTTTAAGTTATGTTATACCTTATTGAATGAGGAGTATATTCAAATTTATTTAATATGTTTATGGAAACAATATCAATCTAATACTTTTAAATGGCAATTTTAATATAAATAAATAAAAAAGTAATTTCCGTTTGATATTTTTAGTTTTTATTATAAAACTAGCCTACTGACAGTGATTTGAAGAGGTAGTTTTATAGTTGATTGTTGCTTTGTTACTTTTTATTGAAATAGTTATTTGAAATTCTAATCCAAATTTGATATATTCATTATGTATATATTTTATTTTTAATATTTATTGATAAAATAATTCGTGATTTATTAATGTGATAATATATTCCATCTACCTTATTTGACCAAGTCAATTAATTAGTGGACTTAAACTAACCCACTGGCCACTGGCACAACTCAATGTGCTTATTGGGTTTGGCAATTTTCATTTTTTCTTTATCCTAAATTATAATACAAACTTATAAAAAATTAGTTAGAGAACATAATAATATAATATAATATAATATATAATAATTATGTAGTTAAAGGTTTATGTCATAGGTAACTTTGTATGAGCAGTACTAGAATTTCAGTATCTACATCTTATTTATATTAAGTACACTTTTATGACTATGATGCTTTTTTTTTTTTTAAATAGTGACATGAAATTAATTTATTATTAAATAAAAATGTTAATGTTGTATGTTTTCTTGGTGACTTTTCATCTGATCAACTAATTATCGTGTTTTTTTATCAAATTATATGAAGTATTTCCACCAAGATTTGTGTTGACTGAACTTAATTTAATGGTTAATTTGGTTTTTACCTAAGCAAAATTTGAATTCATAAATTTGACTATTTATTGTTTAACATTTTACTATACATACAACATTTATACTTATAATATAAATCACCCATGAGATTTACATTACGATGGAAAATAGACAATTTCCTTCATCAATTGCACTCGAAAATTAAGTTCATTTAAAATATTTTGGGACAAATATGCAATTATATAATTCGTATAATGTGTGATTATTTTTCGATGAATTAGTACGCACAAAATTAAAATTATGTAGCTATCTTTTTTAACAATAAAAATAGGTAATTATTTTTTTAGGAAGAAAAACTAGTAATTGTTGAATTTCAATCTTATTTTATTGAGGGGAAAACATATTTTACAAAGAAAGATATTCAAATCTTAGTGAGCATTCAAAATTAATAAAACAAAAATAAACAAATTGAGATTCTAAAATATATCAAAAATAAGAGTAAGTCTTCCATACATCAATTATTTGGATCTAAATTCATGTAATTGGGTCGATTCGAATCGATTTTTTTTTTTGATTTTGTTACCTTTATATTATATTAGTATGACATTTATGTTCAAATATACTATGTACTGTAACTTAAAAAAAGAAGGAATTTCAGCACAATTCGTACATATATACATTTATGTGATATAACTTATATTTTTATATTAATATAATTATACATTTATATAATATATATAAATGTACGATTAATATAACTAAAATTTATGACTAATATCACATAAAAATATGTTGATCTAAAAAAGGTTAAATTTTTTCCTTTTTTTTAAGTTACAGTACATAAAATTATGATATTTGTACAAAAAAATTATACTAATATAATCATACAAATATAACATAAAAGTAACATATGAATAAATAAATAAAAATTCAAAAACTCGTATTTTTGAATCGAATCGACCAAATTGCATGGAATCATACATTTGATATACATAAGTTTTTGTGCAAAAATAAATGCAATATTATTGAACATTTTCCTAAAAAATATCTTATTGAACATTAAAATTACCATAAAAATAAAATAAATTGAAATTTATTAATATCAAAATAGCATCCACATTGCAACCGAAATCAGGTGCACCGGAAATCATATCTCCAGTCAGCAATCCACCAATTTGGAGTCTGCTGCATCAGCCCAGGCGGCGCCGATGCCGGCGGAGGGTACACACACCATGGCGGTGGCGGTGGTGTTGCCCCACCAGCTGGTGTGTATGGATACAGCGAGCTGGGCTCCAGCGCCGCCACGGACCCACCAAACATTCCGTCCACCGGCGGCGGCGCAGCCGTAGAGGTGGTGGTTTTTTCACGAAATCGATACGTAAAGGTGAGTTGGCCTTTGGGCTTGCCATTGGGTTTCATCACTTGGTAGCTGACGAAGGTGTTGGCCTTGGCCGGAGAAAGAAGAAGGTCTTTAATGGGGACGTGGACTTGGCCGATGTCTCTGTCTCCTAAAGCCCTCTCGCATTTAAGCTTGAAATCCAGCATCAGGCGGTTCTGCAGCAGCGCCGCCTCCTCCACCGTGAACTTCATCGGAAACCTCCACATGGGGTTGGCGTCGCCGTGATCCGCCGTCGTTTTAGTTCTCTGCTTCGAGTTCTTATCACCGCCGGAGATAGAAACGACGACGTATACGTCCATTTTTGACATGAAGTTGACTTTGTTCAAATCCTTGGCATATTGAAGTGTGATTTCTAATGTTCGATGCCCCATCTTTGTGATCTCAAATACCAGGAAAGATATGAAAATCACATATGAAAATATAGATTGTGGTAATATGAAGTTATATATATAGGTTTGATTAGTGGAAATACACCTTCCATCACCACCACAATATTTTCACACAAATAATAATGAATATTTGGTATATTTCACACAAATAACAAAATATATTGAAATTGAACTATAATATGGGACAAAAAAAAAAAATGAAAGTGAATTAAACTATTATTTAATGGGTCAAAGAGATATATCATGTCCACTAGATTGAAGTCAGTGATTGGTTGACTAAATCAGTTCAAAATAGTGTTGAAGACTTCCAACGTGTCTTGTGGGATGTTGAAAGAAATAAAATATCATTTCAGCAAAAGAATAAAAAAGTTTCCAATTAATATTTTGAGGGTTTTGTAACACAATGACATGTATACAATTTTCTTGAACCCACAAATACTCCTTCTCAGCTCAATGATCCATGAAATAATTATCCAAGTTTCATTCAAGATTCATTACAACAAGCATTCATAAGATCAAAAATACCAAGTCTAAACAGTGGATGCCTGAGTGGATGGATATACACTCAAAATTCAACTTTCCACATTGTACAAATCTACAACTCTCATCTCTACAAGATCTATTCCTCAGTGCAAAAAACTTCATTACTAACTTGAAAGTTAAAGAGTGGTCATTCTTGATTGTCTTTTTTTCTACTGTCATTCTCTGGAGGCAGAGATACGAAACCGAGGATATTTTGAACCTGTGCAGCATCAATTCGGAATCGTTCAGCAATTTGAGCCACATCCATAGGACCATCATGGTCGACAGATTTGCCTTGATGCAAGAGGATAATCTGACGAATCTGTGCTATATTTAGGGTTCCAGGGGGAGCCGGCCTCTCCTCGTATCTTCCCGTTTCTGCTTTTGTGTTCCTTAGTTTTGGCAAAGGCCTTTTGTACTTCTCCACCACAGAGGCCTGTCAAAGCAGCCCAGAAATAGAATTGATACACCCATTATGATAAGTAAACGAATCTAACAAGTCTGAACGTGTGACTGCACAGGAATATGAACAAAACACGTGCATCCAAAGACCTCCAATAGCTGGAGACAAAAGATTCATATGAGAAAACATAAGTAAACGAGTAGTGGGGTCCTGAGCTAACCCTTGGCTAAACCTTGGAAATCTTAATGCCATAATGCCTTTCAAATCCTCCTAGCATCTGAACTAATTGAATATTTGTATCAGAAATTCCTCGAATTGGTTTACCATTTCCATATCGTCCCGAGATCGAATTCACTTTGTCTGTCAAGCTTCGAAATCTTAGTGAAACACTGTATTTCTTATCTCATGTTTGCTTTTCGTGAAAAAATACCAATTGAAGTGGAGGGTTGGCCCATTTCGGCAGCAATTGCAGAAAGACTGTTTGCAGAATCTAACATGTCTGAATGTGGTCTATTAGCTAGATGCTAGTCGTCTAATAACATTAATTAGATGGTGTGTTCAAACTACTATGACTAATTGACTATACCATGCACCAGCCACACAAGATTTGCAAAAGTACATGCACTTGCATTAACCAACCATAGATGCAAGAAGAACTATTTTGAGTATAGACATTACTAGTAACATGATATTGGTTTAAATTCTGCCAAACAGAACCTCAAAGAGAAAATTGTATGAACATTGCCATACAGATGCTGTTATTTGAAAATTGCACCATTAGACCATACCGCCATGCAGTTGGGCCTACTTGGGCCAATCATACATAATTTCCATGGACTTGGAGGTTTGCCCCAAGCCTAACCCATAAAATAGCCAAGTACTTAGTACTACTTAGTATATACATTTGAGGTCACTTGTATGAGAAGTATCTTATTTACAACGTCCACAAAACTGATGATTAATTATGTTTGACTAACACAAAGCTACAACAACGGCCATATGGAAATTGTTTTCAATATATCTCCATCAAAAAAAAAGCTACAAAGCTACCGAGTTTTCAATATATCTCCATCAAAAAAAAGCTACAAAGCTACCGAATGTGTTGATATGAAAATTTTGTTTTCAATATATCTCCATCAAAAAAAAAGCTACAAAGCTACAGAATGTGTTGATATGAAAATTGTTTTGAGTATATCTCTATGAAAAAAAGATTGCTATTAAAAGTGATCGTTTGACTATTAAAAATGTCGTTTGAATATTGTTGATATGGAAATTGTTTTGAGTATATCTCTATGAAAAAGGTTACAATATTGATACTACATTCGAGTTGCACTCAAAAAAGATTTTATGTTAATTCACTAAAAAAAAGATTTTATGTTAAAGATTTTCATTGTCAAAAAAAAGAGATTTAAGATGAAAAGATTAAATGATATAAAGTTAAGAAGAAGCTTGGGAAACTCACCTCACCCATCTCAAACTTTCCTCCGGGCTTCGATTGAATTCTACCGACCATTTTGCCGAGCATTGCATCATATTGCGGATTACGATCCTCAAGAACATTTTCCATGTTTACTCTTGATCCACCTTCTTTTTAACATTCATACAACCAACATTCAAATCAATACCAACCAATTCATATATAATGATCAAAATATCTAAGTCAACCATAATCCAAACTTTGCTAATATGTTCAAAATCAAAACTCTCTCAAAAAATATCACGTTATAACATTTTTCTAGCTTAAATCATAATGGAACAGAAATCATAAATCATAGTCAAAACTTCTTATAGAGATATCAATGTTGCAAGAATTTTAAAAATATAATCCTGAATTTAAAATTAGAGACTGTATTATCGCAAAATAACAAATTACCAGAACCATGGGTGACATCATCAGCGGGAATAGCGCCCTGCGGTGACTGCGGCTGTGGCGGCGGCGGCGGTGGCGGAGGGGGGCTCCGTTCAATGGGTTTCGCGAGCTGCGACGTCGTATCGACTCTGGAGCTGCCAATTCTTCCAGTTGCTCGACGAAATGCCTGACCCATTTTTAACAAATTCAACTCAACAATTCTGAATCAAAATTAGATTCTACTGAAATATATTTGAAACAAAATTTACTGTGGAATTTGGATCGCTAAGTATAATAATTTTTCAGAAATTTCGGAAATATTGAAGCTTTTGTGTTTGTCTATGAAAAATGGAGGTTTTTGAGTTTGGTAGCAGGAGTGAAAATGGAGTTTCCACGTATGGTTTTCTAATGGGCCTAATTTGGGCCATATTAATGGGCTAATAATAATGGGCTCATGGGATATTTGAAGATAGGCCTTCATGGATGAAAAAATGCCAAAAGTCTCGATAGGTTTTGTATCGAAAAGTGTTGGCCCACTTCATAAAAGTTGGGCTTAAAATTGACTCATTACATTAGATAGGCATTTTTTGAACCTTTTTGTAAGACCACTTTTATTGGTGAACATCCACTTATATTAATTGTTTAATATGAGAGAATGAAAATATCATGACATTGGTCACATGGTGACTAATGTTATGATACTCATTTTGTATATAATTTATACACATGTCATTTTTCTATTGGTCTCGATTAATTTTTTTGAATATAATTTAAAATATTAATATTGAAAATAAGTTTTATTTAAAAAAAATTAAAAAATATCAAAATTCATAAAAAAAAATTCTCTATAAATAGAGTTCAATATTGACATATTTACTCACCAATCCAAAATTCATTCTCATTTGTCTCACAATCTCAAGTTCTTTTTTTGGGAAATTATGGATCCTAATAATCCAAATTATTTTTCATTACTCTACTGAACGGATTGCAAACTTGTCAACTTATATGCGTAATCGGGATCAACTTCGCAATAGAGAAGCTCATAATGCTCTTAAAAATGACTTGGTTGAGCATATTTGGAACAAATTTGGTATTGATAATTAAATATATAATTTGTAGTTTGATTATTGTAATTTCGATTTCGTATTTCAATTATTGTAATTTCTATTTCGTATTTCAATTATTATAATTTCTATTTCGTATTTCAATTATTGTAATTTCGATTTAGTTTATTGTGGAATATAATAAAAAATATGCTCACAAAATAATATATAATTATTAAATATTGAAAAAAAAATATTGAGTTGGGTTGGGTTGGTGTCACTAATAAACTATGAAAATGTTGGAATTAGGTTGGGTTGTGGATTGTGTAGGTGGAAGAGAGAGAAATTAATATTTTAATGCCGGGTTAAGTTGGATGGGTGTCACTGATAAAAGTAGTCTAACCAAAGTTTGATATGAAACTTTATTTAAATCTCTTTTTTGACAATGAAAATCTTTTAACACATAAATGACTACAATTAAATCCACACTAAATTTACAATTAAATTAAGACACTCATTTAGGGATTTTTTCTTTTTTTTTACCACACATGATAGTTTTCTTATTTTTCTATCATAAACCAGAAAATTTGACAAAATTATTCTTTTGAAAAAAAAAAGCCATGTTTTTGTCGTATGTTACATGATGTGTTTTTTTCTTAAGGTTACATGATATGTCTATGTCCATATTGCTTAACCTCATTAAGATTTAACGATATGAATGTTTTTAATCAAGAGAAATGAGTTTTGTCAACTATATCTTTCTAATATTTGATGTGTAATATGATGGTACAAACAATATGAATGATTGTACGAGGTGTATATAGTGGTACGAGCTATATTATTAATGGTATGTGAGTATAATATAATAGTACAAATCACATTCATTATGAAATAGAGGTGTACAGCGGTGGTACGCGTTGGTACGAGATAAAATATGATGGTACGGGCTAATATGAGGTAAAATAGGTGGTACAGGCTTAATTTCATAAAGAATACAATGATCTAAAAAAGTATTCCCTTAACTAAAAGGAGAATAATTTCAAATTTTTGATTAAAAGAAATATTTTTTTATAGTTTGTTATTTAATTTCATCCAAACTTAATATCTGATGTGAATAATATTTATATGTGACACATTAAATAATTAAATATTTATTTTTTATTTGTATTTCTCAATTTGTGAATTATCTATCTATATGAAATTAAATAATAATAATTTGATAGAAGCTTATAATACATTAAGAACATTAAAATTATGCTAAAAAGAAAAATAAAAGAAAAAAGAAAAAAAATAATTTGGTACTTAGGGTTGAATTGTTTTGCCTAACCCATCTATGATCGTCTAGTGTCTAAGGTGATTGAATAGACAAAAATCGATGCGGTCTAGAAGTTGTCTAAACCGATTTTAAGAACACTAATTTTAAATACTCTTTCAAAGTTTATATTACTTTATAAATACAAATAAATGTTGGTTTATAATGTACTAAAAAATTTCATATTACAAGAAGTTGAGCCAAATCCAGGTCAAATTGAGTGGGCCAATCGGACGGGTAGGTGTGGGCCCTCTAGGCTTAATCCATGGCCCACATTAGTTTGTGATACTCATGTATCAAACAAGAAAAAATCTCAACTTTGGATGAATTGAAATAGAAATCATTCAACTAACGACACACTTTAAATTTTGGCCTCCATCGAAACAACATTGTTTTAGGTGAATTTAATCCTCTTCTTTTAATTGAAATTCACCTAAAATAATGTAGTTTTAGTGGAGATTAAATGTTTATTTTATTTCTAAAAATAAGTTATATAACTTATAATGTGACATCTAATGAGATTATTTAGCAATGGACGCAAATGACAGAGAAATATTCTTGTGATTCAATGTGCAACAGTGAATTAAAGTCGTGATTTTTATTTTTATTGTTTGCTAAATTTTAAAAGTCATGATTAAATTACATTTTTTTTTAATCTGATGTTCTTTAAAATGAAAAAATCAAGCCCATCTATAATTATCCCAAGTCAATTTCATTATATAATGCAAATCATCGAGTGTGTTTTGGAATAAGATTATGCAGGATTGTGAGAAATTCAAACTTTGAATGAGTAATGAAATGTAAAATCGTTATGAGATTGTGTAATCACATCAAATATTGCCATAATCACATCAATATTGAAAAAGTTGGTATAATAGTATTATTAGTTATAAAAAGAAATTTTTCCAAAGTTGTGCAATTTACTTTTATCTTTTTTTGCACCTTTTGATTTTCTTGGCAAACTTAATAAATAGTATATTCTAAAAAAAAAAAAGGGTGAGATTCTTACATCTTTTAAAAGAAAACAATCAAGACAAACAAGAAAAACTCAAAAGATGAGAATATTAAGTATATAAATCCATAATATTTGAAAAGAAGAGGTGTGAATCAAATGATCAAAACACCAAGTCCCAAGAAAAAAAAATCATTAAGAAAAAAAAAGAATTTTTTTTTTGTTTTTTTGATTATGGCATTCACAGTAGCCATTAAACTACCATACTCACCACCAACACCACAGAGCCATTGCTATAGTCCCATGCAAAAGCACACATTATACCCTTTCATGGTTCTATAGAGACTGCATGAGTAACTGACATGGAGTTTTTGACAAGATCATTCCATCTTTCTTCGATTGAAACAGCGATAATCCATACCCGTTTCTGTTTCCATTGATTGAAACATCAGCTGCGCGAAGACAAATCTTGAAGCATGATTTCTTGTTGTCCTTAATGTGGTTCCTCGTTCGCTTTGGGGTGGAAGTTATCTGGTGTGCTCAGGGTCACACTGCTGGACGCACCGCCCCTCTCAGCTTCTTCAGCCTGGGAAGCCACAGAACTGCTGGGAGACTCATTAGGACCTGGCCCAAAACGGGGGCGCTGTGAAGGTCTCGATGCCTGGCCATCATGTGAGATTGCATCCCTACCCTTCCGTCTCTGAGGTACAGTCAGAAATCCATTGGCCACGGCTTCAAGTGCCTTGGCAGTTGGAGGTCGGTATCTGGTACTCAGCCGTCGAGGGTTCACCACAGCCTGCTCCTCGATTTTAGCCTCAATAACTGAGGAATTTGGCAATGACTGCTTGGATGAGTGATCATCTGGCTCATTTGTAACCAGGCCATCATTTTCGTATTCCCCAGATGCTTGTGGGTGTGGCAGATTGAGGTCGATCAATAACTGGCCTCGTGGCTTATCCGAAGAGGGTTCTATGCTCTCACAGGGACTACCTTTCGATGAGCTGGTGGAGGACAACTTATCTTGAGTTGATAAAGTCTCGATGGATTCATGAATGCCTGAGGAGGAACAGGACACCCCGTTTTCCAATCTGGGAGTAGTTGAGGAATGAATCGCTCCATCTCCCATTTCTCCAATACCAGTTAATCTTCGACAACGTTTGCTCAATGGGATTATATTATCAACAGTCTTCTGCTTCTGGCTCAAAAGGGATTTTGACACCTTTCTGGGCTTCTTGTTGGCATTTACATCCTTGTTCTTCGATGGAACTGAGGACTTACTATCAGAAGGATAAACAGCATGAACTATTACAGATGAGGAAATATAGTCACGGCTTTTCCTGCACTTCCCACTAGGTTTAGTCGTTGGAGCATCCGATGCAGGCACAATATCAGTCGTATCAGATTCATCACTCTCTTCAGGATGATCGAGAGGGATGAAAATATTGGAAATTTGAGACGGGAGAGATCTCAGCTCTCTCACATTTCCATCAGAGAGGCTCGTGTCCACAATCGTGAACTTGATGGCTTCTAAGCTTCGATTAGGAGTCCTTGGTTGAAGATAAGAGTGGCGCTGCCTTGTAGGCGGATTATTCTCATCATCGTCCACCTTCCTTTCACTCGTCAAATGATGTTTGCCTTCCCTGTTATTAGCCTCACCTTCTTCGTCGTTTTCCAGTTCAATCAACCCAGGATCCCTTGCAACTTTACTCAAAACATCAGTGATCGAATCAAAATAATGATCGCCCCTAACAAGCTTTCTCCTCGAAAATTTCTTGACACCGGGCACAAGAAAAACCAGGAAATGCTTATTAGATGCAGCAATGTACCCTTGATTCTGAGGCTGCTCTGAATGCCATCCTCGAGCCAGCAGACGTGGCCAAACAGCTTCCCAGAATAGATCGTTGGACCGGGCTTTACTCAATCTGTAGTCTCCACTTAAAAATTTGATTATTTCCAAGGTTGTAAGAGATGAGCATGCTTTCCCAGCTGGAATCTCTGGGCGAGCAGGGATCGCTTGGTTCGACCTCATAGGTTCCAAGCCCATACCCGTCAGGTCTTGCTTCCCTTTACCTATAGCCACTGCTTCTACAAGAGCCGTCATCCCAACAATGGCCTTCAGAGACGAGATGTACTCAACCAATGAAATTTTGTCATCTCCAAATGTCTTAGAGGCCTAACAAAGAATTCAAGACGAAGCTATTAGAAACTAATATGTAGCAACACCACAGCCTTATCTAATGTCAAATATTTATTCATAACCTTATGTAACTTATAATGTTATGTTGTTTCTCTTTTCCTATTTCAAGAAAGTAACCAAACACAATGCCAAAGGATTTCCAGGATTTACAATATGTACATTTGGCACAGTAAGAATTTCTATCAAATCCTCAGCAAGACACACAATTCAACTATGAACAAAATTAAATCTTACAATTACCTCGAGTAAAGAACTTTTACGTTCTTCTGAAACTTTGGGGATCAATCGAGACAGTAACTCCTGATGCCTTGATCCAGAAAATATCCTCTGCCCGTATACACATTTCTTGCTCCTTGTCTTCCGGCCTTCAGACCATCTACGGTATTCATCCGAACCATAAAAGCTCCCATAAAAGAAGGAGAGTATTGCACCCATATGTTTAGTCTCAACAAATCGCCTCACCTCAACAAAATTCTTCTCAAAGATGTACAAGGCTAGGAGGAAACTAGCCTTTTCAGCATCACTCCAACTTGCACTGGTTAGTCCAGGAACCAGACGATGACCTTCACAACCATTCTCAGCTGGTAAACTCTGCAATTCCTTTTCAGGCTTTGGTGGATAACATGAAGGCGTTATCTCACCATTGCAATAAATCCCGGTTTGAGTAATGTTCTTAAAATCTGGATGTTTTGAGTCCGAAATGGTTTCTGGGCCCTCGTGTTTCGAACAACTGATCCATGTTAATGGTACAGGCAAGCCAATGATGTAATCTTGGAGACGATTGGGCTCTTCAATAAGAGGAGGAAGTTCAACCTGATATGCTTCTCCAATTCGGGGAAGAATTTCAGGCTCTCCAAACTCATCAGCCGGATCACTGCAATCTAACGGGATTTCAGGAAAGACATCCTCTCCACTGTCAACAGGAATAACATCACAGCAATCTCCATTCTGATCTAAAGGAATCGAAGACATCTGCCAAAAAACCAACAAATTGTTCAACAGGCTAAGATATTAGTTGCTTCAGACAAGTCTATCAAATGCTGAAGAAACATTGAGCCAACACTAAAACAAACAATTCTTTGCATGCAAATTAAAAAAAAAAGGCCTAATACCAGTATAAATGAGGTGAAAATTAAAGCTCAAACAGGTATAACTTAATCAAACCAAGGAGACCAAAATAAATAGATGAGGAAATGGATTGACTTTTACTTAGCAACTAATGTAGACAACACAAGATTACAACAATTAACACTGCCTTCAGATGAAAAAAGTTTTACCTCACGATATATCAGAAAAAGCAGAGGAAAAAAACAAATTATTCTCTAGTAAATTACAGTAATCTTGTAATCAGATAGTCCTCAAAGGATTTTCACAATCTCTGTTGAATTCAATCGATTTTTAATGGCCTGCTCACCAAAGACAAAAAATTTCATTGATGCATAATCATGAACAATTTGATATTTATTACTGACCATTCAAGTAAAAAAAATCAAAGAAAAAGGTACTACTAACAACATTAAGCTAACTTCAAAAGCTGAAGCAAAGGGCATGTGATTCCGATTAATATATCACTAACCATAAATTATGAACTGTCAGATACTAACCCCGTAAAATGCCCTTAAGTACAAGCTTAAGAAACTTGAGATGTAGAAACCACCAAATGGATAACCTTTCAACTAGAAGTGATGGATACCAAGCAAAATAAACATAATCTTTGGAAAAAAAAATTAAATTTTTTTTCGAGGAATGTGGATGTAAGACTTGTCAAACCACAACCATCAAGAATTTTCTTTAAGAAACCAAAACATGGAAAAACAATTCTAATAACGAAGAAACATAGACTTAAAACCATAAAGAGTCGATTAAAAGAAACAACAGATCCATTTTCCGAAGTAAATTTAACCACATTTCACCCCAAATATAATAACTTTATCACAATAAATGCATAAAAAAACCACGAAACGTGGCGTGTTAATCCCAACCCGATACAGCAGCTGAATCAAAATTCAAAATCAAACAAAGCCACATCAAGAGCCCTCATTTCAGCAATTTTTCAATCTTTATTCCCCGAAAACCCGAAATAAAATAGAACAATGCACAAGGCAAAAATCATGCACAAACCGGAAAATCAAAGTCCAGAAAAAAACCAACAGACTCCACTCAAATTCCAATGCGATCCCATCAAATTAAACTCTTTCAAGCATTCACAACTCATGTATTCAAAGAATCCGTCATATTTCTTGAGCAAAAAAACTAAGACAAGTAGCAAGGTTATACACACACAAACACACACAAACACAAAGAAACATAGAAATAGATATGTTTTGCATGTGTATACAAGCATGAAATACATGGCGGCAACAGTGTGGAGGAGGGTGCGGGCTCATGGGTTCAGATGTGAAGCAGAAAAAATACAGTACAATACATATACATACAAAATAAATACAATAATAGTGCATATATCTACACATATGCATACAAGAGGTGTGTGTTTATATGCAAAGAAGAGAACGGAGAAAAGGAAAGACCTGTTTTCTTCTATGGAAGCAGAGTTTTCATGGGGTAAATTGAATCGTAGAGAGAGAGAGACGATAGTTTTTATTTTTTAGAGAGAGAGATTGTTTCTTGTTATTACTTATTTCATTTTTCTCTTATAGAAGTGAGTTTTAGAGAGAGAAAGAATGAAAGAAAGAAAACCATTTTAAAGAAGGGAATAGTGAAAAGTCCACGCGCGACCATAGGAATGTAGCGTGGACGCGTTTGCATATTAGAATTTGGAAGGAAAAAAAAAAAAAACTCATTATTTGTTTAAAGGAAAATGCATTTAAGAAGAAGTACTATTTTGCATGATTTTCTTTAAACTATTTATTATTTATTGAAAAAAAATTGCTCATCGTATTTCCTAAAATTTAGCTGTCCTGAATAAATATGTACATTTTAAATTTTAGTATGTGCAATTTATTAATTTACGATATATGTACGATATATTAATTAATTTACGATATATGTATGATATTTTAATTAATTTACTAATATAAAAATATCAAGTAAGGGGTTGAAACTTAATATCTTGCTTAAATTGAGATGAGCGCGTATTGAATACCACATCAACCCACTTTTATATTATTCCGCGATTCATTTAAAAAAAAATACAAAAGTAAAATTGCAATCTATAAAAAGGAAAATATTTATGGATTTCGTCAATTAATTCATCAAATTGAATAAAATAACAAATTGGAAAAATAGCATTAATTCGTCGGATTAAATAAAATAACAAATTGGAAAAATTACATTAATTTTTTTGTAACGATATTTATTTTACTTGTTAAATATATAAATACAAGCAAGAATGCTTTTATCGAATATAAAAAGTGTGGATTAGTTTACATTGCATATTCTAACATCGCTTACGAATACCTGCTATATACACTCTTAAAGAATAAACATATTGTTTAAACTCTCGAAAATGAATTAAAAAATTGTTTTGTGCATTTTAAATTAAATATTTTATCTCAATTTTTTAAAATTTACACTCAAGAATGATAAATAAATAATAAATATTTGAGAGTAGTTTTACTATAAAATAATGTGGTACGTACTCACCACATAGTTGTGATACCAATTTAATATATTGTCCAATATGAATTACATAGAATTTGGAAAAATGTTTTACATTTGAAATCCACTTAAAGGTAACCCAAAAAATAGTAGGGGTAATTATATTGAATTAATATTATCATATCGTATTTTATAATCGTATAATAACGTCAATTTGTCATCGATAAGAACAAATTTATACATAAAATTTAGTAACTAATAGAATTTGATAAATGAATCGAATACGGTAAATTGTATTAATTTGTTTATAAATCAAATACTCGTTTTAGTAGTTAAATATAAAGAATACAAATAAATACATAAATAATGAAATATAAATAGTACATATACACGTTTCATATTTCAAACATTTCTTTCGAATACGTGTTGTTACACACGCTCGTAATAAATAACCTTTTCATTTATACTCTTGAAAAAATCAGGTTGTTTTTGTATAACAATGTTTTAAATATTAAAGCTTAATTTATTCAAATATGCACAAAATGTACGTAAATAAATTAGAAATTATTTTAGAATAGTTTTATATATCCTTGACTATAATAATCAAAATGTGACTATTTTACACAAATTTATCAACTATAATTAAATTATTAGAACACTTGCATTATCTATAATTACAAATATATGTGCAATGTAAATTTTAATGTGCACGCAATATATCAAATATTGCATTATAGGTGCAAAATATTAATTAATTTTGCATTCTTGTCTAATATGAAACTTTTAAGAATCCAAACTTAAAACCTTGCTCAAATTGAACGAGCTAGTACCATAAAAACATTAGTTACCCAATTTTATATTATTTCCTGTTCATGTTTTAAAAAAAATGTCAAATTGCAACCTATAATTATAAGAAAATATTTATGAATTTCGTCAATTAATTCACCGGATTGAATAAAATAACAAATTGGAAAGATTACATTAATTTATTTGTGACAACAATTGTTTTACTTGTTAAATATATAAATACAAGCAAGAACGCTTTCATCAGATATAAAAAGAGTAGATTAGTTTATATTCCATCCCAAAAAAAAAAATTACGAACACTTGCATATACACTTTAAAGAATAAAATACTGTAGAATTTAATTATTTTAGCTCCTTTAAAAAAATATATATACACTCGAGAATGATAAACGAATAAGAAATAATTGATATTAGTTTCAACTTAAAAGTAATGTGGTATGTACCAATTCAATATATTGTCAAATATGAATCACATAGAATTTGGAAAAATAATTTGAGATCCAATTATTGATAACCCAAAAAATCATAGGGGCAATTATATTGAATTAATATTACCATATCGTATTTTATATTTGTATAATGATGTCAATTTATTATCAATAAGAACAAATTTATATATAAATTTTATTAACTAATCGAATTTGACAAATGAATAAAATACGGTAAATTGCATTAATTTGTTTATAAATCGAATGATCGATTTAGTAGTTAAATATAAAAAATACAAATAAATGCATAAATAATAAAATATAAATAGTACATATATACGTTTCATATTTCCAACACTTCTTCTCTATACGTGTTACACATGCTCTCAATGAATGACCTTGTCATTAATACTCTTGAAAAAACCAAGTTGTTTTATGTATAAGAATGTTTTAATTATTAAAGCTTAATTTATTCAAATATACACTAAAAGTGTAAATAAATTAGAAAATATTTTAGAATAGTTTTATATATCCTTGACTATAATAATCAATAAGTGAATACATTTTACACAAATTTATCATTATTATTAAATTATTAAAAGACTTGCATTATCTATAATTACACAAGTATATGCAATATGAATTTTAATATGTGCGAGCAATATATCAAATATTTGCAATATACGTGCAAAATATTAATTAATTTTGCAATATTGTCTAGTATGATATTTTCAAATTTAGATGACCGCGAATCGTATACCACGTTCTCCAATTTTATATTATTTCATTTTCATGTTTAAAAAATAATTCAAATTGTAATCTCTAAAAATAAATATTTATAGATTTCGTTAATTAATTCATCGTATTAAATAAAATAACAAATCAAAAAATTACATTAATTTGTATGTGACAACATCTGATTTACTTGTTAAATATATAAATACTAGCAAGAACAGTTTCATCATATATAAAAGTGTAGGTTACATTATATTTCATCAGACATTTTTTTACGAAAACTTGTTATATACATTTAAAGACTAAACTGTAGATATTCTCGAAAATAAGATAAAATTGTTTGTATATAGAATTTAATTATTTTAGCTTCGTTTTCTAAAATATACACTCAATAATGATAAATAAATAAGAAATAATTTATATTAGTTTCAATTTAAAGTAATGTGTTATGTACCCACCATATAGCATGTGATACGAATTCTATATATTGTCCAACATGAACCATGCAGAATCTGGAAAAATGTTTTAAATTTGAGATTTATTTACTGATAATCCAATAAATCATAAGAACTACTATATCTGAATTAATATTACCACAATATTGTATTTTATATCCATATAATGGCGTCGATTTATCATCAATAAGAACAAATTTATATATATAGAATTAAGAAACTAATTGAATTTGACAAATGAATCGAATCCGATAAATTCCAATAATTCGTTTAAAAATCGAATGCTCATGTTAGTAGTTAAATATAAAAAATACAAATAATAGCATATAAAATGAAATATAAATAGTATATATATATATATATATATATATATATATTTCATATTTCCAACGCTTCTTTCAATACTTGTTATACACGCTCTCAATTAAGGAATGGCCTAATTGTCATTTATACTCTTGAAAAATTCAAGTTGTTTTGTGTTTCAGAACGTTTTAATTATTAAAGCTTAATTTATCAAATATGCACAAAAAAATGGAAGTAAATTAGAAAAAAAATATTTTAGAATAGTTCTATATATCATTGATTATTATAATCAACATGTGACTACATATTTTGCACAAATTTTATCAACTATAATTAAATTATTAGAAGACTTGAATTATCTATAATTACAAAAATATGTGCAATATGAATTTTAATATGTGCGCACAATATATCAAATATTTGCAATATATTAATTTGCAATTTACGTGCAAAATATTAATTACTTTTGCATTCTTGTCTAATATGATTTTTTTAAGTTAAGGATCCAAACTTAAAACATTACTCAGATTGAGATGAGCGCAAAGCGTTTACCATATTGTCCAATTTTATTTGATTTCATGTTCATGTTCAAAAAAAAGTCAAATTGCAATCTATAAGAAGAAAAAAATTATAAATTTTGTCAATTAATTCATTGTATTGAATAAAATAACAAACTAGAAAAATTACATTAATTTGTTTGTGACAATATTTGTATAACTTGTTAAATATATAAATACAAGCAAGAACGCTCTCAATAGAAATAAAAAGTGTAGAATAGTTTATGTTTCATCCATTTTATAGGAACACCTACTATATACACTTTTCAAGAATAAACATGTTGTTTATATACTCGAAAATAATATTAAAAAAATTGTTTTGTGTGTATAAAATTTAATTATTGTAGCTCCGTTTTTTAAAATATACACTCAAGAATGATAAATAAATAATTATTGAGATTAGTTTCAATTTGTACCAATTCTGTATATTGTCCAATATTAACCATTGAAACAATGTTTTAAATTTGAAATCTACTAAATGGTAACCCAAAAAATCATAAAGAATATTATATTGAATTAATATTTTACCATATTGTATTTTATATTCAAATAATGACATCAATTTGTCTTCCATAAGAATAAATTTTTATATAGAATTTAGTAGCTAATCAAATTTGGCAAATGAATCGAATACGGTAAATTTCATTATTTGTTTAAAAATCGAATGCTCGTTTTATTAATTAAATATAAAGAATACAAATAAATGCATATATATTAAAATATAAATAGTACATATATACGTTCTATATTTCCAACACTTCTTTCGAATACTTGTTACACACATTCTCAATGAATAACCTAATTATCGTTCATACTCTTAAAAAAAACAAGTTGTTTTGTGTACTAGAATATTTCAATTATTAAAGCATAATTTATTCAAATATGCACTAAAAATGTAACTAAATTAGAAATTGTTTTAGAATAGTTTTATAGATCCTTAACTGTTAGGGTATCATTCATAACCCATATGTGACTGCATTTTACACAAATTTATCAACTATAATTAAATTGTTAGAAAGACTTACATTATCTATAATTACAAATATTTGCAATATTAATTTTAATATGTGCGGGCAATATCAAATATTTGCAATAAACGTGTAAAATATTAGTTAATTTTACATTCTTGTCTAATATGAATTTTTCAATTTTCTGGTTAAGGATCCAATCTTATACAACATTGCCCAGTTTTATATTATTTCATGTTCATGTTTTAAAAAAAATCAAATTTATTATAAAAAAAATCAAAATAGTCAAAAAAAATCCAAACTTTGATTAGTTTTTGCTATTTTGACTAATTCTTTTAATTTTATCAATTTATTTATGATTGTGTAAATTAATTGTAATTTTAGTCAATTCTAAGTTTTAGTCATAATGAAGTGACTTTATAATGACATGACCGACACGTAAGCATAATTATATGACACGTCACCAAACATATTCATCTTTTTTTATACATTGAAAATACATCTCCACCAACATCAAATTTTGAAGGTATAATGAATGAGCAACACCACAAATTGGTGCATTTGCATTTCTGATTTCATCAAACATTAAGAACAGTCGTGAGTGCACTTGCTCGTCGGCTGCTGATGTCGGTAACGAGTTCCGGTGGTTGGTGCTGTCACGGTGGTCGGACAGCAAGGACACCATCAGCGCCACCATTGTCTGGGTTGCAGCCACCTTATCCAACACCACCCTCAACATATTCTTAAATTACTCAACTCAAAAACCATGTTAAAGGTCTCATGAATTCTGGATGCTCAAATCTCTGCAAAATACGTTAACCCTAGGGTTCTAAGTTGAAAGATGAGTTCAACTATACTAACCTTTAGAGATTAGAGAGATGTAAGATTCAGAATATACACTGATTAAAAGAAGTCAATCAATTAGGGTTACAGCAATCAATTGTGCAAGGAAGAAGATAAACTGGAAAGGAAAAGAGGAAGATAAAATTCATTCATTAAGAGAGGATACAAAGAGTACTGAATGTTGTTTTTATATCTATCTAACTAATAACAGAATTGGTTATTTTTGTCTTCTAGAAGATTAATGTGCTTGCTGAGCTGGACGTGGACTGAGGTCAATCTTCATTAGTCTTCATCCCCCCTCAAGCTTGATTATCCCAAGCTTGGAAGCAAGGAATATAAACTGAGAAGCACCCAAAGACTTGGTGAAGATATCTGCAATTTGGAGTTTAGAAGAAATATGCTGTAAGGTTAGAAATCCAGATTTATAGTGATTCCTAATAAGGTGACAGTCTATATCCAAGTGCTTGGTTCGTTCGTGGAAAACAGGATTCTGAGTGATATGAATTGCTGTCTTGTTGTCACAATATAAGGGTATGGGAGTAGGAAGTATAAGATGAAGGTCATTAGCTATATAGTTAATCCATACTAACTCACAAGCAGTGCTGGCCAAAGCTCTATATTCAGCTTCTGCTGAACTTCTTGAGACAGTAAATTGCTTCTTGGTTTTCCATGAAATCAAGCATCCACCAATGAAAATACAATAGCCAGTCAAGGACTTTCTACTGTCTGAACAGGAACCCCAATCAGCATCACAATAGGCTTGAATAGATAAAGTATCAGAACAAGGATAGAGCAGATTATAAGAAAGTGTACCCTTGAGATATTTAAGCAGATGAATTGCAGCAGACCAATGTTGTACAGTAAGAGCATGAATATATTGACTGAGTTGTTGGATAGCATAAGTAACATCTGGCCTGGAAAGATTCAAATACAAAAGTCTGCCAACAAGCTTCCTATATTGCTCTGAATTTTCAAGCAAAGCACTGTCATTAAGTGCCAATTTGAGACCTTGAGGTAATGGAGTAGATGTAGCTTTGCAGTTACCAATTCCAGAATCATGAAGGATATCTAAAATATATTTTCTTTGATTGAGATATGTACCTGCAGAAGTTCTATGGATCTCAATGCCAAGGAAAAATTCAGCCTCACCAAGGTCCTTAATTGTAAACTCTGTATGAAGGTACTGCTTTAGCTGTGTAATAAGAGGCAAGGAGGTTCCAGTAATAAGAACATCATCCACATAGATGAGAAGAGCCAGAAAATCAGAACCGTGAGTGAGAGTAAATAAGCAATGATCATGTATAGATTGTACAAAACCAAAGGCAATGAGTTTGAGGCTAAAAGCCTGATTTCACTGTCTAGAAGCTTGTTTAAGGCCATAGAGACTTTTAGTAAATCGGCATACCTGTCCAGGTTGAGCTTTTTCATAGCCAAGAGGAACATCCATGTAGATTTCATCATCCAATGTACCATGTAGGAATGCATTATTGATGTCAATTTGAGCTAGTGGCCAATGCTTGAATGTAGCTAGAGCAATAACCATTCTGATAGTGACCATTTTAGCTACCGGGGCAAAACTATCAAGATAATCTTCACCCTCTACTTGATCATAGCCCTTGGCCACTAATCTGGCCTTAAACCTTTCAATAGTGCCATCTGCCTTAAGCTTAATCTTATAAACCCATTTGCATCCAATGGATTTCTTGTTAGGAGGTAAAGTAGTTAATTCCCAGGTGTGATTTTCTTCTAAGGCCTGTAACTCCTTACCCATAGCCTCCACCCATTGTGGATTAGAACTAGCTTGAGCATAAGTTTTGGGTTCAAGAACAGCAGTAGCATTTAGTGAAGTTTCTGAATGAGAAGAATGATTGGTAATGAAATCATTAAGATATGAAGGAGGAGTGGGAGTTCTGGAACTTTTTCTTAAGCTAGAAACAGGGGGAATGGTGGAAGTAGAACCTTGGGAAGAAGGGAGTTGATCTGTGTGAGAAACAGGAGTGAGATTATCTTCAGGTAGAGCAATAGGAAGTGTAGTGTTGGAGATGGAAGTAAAACCATGAGCATAAGGGTAGATGGATTCAAGGAAGATCACATCCCTTGAAACAACAATTTTGTGAGTGTCTAGAGTGAAAAGTCTATAACCTTTCTATTCTGGTAAATAACCAAGTAGTACACATTTTTGAGCTCGATCCTCAAATTTATCTTTATGGGGCAGAACATTGGACATGTAAGCCAAACAACCAAAGGGTTTCATCAAATCATACTTGGGATATTCCCCAAATAACACCTCAAAAGGAGATTTCCAGTGTAAAATAGCAGTAGGGAGCCTGTTAATGATGTAGGCTGCAGTGAGAATAGAATATGGCCAGAGATAAGTAGGAACTTGAGAATCCTTCATCAATGCTCTAGCAACCTCCAAAAGATGTCTGTGTTTCCTCTCCACTACCCCATTCTGCTGAGGGGTATATACACAGGAAAGTTGATGAGCAATGCCATTATCAGTTAAGAAAGACTTGCAAGCAGCACTCAGAAATTCAGAACCATTATCAGTTCTAATGTTTTTAACTGACAAGTCCAATTTATTTGATATCATCTTAATGAAGACCTTAAGAGAAGATATGGCCTGACCTTTATTAGAAAGAAGGCAGATCCAAGTAGCTCTGGAAAAATCATCCACAATAGTAAGAAAGTATGGTGTGTTGGTGATGCTAGACTTGGAATAAGGACCCCAAATGTCGACATGAAGCAATTCCAATGGTCTGATAGAGTGTATAGAACTGATAGGGAATGGGATTCTAGTTTGTTTAGAAGTATGACAAGTATCACAGGGGTTAGGACTAGAAGAAGAAGGACAAATGTGCTTAAGGAAATCAAGGTGTTGTAAAGTGGATGGGGCTGCATGACCAAGTCTCTTATGACATTGATCAAATAATGCAGATGAATGAGAGCTAGATAAAAGAATATGAGGATGAGAATCTGGAGAAGATTGCAAGATATATAGCTTTCCAGAGAGAATACCAGTAGCTAGAACACAATGAGTCTCACAATCAACAAGCTCACAATGAGTTGGAAGAAAGACTGCTTTGATGGGCATGGTTAAAGCTAACTGGGAGACAGACAGCAAGTTATACTTGAAAGAAGGTATGAGAAAAACATCTTTTAGGACTAGAGAATGAGAAAGTATAACTTGGCCAATATGAGTAACAAATTTAATAGAGCCATCTGGTAAATGAACAGGAATGGGAATGGATAATACCTGGAGACAAGTCATCAACTTTGCATCACAACACATATGTTTGGTGGCACCACTATCAATAATCCAAACACCAGGTGTAAGAGGCTCAGGAATGGTAAAAGCAAAGTGTGAATCCATAGAGTCGGCTAGATGAGCAAAGGATGGAGCAGCAGCAGAATGTGGTTGTGCAGTAGAAGACTGTGTTGCAAAAAACTTAGCCACTTCCTGTTGGATTAGGGTGGAAATAGTATCCTAAGCAGGTTGAGATGGTGTGGAGGGAGAATCCACTAAGTGAGCAGCAGACTTGGTATCCTTTTGCCTAGGATACCAATCGGGATAGCCTTTCAATTTAAAACAATCATGAATGGAATGTCCTGAAGCTCCACAGTGATCACATATCAGTTTTGCTTTCTCCTCCCTAGAGAGAAATTTGCGCTGAGGTCCTCTACCGCGGTTGTGAAATGAAGTACCTCTCCCAGGAGAACCACGACCATGGTTGTATTTAGAAGCATGAGAAAATAGAGCAGAAGAATCCTGAGCATCAGGATAGGTGGCTTGGACATTTTTTTGTTTTTCAATTCTAATAACCATTGAGTAAGCTTTATCAACATGAGGAAGAGGTTCCATAATGAGTATTTGACTTCGAATGCTATCATAAGACTCATTTAATCCCATGAGAAACTGAATTAGACGACCTTGTTGAACAAAAACATCCCAATCAGTAGAAGCAGTGCAATTGCAAACAGGGGAAGGCCAAACCAAAGAGAGTTCATCCCATAGTTTGCTCAAATTTGTATAATAAACCGAAACAGATGAATTACCCTGAGAGAAACCACTAATATCCCTCTGTAATTGATAGATATGAGGGCCATTACATTCACCAAACCGCCTAAGTAAAGTGTTCCATAGATCAAATGCAGAATTCGCGTAAATAAAAGCATCAGCAATATTAGGGGACAAAGAGTTTAGCAACCAAGACCTAACCATACCATCAGTGCGTTCCCACATCGCAAGCAAAACCGGATCCAGAGGTTTAGAAATGGTGCCATTAATGAAACCAATTTTATTTTTAGCGAGTAAAGCAATTTGGATGGAACGGCTCCAAGGAAAAAAGTTATGACCATCTAACTTGCCGGTGACCAGGCACATACCTGGAAAATCGGAATTGCTGAGAGCAAAAGCATTGGAATCACGATGCTGAGTCGAGGTAGAACTAGAAGCAGCGTGAGACGGCGGAAGCGAAGTTGGCGCCTGAGAGGTAAGCGCCGGCCAAGGATCAGACGAGAGAGCTGAACGGGAAGCCATATCGCAATCAGAGAAACAAAGTTATACTGCGACTGATACCATGTAAGATTCAGAATATACACTGATTAAAAGAAGTCAATCAATTAGGGTTACAGCAATCAATTGTGCAAGGAAGAAGATAAACTGGAAAGGAAAAGAGGAATATAAAATTCATTCATTAAGAGAGGATACAAAGAGTACTGAATGTTGTTTTTATATCTATCTAACTAATAACAGAATTGGTTATTTTTATGTCTTCTAAAAGATTAATGTGCTTGCTGAGCTGGACTTGGACTGAGGTCAATCTTCATTAGTCTTCAAGAGATGAGTTAGATAGATGATGACAAATTTGACTTAAATCTATAATTGGTTAAAGTTATAACTAATTTATAAATTCATGGATAAATTGATAAAACTAAAAGAATTGGCAAAATAGCAAAATATTTGGCTAAAAAGAAAATATTCAAAAATTTCGTCAATTAATTCATCAAATTGAATAAAATATTCAAATTCGGAAAATTATATTAACTTGTTTGTATAACAATTCTACTTCTTAGTTATAAAAATACAGATAAGAAAATATAGAGAGTGTATATTAGTTTATATATGTTTCATATTCCAATTACATCTCTTAGGAATGCATGTTATATATGTTGCAAAATCTGCATTTTCTGTCCTTTTTGGGACAATTTTGCATGTGGGTCCCGTATCCAAATTAGAAAACAAGTTATCGGAACGTGTTTCCCTTTAAGAGAGTTTCGAGATGGTTGTAGCTTGTCTAAAATTATTTAATGAGTGAATGAGAAATTATGGATCAAAGTGATGACTTTTGGATCATTTTTGGAATGTTTGAGACCTTTGAAAGTGATCTTATTCCACATCATGAAAACGAAACTAATTTCATTGATTTATATTATATTATTTTTTCCTTTAATTGGAGATAAAAATGATTGGCAAGAATGTTTTCTCTCTCTTGCACGTGCTGGTTGTAAACCAAATTTAGTTTCAACTTCATACTTTGAACTTAGGTTTGTGCACGAATATCGAAGATGACAGTTTCAGTCCCATTTTTTTTACCGCTTAAATTCATTCAAGGCCTTTTGGACTCCGGTTTGTACACGAATATCAAAGATGTCAAGCTTAGTCCCATTTTTTTTACCACTTAAATTCATTCAAGGCCTAGGGTCTTTTGACTTTTCGTCTCCTCTCGTAACTGTCGACTTTCCAACTGTTTTTAACGATTCTAGAATGGTTATTTAATAAGCCAGTGTTCCACTTCTGAAAAACATACAGAAATCAACTCTCCATTCGTATATCTTTTTGCTTCATTTCTTTAGCCTTCTCGTTCATCCAATTCGTCGTCCCCTCATAACGGTCGATTCTCCAATTGTTTGTAACGATTCTAGAATGGCTATTTAATAAGCCAGTCTCCCACTTCTGAAAATACATAGAAATCAACTCTCAATTCGTATATCTTTTTACTTCGTTTCTTTGATCTTCTGTTGATACTGATCGGACGTTCATCCAGTTCATCGTCCCCTCGTAATGATCGACCTGAAAAACACACAGAAATCAACTCTCCATTTGTATATCTTTTTACTTCGTTTCTTTGCCCTTCTGTTGATATTGATCGAACGTTCATCCAGTTTGTCGTCCCTTCGTAACGATCGACTCTCCAATTGTCTGTAACGGTTCTAGAATGGATATATAAAAAGCTAGTCTCCCACTTCTGGAAAACACACAGAAATCAACTCTTCATTTGTATATCCTTTTGCTTCGTTTCTTTGACCTTCTGTTGATATTGATCGAACGTTTATCCAGTTCATCATCCGTTGTACAATTGTTATATCCTGGAAAATTAACAACCGTATATGTTTCAAATACTGAGTGAAGGGGACGAATCTGTTTTAAGGAAATTGTACAAAATTAACAGACTGTGATTTCTATTGTTCTGTTTTCATAAGCTATTTCCACTCTCGTATTACTAGCAATAAACACTCTAAAGATAAAAAAAATTGTTTTATGTATATAAGATTTAATTGTTGTAGCTCAATTTATTATAATATGCACTCAAGATTTCTTATAGCTAAATTTTTTGTTTAGATATGATATTTTTCGATTTGTCTATGAATTGTTTGATAATTATGCAGCTAATTTTTTAGGATTTTTGGAATTTATTAATAGTTTAATTTGAATCGTTATGGATCTTTAATTTTAATTCAAGTTCTTAATTTTTGAACTATATTTGTGTGTTTATATTTTGATTGCTTGTTTGATTGATGATCACTACTCGAGCATGTTTAAGCAATTGAGTCGAAATTAGAGAGATGAGATTTCACATGACATATAAATGGATATAGATTGAGAGATTAATGAACTTATGTGATGAGAATTCAATCCTAGGTGCTTTTGGGAATTAAATTATTTTATCGGATCGAGTAGAGATACGTTCGATATCCTTTTAATCAATCAGTTAACTGACTCGAGAGAGCTGTTAATTTGATATTTGTGATTGCTCATATATTGGGAATAATTAATGAACTTAATTGGTCAAAGTGATATTTTGATGAGAATTAGATGAAAACATATTATAGAACTTGCCTTTGTTATATTGATATGTTGTGTTCATTCGTTATTTTATTTTGTTTTAGTTTATTTATCTGAAATCTTAACATTCGGTTGCCTAGATAAAATTATATGTGGAATTTGAGTAATTAATTTGTTCTAATTCAATTGTCTCATCTTGCTCACCACTTCTACAATCTACACCGTACACTTGCAGGAGTAACTAAAAGAATTTAGTGAATAGTTGGAAATTTGTCCTATAAACCAAGCCTTACTTAACAAAATTCCTTCTTGAGAAAGAATAGAGTGGATTAGAGTAATTACTCCACCCTTAAGTCACTATAAACCCTTATGATATGATTGGTATGATGGAATGGGGTGGGAATGGAATCATCATTCCTACCTTCATTCATTTTTCTTTAATTGGTATAATTTATAAGTGGAATCATCATTTCTTTAGAAATTGTTATTACCATAGATGTGGGAATGGTCATTGCTTCTTATTCTCATGATATTATGTATTCCTACCTATAATTGAATGAACTATATTTATTAATTTTGATTATTTTATCATTATTTACTTTAGTTTTTTTACAAATTGACTTCCCAAAGTTAAATTATTATTTAAAATTGTATAATAATATAAAATTATTTATAAATAGTATTATATATAAAATTAATAAATAGTTAAAAAAATTAAAATATCAAATAAATAATAAAATTAAGTACATAAATAGAATAAAAAAAATGAATGTAATTTTTTTTAAATTATAGAGATAATATGAATATAATATTAAAAGAATGGGCCATGTACCCACCATATAATATGTAATAATACTTCAATATAATTGTCGAATATGAATCGCATACAATTCAGATTGGGCAATTATATTGAATTAATATCACCATATTGTATTTTATGTTTGTATAATGACGTTAATTTGTCATCAATAAAAACATATTTGTATATAGAATTTAGCAATTAATGGGTTTTACAAAGGAATCGACTATTGTAAATTTCATTAATTAATTCATTTAGTTTAATTAATTCATTTATGAATATGATGCTGGTTTTAGTTGTTAAATATAAAGAAGATAAATAAATACATGTTTTGTATTTCCAACACTTTTTACCAATTCGTGTTACTTATGTTCTTAATGAATAACCTTGTTGTTTATATATTTGAGGAAACCACATTGTTTTGTGTACACGAGATATTTAAATTGTTGAAGCTCAATTTATTCAAATTCCACTATATGAAAAATAATAAATATCTTTGAAAATATTTGATATCATAAGTTTCATGGCCTAAAATATAATAATGATCAATGAGTAACTACATTTGCAAAAAATTACCAACTACAATTAGATTATGAGAAGACTTGCATAATTTATAATTACAAAAATATGTGCAATATATATTAATTTGCAATATATGTGCAATATATTAATTTGCATGCATGCTTGTCCATTATGAATTTATCAGGTTTGGATTAAGAATCCAAAGTTAAAGTCTTGCTCAAATTGAGATGACAACCTACACTATTGTCCAATTTCATATTATCTCATGTTTATATTTACAAGAAAAGTCCAGTTGCTATCTTTAAAAGAAAAATATTTAAAGTTTTGTCAATCGAAAGAAAAATTAAATTCTGAAAGTTCATTAATTTGTATATGACAATTGTTGACGTCAAATTTTGTAGAGTACAAAATTCTAGCCAAACACCCAAAATAAATTGATCCGACCCGAAAGAGTTGAACCGAAAAACAATATTAAAAACGATAAAGGTGAACAACATATATTTTGACAATTAAATAATCATTTAATCATATACATTGTGTTATATTTAATGTAAAATTAGACGATCTGTATTGAATAAATCATAAATTTGATTCTATTGTATAGAAAATATTTAAAATTTTATAATTTTATTAAATGTAGTTTAATTTTTCTATAAAATCTTGTGTATTACACGAGACCTATACTAATTTTATATATCCGTCGGATAAAAGAATCAACATTTGCCCAATTTAATATAATTGTCTATTTCATATGACGTGCAAATTGAAAATTGATCAAATATTAATAAATATAACAAATTAAAGGTAAAATTCACCATCATTAAAAATCTCTCATCCCAGTTAGAAAAAAAAAAGGAAAAGCTAAAACAACTAATTACCTCAAATAAAAATTGAGACTGATCGGAAAAAAATCCTAATTTTCTAACAATCGAAGGATGAACACAAACAGCAATCAATATAGATGTATTTTTAAATTTTATTTAATTTGAGAAAAAAGTATCTCAATGCTCATAATGAGAATTATGAAATTAGTATCATAATCATAATAAAAATATTGTTTGTAATCAACATAGCTTCTTATTTTTTAGTGTAGTTAACTTAAACACCAAAATCCAAGCCATTAATGTAGTTAATTCTATTAAAAATAATCTCAAGAAAAGGGGCAGGAAATGAAGCTATCGAGAAGTGAACATGATCATTTAATTTGAAATGGATAAAGTATTTAAATTTAGTTCAAAATGTCACAGATCGAATAAATTAAATTTATTTATTATGTTGTTGATATAATAAGTAGTTAGTCGCGGTGGGCGTGGCATCCAAATTGCCTGCGCTGACTTCCATTAATATCAATCTTAGACTATTATTTTATTATTAGATTTTTTTGTGTGATATTTTGTACGGAATTAATTTTATCAGATCACGATCCATAATTTATAGAATATATTATTATTTATGAAAATGATAGCAAAGCTGAAAACGAGTTATATATATATATATATATATATATGGCATATGATTTTATAAAATATAAAGATCAAATAAATAAAATATAACAGATAAGCAAGAATATATATATATATATATATGAATATGATGCTGGTTTTATTTTCTTCGTATTTAATTGAATTGAGATTTTTTTTGTTTGGTTTCGGAGAAGTTTCAATTATCTAAATCGAGAATTGAAACGAGTTGTGATCGAATTGAAGAATCGATTATAAAGATTTACTTATATATATTTTTCTATATCTTCATATAACTACATGATATACATTTAATTAAGTTAAGTTTATAATGCTATAAATAATTTAAATGTTCAAGTTGTTATTAATTAATAATAAATTATATTCTAGTGGCCCTTATCAAGAAAATATATATCTTTTTAAATTATGAAATTTTATAACTTTTGAAGTGAAGTATTTGATTTTTTGTTATTAATGAAACTTTGTTTCTACGTGTTAAAATTAATTTTTAGTTATTTATTTTTCTAATTTGGTGCATTTTATAAAAATGATTTTTTTCATATTCTATTTTTTTCGTTTTATTTATTTTTAATCTCCAAATATCCACTTCAACTGATCCTGACCAATAGATCCGATCTCCGAATTGAACCGAAATTTGATTTAGATTAGCTTTGGAGATTTTTTTTTTTTTAATTTGGTTTCAAAGATTCTTTTTTTTAATTCTCTAAAGTTTATTCGATTTTTTCAAAAAATTTCAAATCTTCAAATGAACCCCAACCGTGGACACCTAGCATGCAGACAAAATGTATTAAATTATTCATTTTACATCTATATTACAATTATAATAAAATAATTTAAGAGAATGGGCCCACCATAAAAGAGCCAAGCCCAGTAAAGGCCCAATTATATGAACCAGCATTGATTATAACTTGAAGCGGGGTAAAAGGCCCAGTAAAGGTTTTAGTATTTTGATGACTATATTTTTTTATATTTTTAATAATTTAAATCCTGAAAATAATTGTTAGAAATCTGCTAAATTGTATTCTATCTTATTTTAGGGCAAAACAATGTCTTATTTAAGTTAATGTGACAATCTAAGTCATATATACTCTTTAAGATTATTATTTTTTTAATAAATTGATTATTGATTTTTTCATTAAAAGACACATACAGAGAATATCAATATGATAGTCAATCTATATAACTAAATCTAGTTCATAACGAAACCAAACTTGTAATTTTCATCTCTTTTACAGGCAACTAAGAATCATGATGTTGGGTTAGACGAACATGTGATTTTTTAATTATTTTTTTCAAATTTTCTTTATCTTAAATACGTTTTACGTGTTGAAATCATATAATTAAATGTGTTCAATATCCAGATTTTTGCTAGAACATAATGGAGTTCCATGACTATTGCATGGCATATATATGTTAATAATTGTTTTCAAGATGACATGCTTTTTCTAAAGGTAATTTCAACTATTATTATTTATGCAAATAGCTCACTCTCCATTTTACCCTTCTTTTTAACTATACCATTATATCATATCATTTTTTTTTGAAACCAAGTCTTCTGCAGTGAGGGGAGTGAGATCTTCTATTACACTTAGTGTTACAACTCCTATTCTAAGTTAATCACCGCACGCCGCATATATTCAATGGCATCACTAATTAATAGTTGGCGTGTATTGAATACTATGTAACACAAGATGTAATATCAAATGTTATAGAAGATCCAGACTTACAGTGAGGGTGGTTTTGGAATTTCATGTGCAGAAATTGTGGCCAAATTTTGTGCTAGTATACTCAAATAGAGAGTAGATCCGATAGTGAAGCTAAATTAGAAATGGAATTAATTTATAAGTAAATTTAAATATATATGTTAACTTATAAATTGTTAATATTAGATTGGGAGTTGCTTTCTAGAGAAAAATCACTTTTCTATTGGACTTGACACTACCTTGATAGTATGCAAATTTGTCAATAATAAAAGGAAAATTTGCATATTGCCCCCCTCTACTTTCATTTTTTTGACTTCTGCCATCTTTATTTCAACTTCTTTGCTCGTGCACATTTATAATTATATCGACTTTTGCTCCTAAATGGGGGCAAAAATCGAAGGAAAATAAGAATTTGGTTCAAAAGTCTTAAAGTGTATGAATTATCAATTATCATTGATTAGTTGTTTATAATAGATTATAAAAGTTTTACTTAAAAAAATTACAATAATTTATGTTGTTGACATGTAATCTATATATATAAAAGAACAAAATGATCACTTATAATTTTTTTTAAAATAGTAAAATTTTGTTAAAAGCCAAAATTTCAACCTTTTTTTTTATTAGTAAATAAATTTGACCAAAAAAAAGTAATTCAAGTACATTGAAAAATTCAAATTTGGAAATATGTTTTCAAGTAATGATCTCTTTTATTTTATTTTTTTAAATTGTGGTGATTGATAAAGTCAAATTAAAGAAACATTCCATAATTGTAGGAGACTGTTTATTCTAAGTACATCAAAATTACATTTCCATTATTTTAAATTAATTAGACAAATTAAATTACCTATTCAAATTATTCAAATTTTGATATGTTGCGTAAATTATTTAGATAAACAAATGACTAATTATTATGTTTTTCATGGACAACATTCTATATAAAAAATTTACAAACACTTGAAATTCATATGTCCATGCATTACACGGTATCAATGAGATTGAAATATTCTTAAGAACTTGATTTTTTTGTAACATTTTCATATCAAATTCAAAATATTTTAATTGTATGATCATTCATCATGCATGTAACAAATTGAAAATACTCTCAAGAAATTAATAATTTTTGGTGTTCATCATTTTCATATTAAAATATTAAAATAATAAAGTTTAGATGTGTGTACATTGTACGAAACCTATACTAGTAACTTAGAAAAAATTAAACAAAATGAATATAAAGAGGACTAAAATTTAAGAAATCTTCATGAAGTAACAATTGCTAATAATACGTGTGGCTCATAAAATACAAGGTTTTTCGTTCGAGTTCTATAATTAATTTTATATATGGCATATATATGGTAAATTATTCTCGTAGGCTTCAAATTAAGATTATCAACTATCACTGCAAGATATGAAAAATATATAAATTTTATCAATAATATATATGTGTATTATATTAATTTTGTAAAATTTGCTATGTAATAATTTTTATGTTAAGGTGTAGTTAAATTACAATCATTAATGGAATGGAATATTTGATATTCTTAATCATTTTAGTACATCAAATTTGAGTTCATTCATCTTATATATAACTCTTATATCTTCACACTTTTTCAATAGTTGATATTTTTAATCATTTTAGGTACCAAATTCATAATAATGGAATGGTGGTGCATGCGAGTTTCCTAAATATCTGAAATGAGTAAATTATATTTGTGACCACTCATTATTCAAATATCCAATATTTGAGTTTTATTATCTCAGTATCAAATCATTAATTCAAATTTGTTAAAAGAATATTAAAAACTCACAGTTGAGTATATGATCACTATGAAATGAAAAGGTATATATATATATATATAACAAAATTTCTGATTTCGTCACTTATTACAAATAATCTTTTTTATTTAAACTCATACAATTTTGATAATTATTATTTGTTAATGTCAAAATTCATACCAAATGAATTGAGTCAAATATCAAATAAATTGAATATAAATCAAGTGAAATAAAGCTTGAAAATGAATAAATAATGCAAGATATAATTGAGGCACCGTTTATATGCTAAGCTGTAGATAACATAATTTTGAAAAGCATATCAAAAGCCCCGATTTTAGAGATTTGATTCAATCTAAATCAATTTTGATGTCGTCGAGATTTGATTTGATCCTAAATTTATTTTCTTTTCTGAACATCTTGAGCTAGAAGAACTCTATTTGGAAGATTTCTTGGACCTCCAAAGTTATGGTTAGATGAGGAACGTTAGTTTGTGTTTTGGCTAGCTAGGACTTCTAGATGCCTCTCTCGTGGTCGACCTCTAGAAAAATGACCAATCTTTTATGAAAATTATCGAGCAATCGAAGATGAAATAGAAGACCCAAAATTTTGTGAACAATGCGGAGTTGAATTTGTTGATTCTCGAATACGAAAATATCAAATGGACTACATCAAACTCGCATGCCCAGCAACCATGTGTGATATTTAAAACGTATTCCCAATTATTTTGCAAATCTTTTAGATAAATCTCTTAAAGAATTAAAAGGCCTAGTATACTGCATGATTTGATCAAAATTCTAATTTTATAGATTCGAAATGAGAAACTGTCATCCCAAGTCGACCCTCTAGAAAAATGGCCAGTTTTATAGATTCGAAATGAGAAACTGTCATCCCAAGTCGACCCTCTAGAAAAATGGCCAGCCTAATGGCCAGTCAACAGGATCTCAAAATTCTGATTTTATAGATTCGAAATGAGAAACTGTCATCCCAGGTTGACCCTCCAGAAAAATGGCTAGCCTAATAGCCAGTCAACAAGATCTCTCTTGATTCTCCTCCAGAAAAATGGCTAGTCAACAAGATCTCTCTTGATTCTCCACAAGATCTCTCTTGATTCTCCACGTGCCAGGTACATAAAATTTTTTATTTTGTTATTATTTTTTATCATTATCATCATATCTTATATAAGTATGAATATATTTGGACTAAGTCCAAAACTATCCATTTTCATTTTTATAATGCTAAGAAACTTTTATATCCCATTTTTATGGAAATAACTTTTTTTTCATAATGGAAGGATCTTTCCTATCCCATTTTTATGAAAATAACTTTTTTTTACTCATTTTTAAGGTATTTTGCTAAATATATTCCAACACTACCCCTTGACTATATTTAAGTTTTAATTACTACATGAAATTCAAATACACTATTTGAACACAAAATTTAATATTTCAAAATATATAAAATTCTATAACCCCAAATTTTTGAAAAGTTGAAAAAGAATGGTAGATGTCAAATTTATGCCGACAAATCTAGAGATTGGAGTGGAGATGGTGGATGTAACACCCTCTCTTTTTAGGGTAGTTACTTTTACTAAATCAACATAACTTTCTAAACTTATAAAAATTCTCGTAAGATTTTTTTATTAAAGTAACGAAATTAAACTTTGTAAGAAACATACTAGAGTTTTAAAACGGTTTAAAGCATCTGAAAAGGAATTAAATCGTTTGAGAAAAGTTTTCCTCAAGGAAATCAGAAATAATGTCTTCTTAGTATGAATACTAAAATAACATTTCTTTAACCAATTCCGAGGCCGTCACCACCAATCACGCTTCAGCGCTGCTACCTCTTGCATCACATCTTACCTTTACCTTTATCTGCAGTATGAGGTAAATACTATAAGCAAAAGCTTAGCAAGTACATCATCTAATCTCACAAAACCTTTTTCTTATAACTTTTGAAAAAAATGCAAGTCATCAGCTAATAAGATCTTATATATACTTATACTGGAAAATAATATACTGTGGGCCCGGACATGGTACCAATGCGCGCAACTCCGTAGAACCCGGGGTAGCTAGCCACCGAAATTCAAACGGAGCAACTAAATACTGATAGGACGGTCTAGGAGCCCTTAACTCTTTTTCTAGTGGACGGTCTGGGAGCCCGGTACCAGTCTCTGAAAATATATAAAACTATATGTATATATTTTCTCAAAAAAAAATATTTTTCTCACTTTACATCACTTAACAAAACATCATTTTATATCCATAAAGAAGCATAAATAAAACTCACAAAACACATAATTTAGCAAATCACGTAATAAAGCATATTCACAAATAACAAAATGAGCATTCACGTAAATTTTGTATCAATATTAAACAGATAAAACTAAAACTACTCATACTGCAGGTGAGAGATGTACTTACCTGAAGTTCTCAAAACTTTCGTATTTCACAAACCTCAAAACTTTCTCAATCCAAATATAAAACATAACTAATTGATAACTTAGAATCTATCAATATAATATATTAAGGAAGATAATAACGTATCCTATATTAAGTAAGGAAGATAATTAAAATTCTAATTTTAAATATTAAGTAAGGAAGATAATTAAAATTCTAATTTTAATTAGTATAACACATGCGACAGAAATCAAATGGAAATTTCTATCATTAATTAATTAATCCATTTAATTATAAAACCTCAATTACGACAACATATTTTCGTCCCATATTAATTACTATGTACATGGGCTGAACACTACAGAAAACAAATACTTAAAGCTAAATAAATGAATTAACCGTGCTAAACATACATGCATTTCTACTACTGTGGATATATATATATATATATATATATATATATATATATATATATATATATATCCTTGTTATTATTGGAGTATTTAATCATTTATATTTAATCATTTATTTAATTAATGTCATGCATTAAAGGAAGGTGTTTGAATTCTGCAAATCAATAACTAATGAATAAATAATAATTAAACATGTATGACTACTATCTTAAGACTGATACTGCTACCTATTATTATTATTATTATTATTATTATTATTATTTTGATACAGTATGATTACTCATAAATAATATATTATATATTAAATATCGTTGAGGGGAATAATTACAAACTAACTTAACCAAATCAATAGAAAACTCTTCGAACTTTTTCTAAATCATACATTCAATTTAGATGATTTTCTATTATTCATGTGATCAGAAACACTATAGAATGATTTTTCCACTCAATGATGACAATTCAATTGATTGATTTATTTATTTTTTCTCAATCCATTTCACAAATCGTACATTACGTGAAATAACTAAACTAAACAATTATTCCATACTAGAAATTATGGATGTAAAAAGAATCCAAACTATATATATATATAATGGATACCTTGACAGGATGTATACTCTGGTTATTCACCGATGGACGCTTTCGTTTTCTCTTTCTTCTACTTTCTCAAAATTTTATATTTCTGGTTCTTTAATTCGCGTATTTATTTCTAATTTTTAACGCCTACTTTTACATCTAGGGTTTTAAATTCCCATTTCTTTTAGGACTTCTAACAAAATAGAGAATCCCTATAATATCTCAACTAATTTACTTATATATCTACTTTCATATCTCCATGTTATCACTTTAAAAATTCTAGAGATTTATTACTAACCCACTAAATCTTACACTAATTGATATCTCCATGTTATCACTTTAAAAATTCTAGAGATTTATTACTAACCCACTAAATCTTACACTAATTGATTTATGCATATAGTAACTACTATGATTGATATCTAGTTAAATATAATTACAAATAATTATGAACCGTAAAACTTGTCGATATTAAATATTTATATATCAATGTTTAACTTATCTAGACTTGTCGATATTATCGACATCAATTGAAATCCCAATCACATCAGACGTAATATTTCAAATAACACCTAATTAATTTCTCTATACGATACTATTAAATCATGATAATTAATAAAAATTTATTATTCATAAGAATAGATATAATTAGAAATTTGGGGTGTTACAGTGGAAGCACTTGAAGATGAAAGCATCGGGATAAGCTAAGAAGGTTGGAAAAGGCGAATGAGAGTTTATTTACACGTGGCACTTAGAGATGAAAGCATCGGGATAAGCTAAGAAGGTTGAAGAAGACGAATAAAAGTTGATTTACATGATGATCTGTGTTATCTGAACTTGGAGGTGGGACAACGAGATACATAAGTTTGAGTTACTATTTTTTATTTCACAATTTTGAGTTATAAAGTGATTTTGAATTTGATGATTTGAATGTTGAGTGAATAATTGTGAAATTTCTTGAATTTTTTGATTTTGTATATAATTATCATCATAATTGTGTATGTACGTGCACGAGTAGGAGAAAATCGTTGAAATCATATCTTACATATGTTACATGATATGTAAGATATCTTACTGTGTGTACACTTGTGTTCTGACATATATACACAATATGTATCTTACTATGTGTAAACGATAAATCGAGTCTATTTAATATTCTGATATTTGATTCTGATATATATATATACATGATATATAAGATATGTACATAATATGTATACAACGTGTATACGATGATTATGGAGTGAGGCTTGTGTGCATGTGTTGTATGGATCTTAGATCCATACACCGCGGGTCGGGTCGGGCTGAATTCGACTCGGATCCGCACATTTTTTTTTTTTAAATTCTGACATTTATGTTGTGTTAGTCGTACCTTTATATTACGTTAAGCATACATTTATATTATGTTAAGCATACCTTTATATAATACTTTAACTTTTTAAAAAAACCCTAATTTTGGCGAAAAAACCCTAATTTTGACGAAAAAACTATAATTTCAGCATAAAAAAATCCTAATTTGTACATATATACCTTTATGTAAATATTATCCATACTTTTAATTAATATTAGTCATACTTTTATATAATACATAAGGTATAACTAACATAATTAAAAGGTATGACTAACATAATTAAAAGGTATGTTTAACATAATATAAAAGTATGATTAACATAACATAAAAACCCTAAAGATATGCTTAATATAACATAAAATCATAAAGGTATGATTAACATTAAATAAAAGTATGCTTAACGTTGCATAAATGTCTTAAAGGTATGACTAACATAATATAAAAATATGACTAACATAATATAAATGTATGCTTAACATAATATAAAGGTCTAGCACCTGAAGCGAATTTGGGTGGGTTTGAGCGCACCCACCCAAATGCGTGGGGGCGCGTGGAGTGCGCTTGGAGGTGCGTGGACTGAGTCAGGTCAGGTGTAGATTCGTACACCATTTGTATAAAATTTTTTGTGATGATTATGATATATACACATATATATTGTGTAATATTATAATCGTGTACACAATATATATCTTATAACCTGTACACGATTAAAGACATTTATAAAATAATTAGATATAAAATATAATATAATGTATTTAAATTTAAATTTTAAATAAGTAGACATAAAATATATTGTTATTTATCTTGAGGATAAATTAGACATTTCACCTTCTAAATTGAGTAAAAAAGTAATATATATATATATATATATATATATAAATAAAGATGAGACGTATAAGTAAATTGGCTTATGAAAAAGGGTAAAGAGAGCCATTTTCAAAATGTACAATAATACCTAAAAAGAAGAAAATTTAAGCCCAAGGGCAAAACTGCAAAATTTGGGGCACACTTTTTTAGGGGTCTAAAAGGAATTACAAATAACTTAAGTGGAGATATTGAATACTATAAGGATATAAAACGGGCAGAGAAGAAAGAAGGGGAAAATGAAAACGAAATAGATGCCTTATACTTCCCCATAATCTCTCTCTCAGGTTTTCTTCCCCTCTCTCTCGACATCGAATTATATTTGTGTATTCCGTGCTTTATGGTGGGTTTGTGTGTATTGTTCTCTATACATATATATATTTATGAACGATGATCGTTTCTACGATCGATATTGAAATTGTTAGCCATAATTTTAATTAGGGATCCGGTGTAATACAACTCTAGATGTTTTGCTTTAATAATCTGGATTTTGATGAATTGAATGAGTTTCAACTATGTTTCTGCTTGTTTATGCGTTTCTGTTGATTGTTAGGGTTTTGTTGTTCATTGTTTTTTGTTTTTTTGGGTTTTTATGTGCGTCACTTTGTGGGTTTTATTTCGTTTCTCCGTGGTTATGTATATTTATGTGCAGCCCTCTTGCCTTGTTTTTCCTGGAGATTAATTACTGTGCTTGTCAATTTTGACAGTATAGGACTATGAGGAGCTTTTTTATTGGATATAGTTTTAGGGTCTAGAGCCAATCTTTCTGGTGTTCTTAATTTAGTTCTGTACTCACATCATCACACCTATCTCCTTATTCTTTTCCTGGTAGTATATCATACTCAATTGATTTTCTGGGCTTAATATTAACAAAATTTTCTAGTTGATTATTGTATTATCAGCTACTGGTCTGCTGAACATTCTTATTGTTGAAACCCACTCCAAAATAGTATATCATGTATGAAGTTGAGCTTAGTAGCACAGTTTGAAAATCCTGACATGTTTGATTTTCTGGTCCAATTATTTTCCTATTGTTTGTTGTATCTAATACTATGTTTTTAATGGTGAGTTTCAATGATGTTCAGATTTCTCTTTCTATTGATTTAGCTTACTATTTGCGTGCAATTTGAACTGGGACCAACTCGTGTCTATGCATTGATCTTGGGCTGGTGAAGAAGATGACAATGAACCAGCGGAACACCATTGATTTAGAACAAGGATGGGATTTCATGCAAACAGGGATTACAAAACTTAAAAATATCCTTGAAGGACTAATGGAGCCACAGTTCAGTTCAGAGGACTACATGATGCTCTACACGTATGTTTTTTTTTTTTCACGCATGATTAAATATTGTGAACTAAACCAATGCATAATAATTTTTTTTTTCTTTTTTTTTTTTTTCAGGACAATATATAACATGTGCACCCAGAAGCCGCCACATGACTATTCTCAGCAATTGTATGACAAGTACCGTGAGGCTTTTGAAGAGTATATATCAACAACAGTAAGGATTCATCCAGATGTTATTTTTACTGACGCAACATTATCAAGTGTTTATTATGTGCATGCATGTGGAATTACACATTAAAATTCAGGGTGCCAAACTCTAAAATTGCTGAAAGCCATCTTAGATGGTTGCTTTACATTTGGTGACTTAAAACTACTCATCCAGATCTTGAGTGATGTATGTCTTGCACTAGTATCTTCCTCGCCACCATTTTAAGTGTATATTGAAAATTGTATTCACTATTTGAAAGATTTTACTGCTTAAACTTTTCTTCTTTGCTTTGTGTAATGGGCTTGTAGTTATTCCACATCTTGCCCTTTCATGTGATGTTGGAGACACTTGTATTAATGGTCACTTACCTTCCCACTTATTTTCATTTTGGTGACTCGCCTTTTTGTTCCATTCATTTTGGTCACTTACCTTTGTATTTTCTTTCTTTTGGGTATTTTATTTTTATATTGATTTTCGTTTTGATCATTTAAATGACCTAAAGAAAAAATTGGTGTAAAGGTAATGACAAAAAAGAAAGTAATGTTAAATGTATGTGACCAAAATGGAAGTAAATTTAAAGGTAAATGACCGAATTGAATAAAACAAAAGTGACCAAAATGAAAACAAAGGTTAGTGACGAAAATGTAAATAAGTTTGGAGATGGGTAATTTATATTATTATCCCTGTGACATTGTAATCATACTTCTATCCATGTGTCTGATAATGTGTTCCTCACCATCTTTATGTTTGTTGCTTGTTAGTCTAAACAGGCAAACCTTGCTCTTGATTTCTTTTCTTTTACTTTTATTCATGGAGAGGTTTCCAGTCAGACAAAGGTGATAGGGATAGTTGTTGAGTGGGATCTGTCAAAGGTGACAGGATTTGAGATAGAACACTTTGTCACAAAACCCCTGTAGAAAATATGTCTCATTTAAAGGTGTAAGAGTGTTTGTGTTGTCCGAAGGATGAATATATTTCTTTGAGAAACCGAAAAGTAGCAACTTAGTTGGATATTCCATTATGTGTTATACCTGTGTGCATCTCTTTGTTCTTTGAGCTATGTGCTATTTAAGCCCAAAAGACAATTTGTTGATGAGTATATTCTGTTTCATGTTACTCTTCATTAGACAGGAAATAAACTCTACAAAGTTGCTTTCCTGCTTTGTTCATTTGTTTCGTCTGTTAACACGATTAATGGAGCTAGTTGGTGTTTTGGTTACTCTCACCTGTCTAGTGGTCTGAAGCATTGCCAGTGTACTGTACTGTAACTCTTCTGTTGTTGGAACTATTAATGATTGATTTATGCTAAGTTTTCTGTCCTTTCTTCCAACCCCACCCATGAACTCTACCTTCCCACATAAAAAAGATGAAGGGACATGTTTATCCACATACCCTGTTGAGAAAAGGAAAATCCTGAATTTTGCTCCTATCCTCTTGGGGAAAAGACCTATCTATTATGAGCAACTATTTATGTTAACATTGTGCTGAGTCCCAATTACAACCAAAAAGCCATGGCAAATGACTGTTGAGGATGTTTGTCCTAACTAGGTAGTGGCTTGAAAGCAGTGTTATTCAGAAACTGAATAGAAAATGGATCTGGTTGAATTCCTTTAAAATGAACGATGGGAATAACCTGGCAGCTGCTGCCATCCTTACTTTAGAAGGTTGAAAGAAACAAGCATTTCTGAGTATCAACCCAAAAAAAAAGGGTCTTTGATAAATCCACACTCTTCTTGTGGTCAACCAAATTTCTGTATTAAACTGTATTCCATCTTTCCATGGTATTTACGTGAGGTTCCTCTTTAAGAAAGTGCCCAAGGCTAAATAATTAAAATCATGTATTTGGAATTGGAAAAGGGAAGGGGTATAGGTGGGATTGGTGGATGATAATAGTTAGCTTTTATGGACCAAATCAACAATTTGGTTTATCACTTAGGTATGAGTGATCATTACACCAAAAACACTAAGGTGTGTGTATTTCAGACTTCTTGAGGGATTGGGGTTTAGTTTTGTAATGGTCTTGAGGCGTGTTCCTAGTTGGGTAATGTAGTTGTTGGCTGATCGGTGCGGCGTCTTTTGAGCTATGTAACATTTCTGAGGGATTTCTCATCCCTTCCTTTTTCTTTAAAAGTAATACAATTTCATATCTTTCTCAAGAAAAAAAAAAATTTAAATCGCAATTTTTCAAATTGATGGCCACTAGTGTACGCTAAATCTCAAAGATGGACTGAAAATAGGATTGAGTTTCATTACCCTGAAAATGAATTTAAAAAAATGGCTATGTTATACACTATATTTACTAATGGCTTGTCATTTCATCTAGTTTCTAGAAGCTTGTTAAAGCCTTTTATTTCACTTTTATTGTTTTCATTTAGGTACTCCCTTCTTTGAGGGAAAAGCATGATGAGTTCATGTTAAGGGAGCTGGTCCAAAGGTGGTTGAATCATAAAATCATGGTGCGGTGGCTTTCAAGATTCTTTCACTATCTTGATCGGTACTTCGTAGCTAGAAGATCACTTCCTGCACTGAGAGAAGTTGGTCTGACATGCTTCCGAGGCCTGGTAACTTTTGAACGCAACCTGATTCTGATTGTGTTTCCTTTAGTTTTACTCAGCAGCTGCAACATATTGTTTTTTTTCAGATAATGAGATGGCTTTCCGATCTCTACATGTGTTCTTCTGTTCCCTATTTCTTTCCATATTTTCCTTTAAGCTTTCTCTGTTGAGTTTATAAAAGTCCTTGTTTCTAATTTCAGGTGTACCAGGAGTTGAATGGAAAAGTCAGGGATGCTGTTATAGCTCTGGTATGTTTGTGTTACTGCTTTCCTTTTCACCATTCTATCCCTATATTTTCTAATGAAGTTTTTTGTGTATTTCTTGCTGGCCAGATTGATCAAGAGCGGGAAGGAGAGCAAATAGATCGAGCTTTGTTAAAGAATGTCTTGGATATTTTTGTTGAAATTGGAATGGGGCACATGGATTGTTATGACAATGACTTTGAAGCTGCAATGCTGAAGGACACCGCTGCTTACTATTCCCGGAAGGCTTCTAACTGGATCTTAGATGATTCATGCCCTGATTATATGTTGAAAGTAATTATCCCTTCTCTTTTGATTTAGAATGTACCCCTCCTCTTCAGTGTAAAGAACAAAACACGCACACACACCCCTCTGAACTAAGGCACCAAATTATGTGGAATTCAGTGGCTAAAATCCTACTGAAATTACTTCTAACACACATTTTTTATAACTACTTTCTGGATCCAGGCTGAGGAGTGTTTGAAACGAGAAAAGGACAGGGTTGCTCATTATCTTCATTCAAGTAGTGAGACAAAGTTGCTTGAGGTCTGTTCTTGTTCTTATTAATCAGTTCTAAAAGTGGGCCTGTTGATTAGCATTCCTAGAATTATGATGCGGTGTATATATATTATATACTGATGGTTCAGTTTCATAGATTTTTTCTAATTCAACTGGATTGTTTTTTTTTTTTTGTTATTATGTCTTATCATTACTGTTTTTTTATTATGTTAGAAAGTACAACATGAGCTTTTGTCTGTATATGCTACTCAACTGCTTGAGAAGGAGCATTCAGGCTGTCATGCATTGCTTAGGGACGATAAGGTATATATACTATCAAGTACTTTATTATGTATTTCTCTATTTATATGGATGATCTCTGCAACTGTGTATCTTTGAGCTAAATCTCAGCCATTGTCCATTAGGTGGATGATTTGTCAAGGATGTATCGACTCTTTTCAAAAATACCTCGAGGTCTGGAGCCTGTGGCCAATATATTTAAGCAGGTGGGCTGTTACTTTGGTATTGCCTTGTAGAAATTTGTGATGTTTCAAAAAATTTGAGCTTATTTCCATCAATTTGCATATGTGCTGACTTGTTATGGATTCACTATCCCAGCATGTTACTGCTGAAGGTACCGCATTGGTTAAACAAGCAGAAGATGCTGCAAGTAACAAGAAGGTTTGTTCCTCTTCAAATTAGTTCTCTAGTGTTATTTGGTTCTGTTCAATTTCTAATCAGTAAGATCTTTATCTTAAGATGTAGTTCTGTTATTGTTAAGCACAAATGATTCTCTATATATTTGTTGTAGGATTTTATATATTCATGGGATGGAAAAAATTATTAGAATCCACTACATTTAATGATTGATTTGGTGGATCAGTAATATTTCTATGTATACATTGGTTTAGTAAATAATTAAATACACCGATAGGGAAGTTTCTTTTTTTTTTTTCAAACTTTGTTCGCCCATGGCTTAGCAAAAACTTGAAAGACATTTCAGAGCTCGACTTTTGGAGTATTCATGTTTTCTTCTAAGGTTCTTGCAACCATTTCTGGAAGATAAAATTACATTAGATTTCTCCTCTCAATTTTTCCTATACATATCATGGAAAAAAAATTCCTCCCTTTGTTTACAAGTTCAATCGAGCACAGATGTGTGAAATTCTTGTTAATATATAGAATTTTTATATTGTGGTTTTGAAAGATGTTCTTATTTTCTTCATGGAGAAGCCCCTAGAACCTTTTCTGTTTAGCTTTAATTGGTTATCATTGTGTAAGAAAGAACTGCATGGTTTCACATGTTCCTTTAGGTTTTCCTTCATAGGAAGAGACCTTTTATGGTGTATATGTGGTTTATATGTTTTTATTTTTTATGTGACATAGGCGTTCTTAAGTTTTATATGTGGTACTGATGATTTTATGTTTTATATGTGGTTTATTCTTCATAGGAAGTTACCTTATTTGCCCTTTGTTAACAAAAAGAATTCTTCAGAAACAAGAGAATGCTGCAGTTTCTTTTTGGCTAAATAATATATGCTGTAATAACCTAGCAACTATAAGTCATTTGCCACTTTATTACCTACTACATTATTAGGAGTACAGGTGTGTAAATTTGTAATTGCTTCGTGTCTTTTACAGGCAGATAAGAAAGATGTTGTTGGGATACAGGAACAGGTAATTTTCTGAATTTATTCACTTTAATCGTGTTTCTACAAATTGAAATTATTTGTGTTTTTGGAATCCAGGTATTTGTCAGGAAAGTAATCGAGCTCCATGACAAATTCATGACATATGTGAACGACTGTTTTCAAAATCATACACTTTTTCACAAGGTTTGAAAATAATTATCTCGATAGCTTTAGTATTTATTTTACCCTGCCTTCAACTGTAGCATTTTGTGATTAGTTTTCTTTGTCCAATCTATAGGCTCTCAAAGAGGCATTTGAAGTTTTCTGCAACAAAGGTGTTGCTGGAAGTTCTAGTGCAGAGCTTTTAGCTACCTTTTGTGATAACATTCTTAAGAAGGGTGGAAGTGAAAAGTTGAGTGATGAAGCTATTGAGGAAACACTAGAAAAGGTGTTGATTTGTGTGTATTTCATCTCAATATCAATTATGAATTATGATTGTGTTTTGAATGCTATAATGGGGTTCAACAAAATATTTTTAGGTGGTGAAACTGCTTGCTTATATCAGTGATAAGGATTTATTTGCTGAATTCTATAGGTCAGTTTACCAAAGTACTAGTTGGTTATTAATCCTGGTATTGAAGGATCTACATTATACTTAATTCTTCTTACTGCTTCTCTTGACAGGAAAAAGCTTGCTCGGCGCTTGTTATTTGATAAGAGTGCCAATGATGAACATGAGAGAAGTATCCTGACAAAGTTGAAGCAGCAATGTGGTGGCCAATTTACATCAAAAATGGAGGGGATGGTCAGTTTTTATATTTTAACGTATTCTGAACAGCATCCTTGCAACACCAATTTTTATTTTTATTTTTTAAAGAAATAATAATATTATTATTATAATTTATAACCCTATTCAACTATTTCAGGTCACGGATTTAACACTAGCCAGGGAAAATCAAACCAGCTTTGAGGAATATCTCAGTAATAATCCAAATGCAAATCCAGGGATTGACTTGACAGTGACTGTCTTAACTACTGGTTTCTGGCCAAGTTACAAATCCTTTGATCTTAACCTTCCGTCAGAGATGGTAGAGTGCCGGACACATTAAACGTTATGTGCTGCAGAAATCATAACATCTCTTAACTTCTTCATTGTTATTTGTGATTTTCTTCTAGGTTAAGTGTGTGGAAGTATTTAGAGAGTTTTACCAAACAAAAACAAAGCACAGGAAACTTACTTGGATATATTCATTGGGGACTTGTAACATCAATGGAAAATTTGAGCCAAAGACAATAGAGCTTATTGTGACAACGTATCAGGTTATGTGAGAGGACAACTTAGTTACTCGTTTATGCCGCCTATGATTGATAGTTAAGTGATTAAAGCTTTCTGACCTTATATTGTAGGCTGCTGCTCTGTTGCTGTTTAATGCCTCTGATAGGTTGAGTTACCAGGAAATCATGACTCAGTTGAACCTATCTGATGATGATGTTGTTAGATTGCTTCATTCACTTTCATGTGCTAAGTACAAGATTCTAAACAAGGAGCCGAGCACCAAGACAATCTCTCCAACTGATATTTTTGAGTTCAATTCAAAGTTCACTGACAAAATGAGAAGGATCAAGGTACTAATTCCTTCACCCTGTATCCCTTTTGTGTTTGTGTTATATGTGACAGCCCTACTGAAAATTCATGAAGTTCTCACTTATACTGATTCTGTTACTGAATGTAAATAAAGATACCTCTTCCTCCTGTGGATGAGAAGAAGAAGGTCATTGAGGATGTTGACAAGGACAGAAGGTATGCCATCGATGCCTCAATTGTACGTATTATGAAGAGTAGGAAAGTCTTGGGATATCAGCAATTGGTCATGGAATGCGTTGAGCAATTGGGTCGAATGTTCAAGGTAACCTTGAGATGCAATTGTTCTTCATTTTCACCATTTTTCTCTCTCTGAATGCTATTATCACTCAAATGTTATTTTTGACTATGCAGCCTGATGTAAAAGCAATCAAGAAGAGAATTGAAGATTTGATCACTCGTGATTATCTTGAAAGAGACAAGGACAACCCGAACCTTTTCAAATACTTGGCCTGAATCAAAACAATCAGCATGGAACACCTCTCGAGCTTGAACCACTGTAAATGCTGCCGAAGGTTTCCATGACTTCATTTGATTGTTTAGTAGATGGAAGGGCTTGAGAATTATTGTACATTTCCACCTAAAATCAGGTAAGAACCATTTCTGCAGATGTGTCTATTTTGAGGAAAAGATACTGTAGTTGACAGTTCTGAGCAGTGACAAAATCCATCTCCCTTTTAATTTCCTTAGCTCGTTCGTATCGTAGTCTTCAGATTGGGTTTTCTAAGAATTAAATGTAAAGATTTCATAAAAGTAGTCTCTCTCAGGTTTACTGTGTTGAGTCTTCTTTTTATTTCCTATGGGATGTAGTTTCGGAAGTATATCGGCTATTGATGCTGTGGGTTATATAATCTCTCGTTTCGTGGATTACTTCGCCAAATGCTGGATCTCTAATCCTCCTGTTTAAACATTGATGGGATCTTTTGCTGCATTGCATGGACGTTTTCAGGTTCTAGCAGAAGTGGATAAGTGGGAGAAAAGGCATAATTGTTTCTTGAACATGTTTATTGTGGGAGAAATTTGAATTCTTCTTGTTCCAGATTTTACATTTTGGCAATTTATTGGGCAAATATATCTGTTATTTGGTAGGAAAATTGGTTGAAAACACGATTCTTGTATAAATTTTATTTCGGTAGGGATTGAGCTCTCTAATTTAATTTTATTATTAGATTATGAAGATATAAGTTTCTCATCATTTACCTCTTGGCTTCTGCACATCAGACTATTTTAAAATGAATTTGTGGCAAATTACAAACTACAACATTGGGTTTTATTCTGTTTGTTAAAAACAATTAAGTTTGGGAAAAGGGTCTTTCCACCCCTATTTGTGTGTTTGCACCTAGCTATTTGATTTTTATTTTTTTTATCTCACATTTTACCATCTTAACTTTATTAAAATGTTCATATAATAAAGGAAAAGGAAAAACGAGAATTAGTGAGGGGACAACTGACTATTATATGAAATGTATCAAAGGCTTATAATAAATTAAAACCTACAAGTTCAGGTGTATTTTTGAGCATAATTAAAAGCGAAACAAATATTTCGTAAAATAAATGAACTTCAAAGATTCATGTTTAGTAATGTATTTTACCAATGATACGTGTTCAATTCTCTTTATTTATCAAATCGACCTATTTTGTAAAATAATTTCAACATATCTTTTTGTGTATTCGAGGTACAGTTGTTGCAAAAAGGTATTACAAAATGACAGTAGGTGTTTCCAAAAATAGTTGGTGTAGATTTTCTCATCTTAAAAAGTTCTCTTAATCGGGATTAGTTGGTAAAATTATCGGATACTGAAAGTTGAGATTTTTTATTAAAGAGTTTGTTTTATAGTATACTAGTAGTATTAATACACCAGTGGTTTCAGTCACTAAATCTTAAATCATTGCATCTTAACTCTTTGATCCTCTATCTTCTTTTATTCTATTATGATATTTCTTACAGATACTCCAAAAGCAAGAAGCGTAAGGCATCTACTGAGTCTGTAGCCAAGCTTCGAAAAAGCATGAGTTGACTTATCTTACAAGAAGCGGGATATCGGGATAGGTAGGAACTGAAATTCAAAAATCTATGGTTTTCCGATAGAACCCTCTTTCGTCCAAGTTGTTTCGAAATCGGAAAAAAGAAGCGATTTTTCACACAGTTTGCTCATAGTGCAGGTCCCACTTGTATATTGTATTTGGCCGAAATCATTTTCATTTTAACTTTTTTATCCACACAAAATCTTAAATCATTGCATCTTGAAACTAAAAAAAATCTAATATCATAGGACAATATAGTCTATATCTACCTTCTCCAATTATTGGATTTATCAGCCAATAACAACCATAAAAATATAATTAAATCATCTTGTATTATACATCGTGTGATGACAAATCATTTGAAATCCATATTCGATATGTTTAATAATAATAATAATAATAATAATAATAATAATAATAGCAACTTTTATCTTTATAAATATAAAAAAGTAAGACCACAAATATTCATGTAAAGCCCATAAATGTTCTCATAATAATAATTTCTTCAAATAAAATCTTTAATAAATTAAAGTTTAATACAATTACCTTTAATATGATTAATTAATGAACTTAAATTAATGTATATAAGAAACATTACTAAATATTAAATAATATGTAAAAAATATAATTATATTTTCGTAAGAAGCATACATCATACTTTTTTAAATATATATATTTATACATTACAAATTCGGTTATTTTTAAAACATTGAAAAAAAATATAAAAAATTATATTTTAGAGAAAAACAAAATGAAAGTAGGTTGATTAAAAAAATTGTTCAAACTTACTAATTAATGAAAATGAATGCGTTTTATAAAACTATGTTTTCAGTAAATTATGAAATATATTTATTATTAATGTATTATTATTAATTGATTTTGTCATTGCATCAATACTGGTTGGTTGCATCCTATTTCATTGATAGTGGTTGCATACTATTTAATCGGATATTAATTGCATGCTATTTATCGAATATTGGTTGCATCCTAAATTTATCGGATTGCATATGATTTATTAGTAATACCACACTCTTTTAATTATAAAGATTAGAATTTTGATATATTTGATGGATTTTTGTATCTCATAATATATGTGTAATCTATTTGGATGAGTTTTCGTATGTCAAGAATATATGACTTCAATTTGTAAGAATTTTGGTATCTCTACACATTTTCATATTTGAATTTGATAGACAACATGAGTCAAATAGAATATTAAATCTATTAAATACATATTTGATTTGTTCATTTTAACTATCATTATTTCAGTTATCATCCAATACAATGTCACCATTGATCCTATCTTATGATGTGATGTCTTAATACATGTTTAATATTAAGAAAATAATTACTTCAATCTATAGAAAATATACACGTTTCAGTTTAAATACTAAATATTAAATTAGAATTAACTAATTTATACATAAATAAATTAAATACTAAATTACAAATAATTAATTTACATTTATTAATTAAATTACCACAACTGTTGGTATGTTGTGATCAAACATAATCAAATGTATGTAGCAAAAAATATAATTGAAATGATCTATGTACATTTTAAAAGGACACAATGAATTTCATAAGACCATAACCAACAAGTAACAGTCCAAAATATCACTATATTTATTCCTTTTCCTACTTCTTCTTTCACATAAATTACAAAAGTTATTATGTTAAAGAATTAACATTTCATAATTATGTTTCCCCTTCTTCATATTCCTTTGAATCAGTTTGTGAAAACCACATTTAAACAAAGACGATTTTTCATATTACTAAAGCACAAGTCAAATTTTTAGAACTCATAATATAGATATAATATATAAAAATAAGTTTTAATTATGAATAATCCAACTTCATCTCATAAAATTATATTTATAAAATAACCTCAAATGTTTTTTTTCTGACATGGAGAGACAGGCATTTTAATGATGTTACATAAATATAATAAAATATTTTCTTAAAGTAATATGAATAAAAAATTCATGAATTAAATGTTGGTGCTAATATGAATAAATAAATAACCTTGAGGATCAAGAGAATGCTGAGTTGACAACTGAATGGGAATCTCATGAGATGGGGCCCACCTTATAAATTTTCTTCCAACAAATGTAAATAAATTTGCCTATTTTTCCAATTAAAATTAAAATTATTCAAAACTTGAATATTTTAGGGTTAGGAAAATTATTCTTTCTACTAATATTCCCATTGAATTCTCTGTCTAAAAATCCTCACTTCTCTCGTTTTATCGAAAAGAATCTATATTGATGCTGTCTGCTTTTCATTTTTTAGGGTTTCCGAATGATTTTCTCCTCACTTTTATTAGCTTTATCCGCACAACTAGGCTTTTATAGATTCAATAACTTGAGTAATTCCATCAAATTATGGTATTGGAAGTAATTGGTGGCTATTTATTTATTTTTGAGGTTTTTAGCTGAATGCCTTGCTCGGATTTCGCAATTACTGCTTTATTTTGTGGATGCTATTTAATTGTAATCACGTAGATGCTAGGATTTTTTCCGGGCAAGTAGTTTTTTTTTTTTTTTTGGTAATTATAAAGGAGTGAGTGTACTCTCTTGATATGGATTATTCGCGGGAAAGTGAAATGGTGTTGATTCCGACACGGTTTGTGTGGCCTTATGGTGGGAGAATGGTGTATATCAGTGGCTCGTTTACAGGGTGAGTTGATTTTGCATTCGATTATTTGTTTTTTATTTGAGTTGTGTTCATGCTTAATTACTTTACAATTACTTTATACAATTAATGGCACTTTTTTTGAAAAGGTGGACACAATGGCCAATGACCCCAGTTGAGGGTTGCCCCACAGTGTTTCAGACGATTTGTAGCCTACCGCCAGGTTATCACCAGGTTGGTGGCCTTTGTTCGTGAAGTTTACTGTTTCTTCAATGAACTGCTTGAGATTGTTTGTTATGATAGAAAGAGAATGCATTTAGTTACTTGAGGGTGATCTGATTTTGAATGACAATAACCTTATAACATGTAGTTGGCTATTGATTAGCAATTAAGAAACTAGGATATGATAAAGCTCAATTAAGTTCAGTGTTTTTGATAGATCATGTATATATGTGTGTCATGCGTGTTTGTTATGTTACGTCATGCATTTGGTGTGTTGTGCATCATAAGTTACTTGATCACGCAATCGTGTAGTATGTGTGTACTGATATTTAGTTAGGATGAGTCATAATTTTGTCCTTCCCCCCCTTATTGCTGCCTTGCTTTCGTTGCCCATCTTTGAACTTAGAACTTAGGTTGCGTGATGCTGGTGAATTGTGAATGAGCTGGAAAAGTCACTAAGCTTTAATGTATTCTTAATATTTTTAATTCTTATAGAAATACTCCATCTGTTTCACTTTCTCTGTCGGTTGCGGTTGTTTCACACAGATAAGGAGACATTTAATAACTATGCTTGCATAAAATGACCACAATACCCATTTTGAGTGCTAAATGCTTTGTATTAGTTATAGGGTTTCCAAAAAAGTCATGAGCATCTACAATAAATGAAGACCTGGTAAATAAAACGAGACAACAGCAAATTTGGAAAAATAAATTAATTCTTGTTGGTAATAAAAAACCACAATTATATTGAAATAAATTATATTTCGTAAAAACCGATAGTTCTTTGGAAACTGAGGGAGTAATTGAAAAAAATAACTTCAGTTAGTCTAGAGAATGATGAAGTGTACTAGATATGATCTTAAATGCTAGTTAAGGATTATAGTCTATGGTGTGGCTTTTGCATGATACTTGTCAAGTAACTGTTTGAATAAAGAGAAGGATTAATAACTGTCAAGTATAAATGCTAATGAATGATCATTTATTGAATAAATATAAGAAAATCTAGGTTGATATTGTAGAAAGTAAAGCCACGAGTTTATCCATAAGTGTTTGCTTGAAAACAGCAAATTGCTACCTTAGACTGATTAAAATCCGGATAGTTTTAAATGCTAATATAAATGCTTCTAATTCAGTCTCCGAAGTTATTTGTAATCCATTCACATAAATAACTGTATATAGATTAAGCTACCTAAATGACAAACTAAATCATACAGGTTCCCCATGGTAACGAGTGTTTCTTTTAATTATTGTTTTTAAGTTTTTCCTCATATCTTTATCACCTAGTTTAAATTATTCTTCACTTACCCAGTACAAATTTTAATATTTCGCGTATGTACCTAACCTATATTCTGATATTTTCCTTCTAAAGACTATGTGCTGGGACTTTTACACTGTCATGGTTTGCCAAGTTTCAAATTAGACTCCCAAACACATGCACCTGATTTGTATATAACGGCTTTTTGCCTGATTATGTAATGACATATAACTTGGCTGGTGGTGAAATATTTTTGACAGTGTATACTCAGTATGTCATATACCCTAACTACAAATACTATAGGGACAGATCATGTATCTATTTATGTGGAACTGAGTAGTTGTAAAACATTTGAACCTTGAGGAGATAAATTTATGTAGATTTTTTATTGAATACTAGCATGTGAAGTTCTTTTTTTTTTTTTTCAAACACTGCTCCTTTGTTTGCAGTACAAATTCGTGATTGACGGTGAATGGAGACATGATGAACATCAGCCTTTCATCAGTAGTAACATTGGAACAGTAAACACCATCCTCTTAACTAGGGAATCTGATTACCCTCCTCCAATGCTAAGTACACAAGTGCCTCCCTCTGGTCATGATTCCAGCATGGATGTGGATAATGAGGCCTTTCAGCGTGTGGTATGATATTGTTGCATTCACTTTTACCTTTTCTTTTTTTCATAATTGTCTCATACAAATAATTTCTGAACAAGAGGTTTAAATTACTGTTTGGATAACCTACTCCAACAAAAATAACTATATATTTTCTGCTCCTCAAGCGGATATGTGGATATTTGATGTTCTTCGAATCTTTCCCTGCCTTTTAGTTGTCCAAGGTGAGCATCTGCAAGCAAAAATCCTAGAATAAAAGGTTGGCCTTTTCTTTTTGGTCACTTACATAGCTTGTACGATAAATAATAATATACCTTCAACTCCATTACTGCATGTAGCTGTAATGACAACGATGAATTAGAACTATGGAAACATATGACATATTTACTGATAATGAAGAACTTAAGAATATTTCAATTGTCCTGAACTAATGATCATTAACAGGACTATTGAGATTGAAAGAAGCTTGTTGTTCTGAATTGCAGTCAAACTGATTTCAACCATGGCCCTCCCTGAATATTTTTGGCAGTGTGATAATATCTCAAAAAGTTGTTTATTTTCCTTTTTTTTTTTTTTTCACATTCAATCATAGTAAAATCTAGCTCTTATAAATTATCTTGGTCACAGGTTCGACTGTCAGGTGGTGCATCTCCTGCACCCTTTCCAACAATATCAGATGCTGATTTAGAACTTTCCCGGCATCATATAGCTGTATTCATGTCAGCTCACAAGGCTTATGAGCTGCTCCCTGAATCTGGGAAGGTCTGGGTGATCCTTGTCAGTCCTACTTTTGTCTCTTCTCCTTGATTTTATGTCTTAAGTTTTTGTATTTGATGGATTTACTTGGATTGATTTTCAGGTTATTGCTTTGGATGTTGAACTGCCTGTAAAGCAAGCATTCCATATTCTGCATGAGCAGGTATTTTTCTTATTATTGAGAGTTGATCGGTTAACATTTTCTTATGAGCAATAGAAACTGAATGAGGATCTGCTGGATCTTTGATTCCATTTCTTAATGAATCAGAGGAACTATAACTTCCTTGCCCCCATCATGATAGTGTTCTGGATGTATCTGTGTGTCCACTCTTTGTGGTGCTTTTGTTTACCATTTTTTTTTTCCCGTAAACTTATAACTCTTGTAAACAAAATTCTTTCCAGGGAATCTCTATGGCACCCTTATGGGACTTCTCAAAGGGGAAATTTGTTGGAGTTCTCAGCGCACTGGATTTTATTTTGATTATGAGAGAGGTAGAGCCTTCCATCATTATTGTGAATAACATATATCTTGTTACAGCTCCATCCCTACCCACCCCCCATTTTCGCCCATTGCGGAATGCTTTTTCCCTGGTTTTGTGCATTCTGAATGTATTGAAGTAATCTGTCACTTCTAGACAATATTTGTTGCTACCTTGTTTTGTTTATGTGGTGTTAAACTAGATTTGACGTGTAAAAAAGAATTTTTGTTTCCTCACTATATGGTGTTTTGGAGCTTTGTTAATATTGTAGTAAATTTAAATCAATAACTTTGTATTGAACTCCCTGCCAACTGCAACAGGAAGGGAGAAATCCTGATTTGGGAGTAACGTGTTGTACTAAAGTCAATATGCAGTATACATCTGATGTGTACTTTGTCAGCAGTTCAAAATCAAAGCATATTCCACTGTACTCCCAGTGAGATGGTAAAACTAAGTTGGCAGGAAACTGTTCTTTCTAATCACTTTGGATATTTAAAGAATTGATCTGCTCCATCATCACGTAAATGATGAGTAAAAAGCTCATTTGATCGTATGCTACAGGAATCTGATCTGAAAGTTCCACAGTTAATTTTGATAACATAACCATTGCATGTAAATTTAGGATTTTGCTAGTCGAGAAATTGATTAAAATGTAGAAAGAAAGTACTAATCTTCAGAATTTTTCATTTGGTCTGTATCTGGTTCTTCTCTTTAATTTTGAAATGAGAGTTTATTGGAAAGGAAAGCATTTGAATCACTCTTAATATTTTGTGCTTCCAAAGTGACAAATAATATTAAAAATGAGCTCATACATCTTATGTCAATGTTAATATTAAATTGTTTTGTAGAAGGATGCTTGCTACAGATTCAATAGTTCTTTTTTGCAGAATACCATGACTTCCTTTTGTTTTGGAGCATCCTTTGTCTCCTATTTTACTGGTGTCTGCTCTCAAAGATTTAAATATGTTCTCAATGTGTGTGGCAGCTTGGCAGTCATGGATCTAATTTGACAGAGGAAGAGTTGGAGACACATACTATATCTGCTTGGAAAGCGGCAAAGTCTTATGTGAATAGTCAAATCAATGGGGAAGGAATTGTTTCAAGACAACTTGTACAAGTAAGCCTTCATGTCGATCTGCTGACTGTAGAAATTGTGCACCTTGGACCTGTTGTTTTATAATTGCATGGAGTGGATGGGGTGGAATCGATTTTGTCTTTGCACTGATTACTTGTCTTCATATTTGAAACTAATATTGATCAAAGATAAGTAGAATGTTGGACATTTGTGCCATTGTCATGATTGAAGCTGTCCACATACTAGGAAAGCTTTTTTGGACTTCCTACTCGTTTTTTGTTTTATTTCCATGACTTTTGAAATTCATATATGTATTTGCATATTCGGTTGTATTATAACTTGTGTGATCTCATCCCCACAAATGTATCCTTCTACCTGATCTAGTGGATATATTTGTTAAACATATTCTTGAATCCACTTGATTTCCCATTTATGCTCCAATAGCTTGGGCAAAAGTTTTGTGTGGTTATAGAATTCTCTTTCATGTTAACTTTATGAAGTTTCCAGGCTGGGCCAGATGACTCTTTGAATGAAGTTGCTTTGAAGATTTTGAAAAATGGTGTAGCCACAGTTCCCATTATTCATTCTTCTTCAGCAGATGCCTCAAACCCACATCTGTTACATCTTGCTTCACTATCTGGGATACTCAAATGTGAGCAATGTGAATCCTTATGTATTCGACTGTGAATTTTGTGTCCATAAATTACTGTCTATTTATGGTGTGTGCTCGTATTGTAATTAATATGTTTCGTTATTTTACAGGCATTTGCCGGTTTTTTAGGCATTCACCCAGCTCATTACCAGTTCTTCAATTGCCAATTTGTTCAATCCCTTTGGGCACTTGGGTTCCAAAAATTGGAGAGCCAAATCGCCGACCACTGGCAATGTTGAGACCCAGTGCTTCTCTTAGTGCAGCATTAAATTTATTAATTCAAGGTAGATATACTGGAAAACTGGTTATCCTTGCTTCAGTTCTTCTTCTACCTGTTTGGCACTCTACTGTTAATTGTAAGATATTATTTTTTTCTAGCCTTATCCATAAATACTCTAAATCTGAAAACAGTTTTGAATCAAGTTTACTTTTTTTCTAATTTCAGCTCCAAAAGGTTTTTAAATAGTATTATGAGGGACTTTTGTTTGTCTTTGGCCGTGGTATGGTGTTTTGTCTTGCAAATTAACTTTATAATGAAGATTTTTATATACTTGTAGCTTCTAGTCATGGATGCATTGATCATACTGCTGAAGTCCCTATATATATATATATATATATATATATATATATATATATATATATATCTAAGTTATTTTATTTAAATCCATGAATTCTACTTCCAGTAGTTGCACATTGTTTATATCATTTTTCGGTATGTAATGGATCCTTAATTCTTTTATTTTGGTGGTTCTGAATGCAAAACTACTTGAGTTATGCTGGTTTTTGCTCTAGTGTGGATTCTGCACAAACCAGCTCTTTGTCAAAGGAAAATTACTACATTTTAAGAAGTATTTGGAAGATTATTTCTTGGTCATTTCAGATTATGCAATTTCGCTTCACAAATTTATATCCTACCTATCTACATCACTCTTTATTCGTCTCATTCCTTTGCAGCGCAAGTTAGTTCTATTCCGATTGTTGATGATAATGACTCTTTATTGGATGTATATTCTCGAAGGTTGGTAATATGTTATATTGTTCTTGAGTAATACTTGAATCATCTTTTCAGACAATTTGATTTGTACCTTAAGCTATCATCATTTTGCAGTGACATAACTACTTTGGCCAGAGACAAAATTTATACACACATTAATCTTGAAGAAACAACTATTCATCAGGTAAGCCCATTTGTTCTGTCAGTATTTTGTTTATACTCTTCCATATTTCTTATATATTTCGTCTATTTCTGAAATTGCAGGCATTACAGTATAGAGATGACCCATTTTCAACGTATGGCTCCAACAATCAAAGTTGTTTTATGTGCTTACGATCGGATCCACTTATTAAAATCTTGGAGAGATTATCCCAACCAGGTTCTCTTCTTTATTTTCAAGACGTTCCTCATACTTTCTAGCCATGTATTAATCCCACATTTACATGTCCTTGAATTTCACGTAAGTTTCGCCTCATTTGGTTTACTCGTATGTTTCCAGGGGTGAGGCGGCTTGTTATCGTTGAAGCTGGAAGCAAACATGTAGAAGGTATCATTTCATTGGGCGATGTTATCCGCTTTCTCATGGTTAGTTAAACAATGCAACGATCAATCCTGTGGTGGCGTCTTTCGTGTATACAGTGGTTTGTTGTCTCATTGATGGCCTGGTTTTAAGTTAATAGGCTGAAAGATGAGAAATGTAATTGGACATAGTTGTCCATTACCTAATTTGTGTCTCTAGTATCTCAATTTTTTGTCTAAAGAGTAAGACAGACAGACAACTGCAAAAGGTTCAGTTCTGCTGCTGCTATTGAATGTGGGAAAGAAAATAAGAAAAATGGGGATAGGAAAATTGGATGATTGTGACTTCTCTTTACCTCTTTTATAGCAAGTATATATAATCATTGGCAGTGCTTTGGTTATAAAAATCAGTTTAATCACTGTTAACTGCCATAAAAGGATTTCAACCACAAAATTCAATGTAAAAATAGAAGATATATTACCAAGTTTAGGAGAAATAATTAACATAACAAAAGTCCTCTACAATGTCCAAACAAAGAATTAGTGAATTATTGGGTTTGGGTTCAGCTCGATCTGGATTCATTTTTTTTTTTTTTTTTGCCGTGATCTTATGTTATGTTAATTATATATTTATGTTATATTTATTATACATTTATGTTACACTACTCATATCTTTATGTTTAGATATTATAACCTAGATATTATGACCTTGGTGTAATATTTAAACTTAAAAAAAAAAATCGCAGACCTTTATACTATGTTAATCATATATTTATGTAACACTTTAATTTAAAAAAAACAAAAAATTCAAGTTTGGATACAATGTGTATATGTTTTACCTTTATATGATATTACTCATACCTTTATAAGATATTATTTATACTTTTATGTCAACATAATCATACATTTATGTAATATATAAAAGTACAACTAATATAACTAAAAGGTATACTAACATAACTAAAAGATGTGATTAATATCACTAAAATATATGAAATGTATTAATAGCTATCTAAAATTTCTAAAAAGTATAATTAATATAATATAAATGTAAGACTAACATAACATAAATGTATTATTAACATAACATAAAAGTACAACATATGAGAGTGAATTTGAATGGGTTTGGGTGCACCCATCTAAGATACGGAGATGCGTGCAAGCGCATGGGTGGCATGTGGAGACACGTTCAAATGAGTTTGGCTCGAGTCGGATCGAGTAGAATGTATGGATCTCTGATCCATGCAACAGGTGTATAAAAGTTTTTTTGACATAAAAATATATTGAGACTATCTCACTAATCCCTCTATATATCAGTCATGCTACCCTATCCACCATGGACACATTAATATGTATCCGCGGTTAATGTGTTAAAAATCTAATAAACCTATTAATTTTATTTTCATATAACGAGGAAATGTGATCATTATACGTTATCGATAGATACATTAAAAATTGTCCATGATGGGTATTTTAACATCTCTTAGTCATCTGAATTATGTTTGTAATAACAAATGCCCAGTTCATGTTTGGACAATAAAGTACTAAACTAAACATCCCCTAAAAATGATAGACCACGCAGAGAAATACTATTTTTTACTGCATAAGGTCTTAATATCAAAAACTTCATTGTTTTAAGAAAAAGGGAATAATGATTTTTCAAAGTACAAGAGATACAATAATTGATAAAAACTTTATTATTTAAATTGCCTACTATATTGAGGTTTGATAATTTTGGATTTTAAATTTTCAAGCCGACAATTTAAAATTGTAACTTTGCGAATTGTACTCAATTTCAACTTGAATCGTTCAATTGGATTAAAATTACATGTGATCTCCTAATTTCAAGGTTTTTGGTCCAAATTGCTTAGATGACTGTCACTTTATACATGTATCATTTGATTGTATAAAATGGTTGATGTGAACTAAAAATTATTAAAAGAAATATTAAAATATATTAAAAGAAAAATAACTATATATTTAAAAAAATAAAAATATTACAATAAAAAAAGGCAACTTGGGTTTTTTTTTGCAGGAACAATAGTGACAATAAAGACTGAAGCTTTTCCAGGTTTTGATGTTTTACACAAAGCATTTTCCTTTATTCTGGTTCATCAAAATGATTATCATCTTCGCCTTTAAACTGCAACCTTGAATCTGATGAACTACAGAAGGTAATATCTAGACCAACTTGACTAAATGCCCATGATTTGAGAACTCAATTAATAGCATTAATCAATAATGATATGATCCACATTAATCAACTTGACAAAAGGAAATCCGGAGCAACTATATTCAATAAATGTTTTTCTACATAATTTCATCAATAGAATCCTTAAGCTTGAGAAAAAGCATCAAAGGCTGGAGCTTCATCTAAAAAAGATCAAATATATCTCAATCGAAATCATTGCTAATAAAACAGTATAGTTGTGAAACTAAATCTTCATCCATGTCAGCAGCCAAGATCTGGGTACTGGGCATTTCTGCCAGAGAATAACCATTCATAAGCCACATACTTAGTAAAATTGTATTCATTTCTTCCAAACTCTCAACTCATAACTGTGAAGCTATTTCACATTCACTGGAACTACAGTTATGATATATGAGATATATAAGACAACCAAGTATTAACATATTAAAGTAAGTTTAAGGTTAAAATTGAAGTGTATATTGTAATCTGTTTATTCATAAACCAGTACAGCAGTACAGTTATACTCTAGGCATAAAATGGCTTTGTAAAGTAACAATAAACTCTCAGTATATAAGGTGAGATTGATTAAAAAAAAACTAAATAGATTGTAAAAGACTAAAATGTTTTATACTCTTTTTTAAGGAACAGATTATATTTCATTCTGTTGAGACAGTCGAACACATTTTCACTCGTTCGGCCGAGGCAGTCGAACAATCTCAAATGGGGTCGGCTTACTAGGGCCTCCCGTATTGTTCGTTTTTCTTGAATTTTCTCCCAACAACTTACGATTTTTTATAAAATTTCATCAAAATTAACTATTATTTCGCTAACTTATTACTATCCCATTAAAATACCCATAAAATTTTACTTCCTATATTGCATTTTAAAAACTTTTCGATGGACCGAACAAAATTGAAGATGATAAAATTACGAAAGTGGTGAACTTCACAGACAACTAACTAGGAAAGTAATGATTTTTTTTTTCTTATTGGTACAAGAATGAACAAAAAAATCACGTCTCTAGTTTTGAATTCACTGGTAATTGGTCCAACTGCTGACTTTCCTTGGATTTAAAGTCAATAAATATATTAAACTTTAGAAAATAATAATTAATTCCACATGCCAATTTTAAAATGTCAAAATTAAAATATATCTAATAAACGTAAATAGATCATTTTAGAGTACATCTTAATATCATAAATAAATAACAATATTTTATGCATAATATAATACCCATATGCATATAATCTTTTTTAAAGATTTTAAATCAAATAATACAAATGCTCACCCTTAAAAGGTTATAAGAAAATGTTAAAATATATATTGTGGATAATTCTTAATATATTTATCCTTATTATTTAGAAAGCGAAATTAATAAATTTATTATATTTTTGACATATTAGTCATGACACATTAATATGCAGCCACGCTAAAGACATTTCTTTAAAAATGTTCCTTAAAATAAAAAAACATACGTTTGGACTTTGAGGCCCAAAATATTCTGAGCTTTCAATATAAATTTTAATGGGCTTCAAGGCCCTATAAGGACTACCGAACAGGCCCAATACTCTAACCAGGACTTTCTTCTGAGACATTTCCACGTAAACTTTAGAAAATATATGTCATGTGGCAAAAAAATTAAAAGTAATTTTAGTGAATGAAGATTAAATTTGAAATTATGTTCACATATAATTTTATAAATAAATTTAACTGTCAATGCACTCATAGAAATAATGAAATACTTTTGGAAAACAATTTTATTAGTTTATAATCATGTCATCCATTGATTTGAAAGATGATGAACAAATAGTCCATTCATAAGGAGAGAAATGGAGAGAAATATAAAATATTCATCTACCTATTATAGATATGTGTGTTAATGTATTAAAATCATATTCACTGATTGGTTAATCAATTATAATTCTATTTTGTTTTATGAAAAAATAATATATACTCCATCCACAATAAATGGTTGGTTTAGAAAATAAAATTTGTTTCTCTTTATTTATTTTATTGCCAATATAATTAATGATATTTATGCCTCTGCCTCTTGTTTTAACTACACTTTCATTATGTATACTAAATGCTAGGTAGTAATGCAGTATAGTAATTTATACACAATTATTCCCATCAGATATATTATTTTCAAATCTCTATGAAATATAGTTAAATGACAATGAGTGTGCAATTAATGTACATACAATTCAGATCGATTCGAGTTCGCGTGTTTTTTATTTTTTGCTTCAGGCCAAAACCTTTATGTTGTATAGGTCTGACCTTTATATTTCATTATCGTGATCTTTATGTATAAATTTCATGACCTTTATGTACAATAACTTAGAAAAAAAAAAGAGTTTCAACAAAATTTATATAAGGATATCTTTATGTAATATTCATATGACCCTTATATACAGACATCCAATATATATGTACAAATTTTACTGAAATTCTTCATTTTTCCTTAAATTAAAATATATAAACATCACAACATTTATACATAAAAATCAATATATGAAATAAAACTCGTGGATCGGGATTGGATTAATAGGATTGCACCCGGTACACTAAAGAATTAGTAAATCACAATTATTATAAAGTGGAGAAAGTATCTAAGTTTGATTAGTGTAAATAAATGAATTGTAAAATCACATTAGTTTCCATGTGTTGACTTAAGAATAAAATAGTTGGTGGTCCAAAAATTGGGAAAAGAGAAAATCTAAATAAAAAAAGCAATAATGTGTGTTCTTGGGGAAATTGACATGAATCCCTACTTCCATTATAAAATCTTGAAGTGGGGCCCGCCGATATTTGGGGCTATAATAATAGTTACAAAACCTATGACGCGCCGACGCATAGTTGAGGAGCTGCAATCGCATGCGGCCACGTTATCCTGCGCCCACCCAATCAAATATTTTCTATAAAAAGTGCGTGCGCTCTCTCTCTCTCTCTTCGTCCCACGCTTTCCATATATATGCCAAAGTCTAACCATGTCCACCTAATAATTTTCAAGTAAATATTTATTGTACCCCGAACTCGGGTCGTTCAAATCGAATCGGTCATAATTACTTTTTGGAGGGTATTGTCGGTTAGGATAAATTGAGTTGAAAAGAATTTGGATTGATATCCATCTTTTCAACACAACTTAAGAAGTTCAAGAAGTATATTTGAAGAAGAATCCTTCAAGTTCAAGATCTTTGGAAAAAGAAGACAAATCTATATAGAATTAAATTCAACCTGTGCAAGATCAATCTGATATGATTATATCGAAATCCTTAAAATTGGGCTAATCTATATACTTTTCTAAATTTTATAATCTTTGACTTAGTCTTGATATATGAAAAACATATTCAAAATTCATTGTATTAGAGTAATAGAACTGATAAAAAGCAAGAAAATATAATTGGGTTTGTCAGAATCGACCGGACAGGCTTACGAGCCCAATCTTGTCTCTTATATTCATTTTTTGCTCTATTTCATTCAACTTTTATCCAACGGGCTTTCGAACCCAATCTCGTATTCATTTTTTTGTTCTATTTCATTCAACTTTTATTCGATTATTTGGTGTTTCACTCAGTTCATTCCATGTAAATTTGCATGTCAACAATATTCATATTTTATTTGAAATTCAAAAAATATGTTTTTTTCATCATAAAAATACAAAACTTGCATGTATACATAAATGGGAGTAGATCTTATGTGATACGGTCTCACATAAATCTTATATGATACAGTCTCACGTAAGATCTTATATAAGACGAAGTTCATATAAATTAATAAGATAGGTCAACCCATTCAATATGATCTTATGTGAAATCGTATCACATGAGTTTTTGTTTTTTATAAATAAACAGTAAAATATTATATTCCATAAAATTTGTCAAAAGGAACCATTAATCTTTCCTTGTTCATTCTCCAAGAAAATTAGATGCAATTAGGCTTATAAATACTTGAATAAGTATTCATTAATATTTGGACCATCTTATTTAAAATGCCATACTTATATTCTTCGAAGTTTTGCACTGCATGTTATATTGTTGCACCATATTTTTATGGTAGCATTCAACTTTTCATAATGATTTTTTTTTCTTCAAGTATAAGTATGAATGTAGTTGTTGGTTTAATTAAGTATTTCTACTTTGTTCTTTTAATATGTAATAGCCATACAACTTTCTAGGCCCTTTCTTGCCTTTTGCTAGGCATGCATAACCACAACTAATTAAATTAGTGTTAATTATTTCTTTGATATGGTTAATTTTATTTGTTATATCTAACATTTTTTAAGTATTTAGTCATTTAAATTTTTATATATTCTATATTTTCCTTAATATTAGATCTTATCATTTTAATCTTATCTTCATAATCAGTAGTTGACATTAATAAAAATAAAAATAATAATAAAACAAATTAACATTTTAAAAAAATGAATTGAAAAAAAAAGTAATGAAAGAAATATACGTATCAATGGGAAAATTATAAATTTAGGACACTATTTTTAAATAATTTACTAATGAAAGACAATAACTTTTTGAGCCTTGACACTAAGATACTAACTTTTCAGTATGGATGATTTTAGAAAAAAAAACTTGTAATCATGATTTTCAAGTCCAATTGTATGAGATTTGAGTTTTTGCTGAAGTAATTTGCACCAAAATTCCTATGATTTGGCCCCAAATTCATGATTTTGAGTTTTTTGTTCTAAAACACCAAATTGAAAAGTTAGTGTTCAATGTTGGGGCCCGAAAAATTAGTGTTTATTGACGTCAGAATTTGTAAATGAATAATTCCCAGTCTAACACTCAAATTATATGAATTCAGATTGAAATGAAGCAAATTAGATCAAAAAATGGATGAAAATGATGTGTTAAAGTGCAGAAAATACTGGCCCGGAGCCTACTCGGGCAAATTAGGTCAGCTGATCTTGGACGGTTTTTGATGATCGAGCAGGATCGTATGTAATTGCTTAAAGAAATGAGCTCTCTAGTGCTTAGTATAAAAATGTTCAAACCCTTTACAAGTTGAAATCACATCTATTTATAGCTAGAGGGAAGCCCAAGTAGTGGGGATCGTATCCACATCTTTTGTGATTTTCGCCTACTTTCGAGGGAGTGGGCGGTTAATCACTCACGATCTCTCATCAGTTGGCAGCTCTCATCGTGTGCATTAATAGCAATAAAATATATAACTAAATACAAAATTAACATTGTAAAAAAAAACCTAAAAAACAAAAACAAAAACCAAAATAAAGAATGAAACATCATTAATCTAATAAGTAACTACATAAAAATTAATTAGAAAAATTCAAATAAACAAGAGTAAAAATAAAATATCTACCAACCGTTGGCATTAGTTATAATAACGTAAATAACTAAATAAAAACTAACATTTAAAAAAATGAACTAATTGAAAAAAATAAAAGTAAATAAATAAATATGTGTTCGTGTAGAAAATAAGTTTAAAGAAAGTATTAACACTTGTAAGAAACCCACATAAGAAAATGAATCATTTAATATAATTCAAGAAGGACAAATATATCATTATATAACAAAAAAATGAAGTCAAAAAATAATAAAAAATGCTTAAAAAGCATATGCACAACACATATTAATTTTAACAGAATTGAGAATTTCGGACTATATTTAAGAATTCACAAGAAAATTTCATGCAATTTTTAAAATATAAAAAAGTTTCACGATTGGTATTCCAAAATTTCGGACTATATTTAAGAATTCACAAGAAAATTTCATGCAATTTTTAAAATATAAAAAAGTTTCACGATTATTATTTCAAAACATAAGAAGATTTGGCGTAATTATCCTAAAAATATATATGCCAGACCATTATCTCTAGTTATAAAATGTAAAAGCCAGACAAATAAACAATTTTTTCAAAGAAAATGGTTCGATATATAAAATTTTAATCATTTAAAATCACATGGGTATTTATTGAATCTTAATCGTTGATCTAAACCCTTCACAAACCGTTGATATGATTAAATAATTACACTCACAACAGAATTCAACTGAAAAAACCTCCATCGTGATGTCTAATCACGTGAACATAATTTTTAGCAACTGATTAATTAATTTCCACAGTCCCCTTCATGTGTTTGTAAAAGACTTTCCTATATTTTATTTACAAAAATATTAGAAAAGTAAAATTAAACAAATTAAATAATGTTCTTCGTATCCGTATAGTGATTTAATTGATTGGACCGATTGGCCCACCTAACAACTCAACAATTTTATTTGATCATTTTGTAGTACACTAATAATATTAATACATCAATGTACTTAGTTATTAAATTTTTTATTATTGTATTATAATCCTTCATTTTCAATTTATTTTTTTAATCTTGTTTCAAAAGTTACTGTTGTAAATTATAAAAAATTTCTCAAATAATCTAATTTCATATAATAATATAGTTTATATCTATTTTTTCTAACAATTGTATTTATCCTTTAATAACAATTGTAAAAGCACAATTAAATCTTTTTGTATTATAGAGCGTGTAATGACGAGTTATTTGAGACCCGGACAAATATCATATTTGCATGAAGGAAATATCACTTCATCATATCACATAAGGCTAATATGTACTTGTACATTGTACAAAGAAAGATGCCCTTTTCATATGTCACTAAAAACTTTGTAATTATTAAAAAAAAAAAACATCATCATGGGTATATATTTCTTGGAAATTAGAGTGGCAAGGATTGAAAACCAATCACAATCTCTACAATTCAATTGATCACAATTCGAAATAAGATTTATAGTAATTTGCAATCTATGTTTTAGTAATTATAAAGGGGTATTATATGAAACCGTTTCACTAATCTGATTAACCAAAATAACTAATTGAAAGTTACAAAAATATATAAATATATTGAAAGTTACAAAAATATATAAATATATTGGAAAAAAAAAGTATAGGGGCAAACCAGTCATTTGATCCACCGACGCCTCACAATTACTGTTAGGGCGCCTATTTGGCGCGTAATATAACTGACAGAAGCATAAATATTGTCCCAAAAGAAAAGGAGAAAAAAATAAAATAAAAAAGTGAATAAGAAAAAAATAAAATAAAAAAATGAATAAGAAAAAAATAATAATAAAGAGAGAGAAACAAACAGGCCCTAAGGGAAAAAAGAGAAAAAGACGAAATAAAAAAATGAAAAATAATTAAAAAAGGAACGATTTAAAAGTGCACAAAAATCACATGAGTGTGGACTATATAAAAGGCTGACTCTGTTGAAAAGAGAAAAAAGAAAACCACTAAAAAAACTAGTTTCTCTCTCTTCCATCTTTCTCTCTCTAAAACCACCAAACCCCCTCCCGATCAAACCACCTCCTTCTCAAACAATCACACACAAACAACTGTGTTTCTGGGGTGTATAGGTACGTAGATACAGTTGGAGTATATCTATGGATACGTTTACTTGTGTATTATCTTGGTAAATATCATAATATACGATTTCTCCGTATAGTATATCTTTATAGAGTGAGAGAGGGGGGAGAGAGGGTGTGTAGATGGAGAGGTATAGTACGACCCAGGCAATGGAAGCGATGCCGGTGGATCCGGTGGTGGATTGGGCGGCGTCGGGAGGCGAAATCGGGCTAGAAGGTGTGTTACATTTGAATTTCATTTAAATTTCACTTGAATTTGGGTAAAATTTACTGACTTTAGCTTTGAAGCTCGGTAATGCTGATTGGTTTGAGGGTTGATTTTGTTAATGTAGAGCCTATGTGGCAGTTGGGGCTTGGTGGTGGACCCGAATCGTACCCCGAGAGGTCCGATGAACCTGACTGTATCTATTACTTGAGGACTGGATTCTGTGGCTATGGCAATCGGTGCCGGTTCAATCATCCCCGTGACCGGAGTGCGGTAAAAACCCCAACTTTTCTAGCTTTGGTGTGCAATTTAACTTTTGATGCATGATTGGTGTGATCACTATGTTGAATTGGGGGAATTTACCGGAGTTTTATGTGGATTTGATGCTAGTTTTGGTATGAATCTACTCTTTCTTGATTTCCTTTTGGAATTGGCTTTGGCGATTTGATGCAGTAGAAACTGAAAATCTTAGAAGAAGTTTAAATTTGGGTTGGTCACACAACTTGGGCAAGCATGCATTGAGCTGAATTACGCGTGTTTCTATATGTACGAGAAAGTAATTGGATAAAAATCACGCCTTTCTTGTTTTAGTTGAGTTATATGGTATGAGATGGGTTTGATACAAGCTCAGTATAATAAATTGGAAAAAAGCATTTCCATTTCAGATTACCACATCAAATTGGTGCACTTAAACTGAATAGAATTAGGGAAATGTATTTGATTTAAATGGTAACATCACTTCAGTAAACATGCATTGATTGAATGGCTATTTTACAGGCAATGGGAGCTTTAAGGGCAAGTGGGGGCGAGTATCCGGAGCGCATTGGCCAACCTGTTTGCCAGGTATACAATTGCATGTTATTTCCCTTTCTCTTTTGGTTGGGGATGTGTTTCTAGGATGAATTCTCTCATAGATATTCAGTTAAGAGCAAAACATATCTAACAATTTACTTGGTTTATATAGGCAAAATACTTAAATTTAATTTGGTACAATATGCAGATTACTAAAAAATATATGTCAAAGTATTCTCTAATTGCTACATATTACTTTTTGACATAAATGTGCTAATTGATTACTTCATGTGGAAGTGAAACATGCAATTCTTAGATCGTACTGCCTTTTATGAACTGTCTATTTCTTGATTTCAAGCAGGGAAGTTTTCTGGTTTTCTGTAGATTTTCTTTTATTCTGAGTGGTTTTTATGGTTTGTGAAATAGGATAGTTGTTTCCATTAGCTGTTTTTTGTGCCGAATATGTACATTAGTCAGTATACTATCAAAACGGGTGAAAATCAAATTTCTACATCATCTTTTGAACCAAATTATGCTTATTTTTCAGTTTCAGGATGATTACATCCAGTCTATTGGGTTAAATCCATTTGAATTGGCATAAGTGCATTTGCTTGCTAAGTCTGCTTTAAAATTTTATTAATAACTTTTTCTCAATTAAGCAACTTCTATGTTGTTAACCATGCATGCATATTAGAACACTTTATTTAAATTTCTTTAAAGTAGTCTCTTTCTGACTTAACTAGTGAAACACAAAAAGATGTGAAGGTCCTTCTGCGTTCATGTTTTCTCTGCTTGTTGTCACAACTTCCTAATTGCAATTGCATTTGCATCTGTCTTTTTGATGAAAAAATAGATCTTATAGCAGTGTTCTTGGTTTATTATGCAATTGCTGCATGTTACATAATTAGTTTCCATGATTTAATATTCATCTAAATTATGCAATTTACTTGTATCTGATCGCAGAAAGTTCATTTATTGCCTACATACTTGTGTAGCATTCCTTGGCTGTTGGTGGTTGTGAAAGAGAAAATTTCCCCTTGCTGATCATGAGTTGATAGTGAAACTGATATGGGTGTACATTACTTGGAAAGTTAATTCTTGCCATTCTTGTTAAATGCTCTGCATTGTGAAAGCTCGTCCTTGTACTTCTGCTGGAAAAAGTCATGATCTCATGTTTGATGTTTTCTTCATTTCAGCATTTTTCATATTGTTGACTACGGCATTGATTGTATACAAAATAATTGGTTATGTTAAATGCTGATCATGCTATTCTTGTTGAATGTATCTTGTCATGATTATTGTTTTTGAATACCAAAAATTGGTCTGGGATTATCTTTAAGCATTTTAATATTCAAGACATGAAACAGTCTTGTTAGAATTAAGCATTACATCTCCATGACATGCTACACTATCTTGAATCTATTATCCTCCATGATTGATAACAAAGTATGACCTTTTAATTGTTTCCCATGAATTGTCTTTCACTCTTTTCTTGCCAATTTGTCTTATTCTGAGTGCACAATTTTCTGTTTGTAATATTTATGCTTGTGAACTGAATTTGTAGTATTACATGCGGACGGGAATGTGTAAATTTGGTGCTTCCTGCAAGTATCACCATCCCAAGCATGGAGTTGGATCTTCAGCCTCAATCTCTGTCAATTTTTTCGGATATCCTTTGCGACCGGTCTGATGTTCTTATTCATATTTTTCGCTGAAATTCATGACTTCATTTAGATAGTTTTCTCGAACCACCCAGCTCTCATAAAGTCCTTTGCTGCAGGGAGAAAAGGAATGTTCATATTATGTCAAAACAGGGCAATGCAAATTTGGTGTGACCTGTAAATTTCATCATCCTCAGCCAGGTGGGATACAAGTACCAGGCCCTACCCCTGCTGCTGCCACTGGCCACGGGCCTTTGGCTACTCAAGGAGCTGTGCCTGCACTTTACCCAACTGTGCAGTCTCCTGCTCAATCTTCTCAACAATATGGAGTAATTCCTGGAAATTGGCCGGTTGCTAGGCCAGCCATGCTTCCGGGTTCATATGTTCCTGGAAGTTATGGTCCTATGCTCCTCGCCCCAGGCGTTCTTTCCGTTCCTGGTTGGACTCCATATCCGGTAGGTGTAACTCAATCTGTTTGTTAGTTCTCAAGATCCTTGCAACTATGTCCACATTTTGTCCTAAATTATAGATGTACTTGGTTCAGGCACAAGTTAGTCCCATCGCCTCACCAACTACTCAACCCACTGGTGCAGGCCAAGTTTATGGGATAACTCAGTTACCTCCTTCATCGACTGCATACACAGGACCATACCTTTCCAGTACTTCTGCTGGCCCATCGAGCAGCAGCCAGAAAGAACATGGGTTTCCAGAGAGACCTGGTCAACCAGATTGCCAGTATTATCTCAGGACAGGAGACTGCAAGTTCGGTTATACATGTAAATATCATCATCCACAGGAGTGGAGTACGCCAAAAGCAATTTTTTTACTTAGTCCTATGGGTCTCCCTTTGCGCCCAGTAAGCACTCGATCTCTTTCAAATCTCAGTATAACAACAAAATTTACCTGTACATAGAAGAGTAAGATCTGCATGCAAGTTGTCATTATCAATTCTACTGATCATTCTTGCAGTTAAGCCTGAAAATTTGGCACAAATTTTGTAAATGTAACGGCACTCTGTTGTGTCCTTGTATGTTATCTCAAAATATCTTCAATTTGTTTGCAGGGAGCGCCACTTTGCTCTCACTATGCCCAAAGCGGAGTATGCAGATTTGGGCCTTCGTGCAAATTTGATCACCCAATGAGAACATTGAGTTATAGTACTTCTACATCTTCTCTGACTGACATGCCTGTGGCTCCATACCCTGTTGGATCGACAAACGCCACCTTGGCCCCATCATCATCTTCATCGAACTTGAGGCCAGAACTTCTTTCTGGGTTCAGCAAAGATGCCTTTGCATCAAATTTGTCATCTATGAACAGCTCAAGTGCTTCAGTTGGTTCTACCTTCTCAAAAAGTGTGCCTATCCCTCAATTTAGTGTTCAGCATTCTGGACAAGGTCCTACCTCTTCGAGTGGTGGTAGTAGCTCTTAGTCATGGAGGTGAGGTTTCCAAATCAAGTTGATGATTTGATCTATCCATCCCATTAACACTGCTACACCGCCTCCACGAAACAAACTTCCGTTTTTTGGTGCAAATCCTTTCTCTCATGCCTTGTCTCTACCAGCAATCTTCGTCCACCTATGTTCATAATCATATGGCAATCTTTTCTATTTTGAATAAGTCATACATACCCCTCATAAGATCCCGCGAAACCTCACTTTGCTTTTCAGCTAGGCTTTTAATAACAAGAACACCCAGCCGGCCTCCCATCCAGGTAATTCTTATCACTGCTCAAATTTTGGAGCTTGTTGTGTCTATTTATGCTATCTTTTTCGGAACGAAAAAGATGTATTGTCAGTTGTCATCATTCTCCACCAGATTAACTGTATTTACACCATTTCATTCCATCTTTAGGAGGAACTTATTAACTTGTCTGTGGAATGAATAATATGAAGGCGTTCTTGCTCCCCCTTTTTTTTGTATTGGGGCTTTGTTTTGAAGCATCGATAAACTCAGATAAATTATGAGGCAGGTTCTCTTGCTTTTTTAATGTAAGATCTGTAATTATGCTGTTAATTCTTGATGCTTCTTTACATTAATCATAATCCATATATCAAATAATCCTCTTTTCATTTATCTATCATGCATCTGATGTGCTTATGATTAAAGAAACAGTACAACTTCTTGATGTTTTATATCAAGAAAAAATAGTAAGAAAACAGACTTAACACCATTTCACATTGTTTGATGCATCTTCTGCAGTTCATTTCCTCATACAAATTTTTGCCAGCTCTTCTGCTACGACGTAAAATGCTTCTTCTTCCTCCATTTTCATCTTCTTGCTCAATTCCTTAGCTTTAATCCTAAGCCCTTCTCCACTCTCCTCTCCAAACACCTCATTTATAGCTTTTGCCACCTCGTTCCCATCAAACCGTCCATTCTCATCCCTTGTTACATCCACGCCAATGCCAGACTCCACCGCCAGTCTGGCATTCACCGGCTGGTCAAGTTTCAACGGCACTGCCACCACTGGAACACCGAAATATATACTTTCTGTGATAGAACTCCAACCACAGTGGCTCATGAAACCACCTACACTTGGATGAGCCAAGATTGCAGCCTGTGGTGCCCATTTCTGCACAAACATCCCTCTCTCTTTCACCCTTTCAAGAAACCCTTCTGGCAGTCCCTCTTCTGCGAAATCATCATCTCCAAGAGGCGATCTAGCAACCCATATGAAGCTAACACAACATAGCTCCAACCCTTTTGCTATCTCCACCATTTGCTCCTTCGACAAATAGTTTTCACTGCCAAACGAGATGTAAAGAGTTGAACTTTGGCCTCTCTCACTTAGCCAATTCATGATCTCTGAATCAACAACTTCTTGATCATCAACGTAAGTAATTAATGGGCCCGTAGGCACCATCTTCCTCTTGCACAAGGTCGAAAGATGATCAATGTACTTGCCCTCGATCGCCCTACAGCTTTTGATCAAGACAATATCACAAGATAACTGGAAGACCCCGTAAGCGAAGCCTTCATCCGTGTCCTCAACCTTGATGGACTTACCTCGAGTATTGTTATCCCTCATCTCATACTCTTTAAGAACTATTGCTTTGGAAGGGAAAGTGTCAAAAGTCTTGTGTGTGTGCCAGTGATGAAAAAATGAAAATGTCGCAGCACCTGTAGTAGCAAAATGAACAGCAGGAATGCCTTGTGACGAAGCAAGTTTCGCAGACCAAGGCTGCAAAACATCATATATAAGCAGATCAGGCTTTAAATCATTGATTATATCAGAAAAGATGGAAGTTGACATCTGAAAGGCCTTCATCAGGGTTGGCATAAGATGGGGTGGTATGTTCTTGGTTGTATGGTAGTGTGGAGGAAGTTCAGGCGGGTGTGTGAGACGAAGCTCCACTAGTTCTATGGAGACATCATCGTTATCAGATGAATCTTGGCTCAAATTTTTTCTGATATAATCAAGGTTGATAGCTGTGGAGCAGAAGTATATGTTGAAGTTTCTCTTAGAAAGCTTCTTGGCTAGTTCAAGAAAAGGGAATATATGTCCATGTGCTAGCCATGGGAACATCAATACTTTGAAACCAGTGTGTTTTGCAGCCATCTCTCTCTCTCTCTCAAAGGTTTCAAGATGAAGGTGGTGACAAATCAAGGACGCTCTGATAAATCACGGAGTTTGAAAAACACTAGTCTTTGTCCTCTATAAGACCAAAGTTTCAAGATCTGTTGCAAAAAACATTTATAAAATATAAATGTTACTAATGGTATAATAAAAAACACAATGGATGGGTCATTCTGATCCAATTTTATGTAAAGACAATCAGATGTTCTGGAAAATATAGTAAAGAAAGCAAGTTCTTGAAAAGTATGTTCAAAGTTTGGATTCTAGTGTTGAATTTTTTGATTTTTAGTCTTACAAATAATACCATAAACAAAGAAACAAAAATCAGCAAATGCAAGTCATATTTGTTTCCTCCTAGGTGGCATCACCACAAGGTTGAATTATTCACACTTCAAAATAAATATAGGAATGATTTTTTTATTTATTTAAATAAAGTCATTTTCCATTGCCTTTTATCATCCTGCTGCAGAGCAAAGTTTTCGGTTTGTACCATTTCGGAAAAGATTAATAGTGTTAGGTTTAGATTTGATAATTAGCAGGTGGAGGGTGATACATTATTGGCCAATATTAGAATATATGTTGTTCTTTATTCCACTGATAACACCATTAATATATAATATATAATAAAAATAATAAAATATGATATTAAGCATCAAATAAATAACACTCCAAAATAGAAATAGAAATAGAACAGAGGATTAATGGGATTCATCAGAATACTAATTAGACTTCATTTCTTGATGCAAATTCTTGAAAGCTCTTTTACCACTTCATCAATGGCTTCTTCTTCTTCCATTTTCATCTTCTCACTCATCTCTCTAGCTTTCCTCCTAAGCCCTTTTCCACTCTCCTCTACAAACACCTCTTTTATTGCTTTTGCCACTCCTTCACCATCAAAGCCTCCATTAACATCATCCCTCATCACCTCCACACCAACACCAGCCTCCACCACCATCCGAGCATTCACCGGCTGATCCACTTTCAACGGCAGCGCCACCACCGGAACCCCGAAATATATACTCTCAGTGACAGAACTCCAGCCACAATGACTCATGAAACCACCCACACTTGGATGTGCCAAGATTGCAGTCTGTGGTGCCCATTTTTGCAAAACAGTCCCTCTATCTTTCACCCTTGCAAGAAAGCCCTCTGGCAGCGACTCAACGTCGCTTCCGGAAGGCGATCTAAGGACCCATATGAAGTTGACATTGCTAACCTCCAACCCTTTTGCTATCTCCCCAATTTGCTCCTTGGAGAAGTAGTTCTCACTCCCAAATGAAATGTAGAGAGTTGAGCATTCCCTTTTCTGATCCAGCCAATTCAAGATCACATTTGACTCACCATCACTTTCTTGATTGTCGGAAAGTGAAATCAGTGGGCCAGTTGGCACAAGTTTCTTATTGCATAAAGTGGAAAGATAATCCATGTACTTGGCCTCAATCCCCCTATAACTCTTGATCAAGACAATGTCATTGGAAAACTCAAAAGCTCCATTGAAGGCAAGGCCTCGAGCTTCTTCTCCAACCTTGGTGGACTTAGCAACAGCAATCAGGTCTCTCTTCTCATGCTCTCTCAGCCTTATCTGCTCGAAAGGAAACGAGTCGAAATCACCCATTGAATACAAATGATGAACAAAGGAAGCAGAGGTGGAGCCTCCAGTGTGGAAGTAAACAGCAGGGATTCCTTGTGATGAAGCAATCTTGGCTGACCATGGCTGGAGAAGATCATAGATAAGCAAATCAGGCTTTAAATCAGAGATTATATCAGAAAAGGTGGAGGTGGACATGTGAAGGGCGTTCATGAGGGTTGGCATGAGATGGGGTGGGATGTTCTTGGTGGTGTGGTATTGTGGAGGAAGCTCAGGCGTGGGTGGGAGATGGAGCTCAACTAACTCGATTGAGGATCCGCCATTGTTGTCATGAGATGAAGCTTTGTTCAAGGTTTTAGCGATGGAATCGAGGTTGATAGCTGTGGAGCACATGTAGATCTTCAAGTTCCTGCTGGAGAGCTTCTTCGCTAGTTCAAGAAATGGGAATATATGCCCATGAGCCAAAAATGGAAACATTAGGATTCTCCTGCATCTTTCTTTCGATTTCATCTCTCTCTCTCTAGATTTCCATGATTCAGAGGAAGATGAGATGAATTTATTGAGTTTAAGGTAAGAAGATTCAAACGCTTAGTTTTTTCTAGAAGGTTTGAACACATGAATAGAAGGTTTAAAATATCCTTAATTAATGTTATAAACTTATGCAGGGATAAATAAAAAATTTGTAGGGATATCTTTTATTTATAAATGTTGGTGCCTTTTTTGTTTGATCATCAATATGTATAAATAAAAGATTTGTGAAGTAAAATTGCATTTTCAAGAAAATTAAATTTGTCTAAAATATGGAGTGTGTATCTTTGGGGAGGCATAGAGTTTTAGAAGGGGAAATTTCAATGAAGTTGGTAAGATTTTTTTTATTTTTTATTTAAATAAATTATGAGGGGAACTTCAATGTGAGTAGGGGTTAGAAACTTTTTTTTTTTTCAAAAACAAATTCAGTATACTAGACTTCATGCGATAAGAAACATCTCGATTTTGATTCTCTATAGATTCGACTTATCCATGTTTAATGACACATTATAAATTAAATTTTATCATATCAATATTTAAATAATTTTTTTAACTCAATCAAAACATGCTCGTTCTAGTAAAATTATATAAATTAAAAGAAGATAGTTTTAGTTTAAATTAAACTAAAATAACTCTGTTTTGAATTATTGATAAAGATGAAATGATTATTTATTAATCAATTATAATTCGTATAATAATCAATACAGACAGAAACAGGAACGCCTCTTAATTATAGAGCATATTAAAGTCCAGAAAGATAATAAGAAACAGCTAGTAGCAATTAGGGTACATTATTATTATTATTATATATATTTTTTCAACTTAGTTACTTATTTTTATATAAGGAAAACAAAAAAAAAAAAAAAAACCACATGAGATTTTCTTCTATATATTATGTTACATTTCTTATTTTAACATTTCTAATTGTAAAGTAATCACCTACATCATATATATTAAATTATTATAATTACATATTATATATTAAAATTAAATTATATAAAATATGAAAGATAACATCTGTGACAAGAATTTCCATTCAGAAAAGACAAATAAAAAATTTAAAGTAATGGGGCTGTATGACTTGGATAGAAGCTTCGATTTCTTTAGACTTCAAAATTCAAATCAAGAAATCTTACAGCCAATAGATTTAGAACAGGAGTACTATTAAAATACAATATATATATATATATATATATATATATATATATATATACTGGGCTAAGTAACATCTAGGAATATTTGGGCTTGACCCACTAAAACTTGAATCCAATAATGCATGAGGTTGGCCCATGATCCAAAGTCCCACCAAGATTTAAAAAATAAAATAAAAAAAAGGATAAGGGTGACGTTTACCTTAATTATATTGAAGGCTGAATTTAGAAATTGGAGGTTGTTTAGATTAATATAAACATGAAAATTCATGACTCGCATTTTGAATTTATTCTTGAGTCATTTTGTGCGTATTGAAATTCATTTATGTCAATTTTTTTAAATCAAAGACAATTTTATGAATGTTATGGATGAAGAAATTAAGATTGCATTTAAATGAAATTTTTTGAACACATATTTTAACATCCATAATAGCAAATTTGTTACTGGTGTAGTTTGGATTGATTCATTTTCTCAAGTGAATTCACTGCTCTAATTTCGAATTATTTTGAGTGATTTGGGTGTATTGGAAGTCCATCCATCTCAAATTCTTAAATTTCTCAATCGATTATATAGATTTAATCGCGATTTAAACAAAGAAATGTAGAAAAAAACATATTAGAAAGAAGTATAAAACAAGCATTACTTAGTTCTCATACAAAAATTGCTTTAATCTTTTTCTAAAGAGACACATAAAACTATATTTGAATTGAAGGATTCAAAGAAAAAAACATTACTTACCAAGCAATTCATGAATAATAATGATTTTGAAAAAGATGTTAAAGATCATAATTATGAAAATAAAGCTTCAAAAAGTTTTTTTTTTTTTTTGAAATTTAGATAATGCAAATAGACAAAAACTCTTATACACGGATTTAGAATCTGTGCAATCCGAGTCGGGTCGGCTGAAATTTGTCGGGATGCTGTTCCATGCGCCCTAAAAGGGGCACCACACACTTAGTTTAGTTTTTGCATTTTTAAAAAAATATGTATACCTTTTAGTTATAACTTTCATACCTTTATGTTATGATATTCATTCTATGTGATTTTTTTAGACATACATTAATACATATCGCACCTTTAATTATGTTAGTTGTACATTTATATATTATATAAAAGTATGATTATATTGATATGAAGTTATAAATAACATCACATAAAAATATGAGTAATATCATATAAAGTTATATATATATATGTACAAATTGTGTTGAATTTTTTTTAAAGTTAAAATATTATATAAAAATAAGAATATTTGTATATAAATATTACACTAATATAACATAAACATCACACTCATATAATATAAAAATAACACATGAATAAAAAAAATAAAAAAACTCACAAATTTAGATCGATCATGATTGTCCCTGTACAGCAGGTGCACAAGAGAATGACTCGTACAAATATACTTATAAAAATACTATTATATTATTATATTCATATGAGATCAATGATACCCACAATCTCAACTATAAGGCACCAACATGTATAAGCTTGGGCTCTAACAACCCATCTAAATGGAGGGTCAATACTTCCCTCGCACCTCCTTCATACTCCCCACCAATGAACACGGTTGGTACGGTGGCGATGCGGCCGAGCCGGGAAAGCGCCTCCTCGATTTCTCGACCGCCCTCAATTTCATTAAGCTCGTACATTGTTGGATCGACGCCGAGTTCGTAAAAGAGTCGTTTAATGGAGTGACTCATGCAACATGAGCTCTTGCTAAAGATCACCACAGCCTTTTCAGAAACCATATCGGTTATTCTCTCCATTCATTTGGTAATTATTGCCACAGAATACAAAGATAGATAATTAAATTAGGGTTTTATTCAAGATTCTAATAGAGTGATATTCTTAGATGCTTGTAATGAATATATACAAGTGGGTTAGGCCGGCCAAGACATATTATATATTATAAAGTCATGATATATTTATTTGATAAATCTTATGTGGTGATTAAATAGTACTCCCTCCGTCCCATCTTATTTTGCCTACTTTCCATTTTTGCTTGTCCCAACTTATTTTGCCAGCCCAAAAATGGCAAAAAAAAACACTAAAAAAGCATAAAGTTAAACATTCAATCAACAGTCAACTGTATTTTCTTAGGATTCGTGCCGGTCAAAGTAGGCAAAATAGCTCGGGACGGAGGGAGTATATGTTATAAAATAAAATGTAAGATAAAATTGATAATAATGAATTGACAAAAACTTGATGAATTGACAACAATTTAGGTGAAATCATTTTAATTAATAAAACTCATTCTTTTTCTTACTTTATTATTAAATATCTACATGTTTGAATCTTCAAAATATATAAGTATATTACCTCACTAATCAAAATTCATAAGACGATTTTATAATAAAAGAACGACTCATGTTGAACTTACGAGTCACAATCCTTCTAAATTTTTTTAATACTCATCAAATGATGCTAGTATATTTTTTTTTTTTGATTGGTGACATTATTATTTAATATGATATCTTCAAATCGATCAATTCTAGGCAACGTTTCGGACCATGCGATGTGGTTTATAATATCTATCTTTAATTTGAATATCATTCTCTAATATTATATATATATATATATATATATATATATATATATATATATATATATATATATATATATATTTACTTTTGTCCTCTACACTATTAATGATGGAACAAAGGATAACAAATGTAAAAAAGGACAAAAGTGTAGCTAGAAATTAAAGAGGAAAGGGCAAATTAATAATTAAAAAAGTAAAAACAAAATAGAAGGAAAAATATGTAATTTTCCCGATTTAATGTTGTAAGAAACGACATTTTTAAAATTTAAGCAAACAACTTCTAAAAATTGGATGAAACTGTTTTACGGATCATATTTTATAAAATAAGTTTCCACTCCACTTATTTATTTTATCATACTAAATATATTAAGTCATAGAACATGTAGATTATGATCATTATATGAATCAAGAGGGGGGCTCATGAACATAACTTTCATGAAATTCAGAAAAGAAATTCAGGGAATATCAAATTTTTTTTTTAAGTTTTTTAAAGTGGTCCATATACTTTTTTTTGCTGCTCCTTTCAAGGAAGAATTTGTTATGTTGGACATAGAAATTGGATTTATCCACTTATTTTTCTTTAATATTTTTTTCTATATTTTTCGTCTCAGCAAAGATTCGCAAAAGGAGAATACTAGAAAGGTTATTGCAATGCAGATGATATTTTCTAAATTTTTATTCTTCTTTTCTTATGTATCTATTATATTAATATAACCATATTGAATAATCATATGGTCCAAATTTGTTAGCAAACGACAAAGAAATACTTTAATCTGTATTTAGAAATATAAATATGTTCACATATGTATATATATATGTAAGTTACATTTTTATTGAAAAGAAAGATAAGATTAGTGAAATAATTAATTTATATGTGGATAAAAAGGTGATATATAAAATTATAAATCATAGAATATCACCTTTAGTACGGAGGCGGTTCTCGGCATCTGCATGTATATTAAATATTGTTCCTAAATAAGAATTTATTAATAAAAGATAAGTATTATAAAAATGTAACTTCCACTCATGTAATTTAATTATACGATTATAATATTTTTAATATTCTATCAAAATCTTGTTCGAGATTGGAATTATTTGATTTTTTTCTGATGGCTTGGAATCAGAATCAAGATCCAACTTTCGGCCATCTGTTATATAGAAGGAGATGTACTTAATTATTTTTAAAGTAGATAAGAATTTATTTAAAGAAATTTTTGTTTAAAGATTTATTTTATTATAAGAATAGAGAATTTATCTAAACATAAAATTCATTTATAGGATTGTTATCAGAATCAAGAATTTCTATAATTATTTTGCTCTCGTTTGTTAGTTATAAATAGTTTTTGTCCACTTTTAGGGCTATTTCAATTTTGGTCCTATAAGATGCTTTTCATTTTTTTATAATTAAGTATTTGTTTTTTAATCTTCATTCTTTATATGTTGATTTTTCTTCTAATTTTAGTCTAAGTTTGGTCTGAGTTTTCAAAATCTCCGACGTGGCTGTTAGAAATTATAATGTGACTGTCAAATTTCGACAACCACATTAGAAATTTTGAAAATTTCAATCAAAATCAAAATAAATTAAAACGTAAAAGATCAAAATTAAAAAATAAATATTTGATTATAAAAAATGAAAAATGTGTTATATAGATGATCAAAATTGAAATTACCACTATGTTTATATAATTGATGCTCTTCTTTTTTGAATGTGGGAAAACCTAAAATTGGACTTATAACTGTTGAAGTATAGTAAAAAATGGTTGCCCAAATCAATTTTGTTAATTTAGTCTCATACCTGTTAAGTTATTGCAAATCTAGTCTTGAATCCTTTAATTTTGCAAGAAATTACCATATATATATATATATATTATTATATCGTGTGATTGGAACAATTTGAAAATTCTGTAATTTCTAAACTCGGACAACGTAATTGACACTCAGAAGAATTGGTTATAATATTGAGATTTTATAATTTTATCATTACCAACTTACATAAGTATCAGACACGTAGTCAGAACGATTAGAAATTCAAAACCTGTCATGACATGACAATAGATTCAATGCTAAATTATTACACTAGGTTTTGATTTCAACAAACTAGTTTTACCATATCCTATAGTTACAAGACATGTTTTGCATTTTAGAATGATAAACACATCTTTTGTGGAGCACTATTTGAGGAAGAGCAAATTTTGGGGTGAGATCATCTCACAAATTTTATTTTATAAGATGGGTTTGATCGGATCGAATATATAAAATTTTATAATACTTTTGTGTATATTAAATAGTATTTTTTTTTATATTAGGTAAAACTTTATATTATAAGATAATTTTGAGTTGAGTTGGATTATAAAAAAATTGTACATTGAGTAATACTTTGTATTATAGAATATATGACTTGAATTGGGTTGGGTCAGATCGCTAAAAAACACGTGGATCCTAACGTGCTTTTTTTTATACAATATGTAATACTTTTGTGTATATTAGGTAATATTTTTTTCAATATCATGTAATACTTTTGTATTATGTACATACACTTCATAATATAATACAAAAATATTACCTTATTTATTACACACAAAAATATTATCAAATTTATTATGTCTGATCTGATCAGACTCGTCCCACAAAATGAGATCCGTGAGATGATGTCGCACAAAATGAATATTGATGAAGTGTATCAAGTATATATATCTACTTTATTAATTGCTTGTATGCATGAACTAACATCATCAATGACAGCAAATTTATCTCTAAAACGATTCTTCAATCAGTTTCACATAAAATTTTGCAGACAAGAGAATTGAGGAAGAACTTCAATCCAATCCAATATAAGAAGCTAATGGGAATGAATTAGCAGCACCACTGTCCTAAAAGCATTTTGGACACGTTTCAGCATCAGCTGATGCAATAATCCATCATATTCTTCTCTCTATCGCTCGCTTTCTTTCAATATCAAAGTTGACATTCCTCTTGCAATATTCCATAGACATGTACACAATTGCAACATACCACGTAGCAAGATTCGAGTCGAAAATATTTATTGACTGTTTGACTTTTTCTGAACTATAATAGTAAAGTTCGGGAGATTTTTTAATTATATCCGAACTCAATAATTGATATCGTTTATTTTTATTTATATCCTGTATTGAAATTAAATACCTACATATTTTTAATCGTGTTTTTTTTAACCAGATGTTCAAATAAGTTGATAGTATATAGTGCTTTAAATAATTATTTTTATTTTAATGATATATAATTAATAATAATGAATTTATTGTAATAATTCTTATGAAGAAAATATTATTTTAATGAAAATGGTAAAATAATTACTGTGGACAATTTTTAATATATCCATTTATTGATGTCGGAATTCGATTAACGGTTAATTTCTAATTGAACACTCGGAAATGAATAAATTGGGATTAAATTGGTAGCAATTGGATGAAAATGAGTTGAAAAAGTGTAAATATGGGCAGAAAAACAATGGCCCGGAGCCTACTTGGGTAAATTAGGTCGGCTGATCTTGGACGGTTTTTAGTGACCAGGCAGAATCGTATGTAATTGTTTTAGAGAAATGAGCTCTCTAGTGCTTAGTATAATGAAATGTTCGAACCCTTGACAAGTTGAAGTTACATCTATTTATAGTTAGGGAAGGGCTCGAGTAGTAGGGATCATGCCCATTACTTCCCTGTTTTTAGCCTATTTTCTAGGAAGTGGGTGGTCTAACTCCCCCATGATCTCCTAACGGTTGAGAACATCCTGCTCGGCATATCCTGTCCTGCTCGGCACTGTCCCTTCGGATCCGTTAGGAAAATAAACCTGTCGGGTCGTTCGAATGCCGTCCTGGTCAAACATCTTGGTCGGATTATATGAGTAAGCTCATTGAGTTCTAAATCGGACTTCTGGAAGTCACCACTGTAGACCGGCCAGGCTCGCAATCTATTCTAGCTCGGATTGGATGGTCCAACACCATTAATAACGTATAATGATTTCATCTCTTGATTATATGTAAAATAAAATTAATAGACCTATTATATATCTGACACATTAGTAACAGACATACACTAATGTGTCTACGATGGATAAGGTAACTTAATTATTTCTTTTTTTATTAGAAAAGTAAACAAACAATAAAATCAAATTACAATTTTGTAACTATTTAGAGTGAAGTTTCATAAGATGCACATGGTTAAAACGTTTTACTATTTAGGTAAAAGGTCAATTAATTGGTATTAACTTTTGTTCAATTTTAGAATTTAGATAATGGATTTTGAAGTTGATATTGGATTATTGGTGCTTAGTAGTTTAGAATATTGTTTTTTGAATAAGTCATGAATTTCATTTAATATGTCTCCCTCTCTTTGAATCCTGCTTGAATCGATCTGGACCAACAGATTCACATATCCAACGAATCAAATCGAATTGAAACTTAATTTGGTTTAGTTCTTAGAGATTTTATATTTCAAAAGATTCATTTTTAGAAATTTTCCAAATTCGGTTCGATTTATCTTTGAACTGATTTGAACCATACACAACCCTACTTATTACCACCCTTTCAATATTATAAATAAATAATTTCAATTTTGTTTTTATATGTAATACATTTTTCATTTTTGATAATCAAATATCCATTTTTCAATTTTTATCCTCTATATTTTAAATTTTTTTCCATTTCAGTCATTTTTTGTCTAAATTTTCAAAATTTCTGACGTGGTCATCGGAAAATCTGATGTGGCCACCTGAAAATTTAGTGTGGCATCCAAATTCCGACGGCCACGTTAGCAATTTTGAAAATTTTGACAAAAAAAGGAATTGAAATTGAAAAAAATTAAAACATAGAGAACTAAAATTGTAAAATAGATATTTAATTGTCAAAAAAAATAAAAATTATCTCATATACAAGACCACAATTAAAATTAACCCTACTATAAAAGTCAAGCAATAAGTGAATCTACTTTAAGCCCATGTACATAATCAATCCATCCCTCTATAAATACAATCCCATGAAGCCTAAACAACTCATCACAAACAAACTCCAATATCTTCTCATTTTCATCACCAAATCAAGACCTTATTGAATTAGCTCAATTTCATGGATCGTGTAGCCAAGATATCTTCACAGAAAGCAGTGGTGATCTTCAGCAAGAGTACATGTTGCATGTGCCATGCCATCAAGAGACTATTCTACGAGCAAGGCGTGAGCCCGTTTATCCACGAGCTCGATGAAGACTCGAAAGGGAAAGAGATGGAGTGGGCTTTGATCAAGCTAGGGTGCAGCCCTTCAGTGCCAGCTGTATTCATCGGGGGAAAGTTCGTTGGCTCCGCTAACACCCTTATAACTCTTCAGCTCAATGGTGCACTCAAGACCATGCTTAAAGAGGCTGGGGCCTTATGGCTTTAGTATCTGTGCTATGGATTAAAATATATAGTGCTAGCTAACTAAACTAGGCTGAATATGAAGTAGTTTTTGTTTGCTTCTTGGCCTAGTTTAGGTGTGCCTTTTGTATTATGTATGAATGATATCATGAAGAGGGTATAAATACTGCTCTTTCTTGTGCACTTGATGTTATGGTTTTTGAAGTTTATAAAACTAACTCTTGATGAAATCAATGTAATGTGATTATACCGGATTCAACTAAAGTGATTGTCATTTCTATGAATGAATGAAGGAAATATATGGATATATTCTTTGATAAACACAAATAGAAATGATTTGTTCTCACCATGAGTGGTTTGCGATTTTTTTTGTCCTAGTTGTTTCCTTCTTATTATAGAATGGCTAAGATGAGAACATGGACCTTTAGTCCCTTGATGTTTTGGATCGGGTTTTTCTTTGGTTATATACAAGGTGGAGGATGATGTCTTAATCCCCACATTTGCTCAGTGTTTTTTTAAAAAGAAAAAACACAAATCAATCTTAAAACTAAAATTAGAAACTTTTAGACAACACATCCACAATGTTAAAACATCATTGTTCTAAGGCGAAGGGGTGACAATTTTCGACACAAACCTAATATGAAAATAATGGATCAAAATTGGATCGGCCCTGCTAGAGATGAAAAAAAAAAAGGTTGGGTTAAAATCAACTTGCGGGTCATGCTAACATGTTTATTATTATTATCATCATCATTATTATTATTATTATTATTATTATTATTATTATTATTTACATATAATATGTTGAAGGTTACGTATGTAAATTAAGCATTAAATGGAGGACTTTTTGTTTGTGTATTGCGATTCTGTGCACTTTGTCACATCTTTCATTATTGGTTTGGAAATATTTCTTAATTTAAGATGTTATTACATTTTGAAAGATCTAAAAACTAAATTTATATTAATAATTTTGGTATCAAATGGATCAGATCATGTCAACCCGCAAAAGTTTCAATTCATGTGCACGTCATAATTTTTGAGATGAAATTAAAGAAGGTTCATGTGCTGATTCGAGCTAATTCTATTATCATCGTGTCCCAATCCGATCCACCAATGTGATTCCCAACCCTAGTTGTATGGCATTAATTAATTTCAACATCAGGTGATGCAAGATGTGTATATGAGAATGTATCAAGGTTGACATTCTTTGAAATATCCTCTAATTGTTGTTACATTACACTGCATTAGCTCAAAGTATTCACAAACTCATTGATGCCAAAATGTGAAGAAGATTCTGAGCTATCCAAATGAATGCACACATGGCTGAGAATCACCTTTGGAATTCAGAAAATTCTAAGTGGCTTTAACTTAAAGTGATTCTGCAAGATGATGAGGTCATGGATATATTCTCTGATAAACTGAAATGACCTGAATTTCACATTTATTCTTCTATATCTGGCCTTTCAGAGTGCTTAATTTCAATTCTTTCTAATTCACATAACAGACAGATTTTGTAAGAATTGTATGCTTCAGCAGTTTCAGACCGATCAGATGAATTTTTTGTATCTGTGATGGATTTCACAACATTTTTGTAGTAATAGGCAACGGTTTTAAAGAAAACAACAATGCGCGAAGAAGACGACACTACAATTACGTGGTTCAGTCAATTAAATTGACCTACATCCACGGAAAACAATGTAGAATCTTTTTACTCTCAAATTGAAAGAAGAATTACAGAAATCAAATCTAATTCACCAAAACCTAATTTCGCTAGAACCCTAGATTTTGTGCACTTTCGATTTCTTCAAAAATTCGATCTCTCCCTAGAACTGAATGAGCGCTATCATATTTATAACAAAAGCACTCAACCAATTCTGCAAAATGAATTCCAGAAATGCACAACATTGTACAACAAAAAAACGAAAACAGTTCACAAATCCTAACTAATTCAATTCCATTTCCTAACTATCGGTCCGAATTAGTTGTCTTCGGTTCAGCACCTTTACGACCGATTCTTGGTGATTCGACTCTGGTTCCTGAACCCTCTCCGATTTTCTGAGTCAACCTGATTCACAAATCTCCACCTTTACTCATAAAATACCTACGGAAACAAAACACTAAAAAACACTTGTGCATTAATGGTTAAGAACAAAACATAAACTAAAAGGATACTGCACCAACTCCTTTTGTCATCAAGTCTGTACTCTCAACAAGTTCATACAGTGTCTAAACTTTCCCCAAGGTAATGATTTAGTGAACATAACTGAAGCATTATCTTCAGTCCCAACCTTCATAGCTTTTACTATACCCTTTCCACCATTTCTCTTACAAAATGGAGCTTGACATCAATATATTTGGACCTCTCATGGAATACCTGGTGTTTTACCAAATGTAAGACACTTTGGTTATCACAAAATATGTCAACCTTTTGCTGGAATAACCCCATTTCTTTCAGCATTCCTTTTAGCCATATTGATTCCTTCATAGCTTTAGTCATAGCTATATATTCAGCCTCTGTGGTTAATAATGCTACCACCGATTGTTGGATCGACTTCCAACTAATGGCTGTACCAAACATAGTAAAGACATATCCAGTTAAGGACTTTCTTGAATCATGGTTTCCTGCAAAATCAGAATTTACATAGCCTTAAAGAATGACTGAGTTTTTTTCTTGTTTTCTGAACAGCAAGCCAATCTCATTTGATCCATTTACATATCTGAGGATCCACTTAAGTGATTTCCAATGAGCTTTCTCAGGATCTACCATGTATCTACTCATAACACTCATAGAGTGTGCCAAGTCAGGCCTGCTGCAGACCATGGTATACATTAGGCTCCCAACAGCACTTGCATATGAAACTCCTTGCATGAATTTTTTTTCTTCATCTGTTATTGGTTTCTGAGTTGCAGAGAGTTTAAATTGTGCCCCAAGTGGTATCTTCACAGGTTTTGATTGATGCATATAAAACCTCTTAAGAACCTTAATCAAGTAATTTGCCTGATGAAGAAATAGCTTTCCAGAGACTCTATCTCTCTTGATATCCATTCCTAAAATCCTCCTAACTTCACTAAGATCCTTCATCTCATACTGGAGTTTCAGTTTTTCTTTAAGTGATTCTATCCTCTTGCTGCACTTACTAGTTATTAGAATATCATCAATATATAATAACAAGTAAATACAATATCTCCTTCATTTTCTAGATAAACACAACCGTCATACCTGCATTTGCTCAATCCAATACTAAGCATGAAATTGTTAAAATGCTTGCACCATTGTCTAGGACTTTGTTTTAAACCATATAAGGATCTTTGCAGTAAACAAACCTTACCTTCATTACCTGACTTTACAAATCCCTCAGGCTGCTAATGTTTCTTCTAGATTTCCATGTAAGAAGGTTGTCTTTACATCCATCTATTGCAGCTCCATGTTGAAATGAGTAACCAAAGCCAGATTCAGGTTCTTCAAATTCAACATCTTGAGCTACTGCAAGAAGAGCATATGAAATCACATCAACATGTCCAAACCTATTTGGAGGCTGAATCTTCCTTCTTTCTCTATTTCTAGCAAGATGATAGTTTCTGAGATTTAACTGATCTTTATTCAGTTCTTCTTCATCAGATGATGTTTGTGGAGTATTCTCTTCTTGTTCACCATCCATCTCATCCAAATAACCTTCAGGTTGTTGTTGTATTGGCCCCACCTCATCCTGCAACTGATCTTCATTGTTTGATTGCTCCACCTCAACTTGATGTTGGCTTTCAGTTGACTGATCTCCTATGGTTTCAGTTTGTTTGTCAACCTTATATCCCATTTCAGCCTCCTTAAAAGTTGCATCTCGGCTTACAAAACACTTTTGATGACCTGATTCTAGGCACCACAGTTTATAACCTTTTATTTCAGATAGATAACCAATGAAAATGCATTTGAGTGCCCTTGCATCTAATTTGTCTTGCTTAATGTGTGCAAACGCCTTGCAGCCAAAAATCCTTAGATGATTATAGCTAGGTGTCTTGCCATACCATAGTTTATCTGGAACCTTGAAGTTTATTACAGATGATGGTGACTTGTTGATCAAATAGGCCGTAGTATTTACTGCTTCTCCCCAGAAACTTTTAGGCAAGTTTGCATCTAACAACATACATCTCACTCTCTCCAATAAAGTCCTATTCATCCTTTCTGCAACCCCATTTTGTTGGGGGTTTGCAACTACTGTTTTATGCCTGGTTATTCCTCTTTCTCTGCAGAAACACCGGAACTCTTCTGAAAGGTATTCTACATTTGAGTCTCCAACAATTATTCCAATAATTATATATCCGATTTGTTGTCTGTCCTCAGATGCTTTACCTTTCTTCTAGTTTTATTTTCTTCCAGGATCACCCATTGCTTGAACATAGTAAGAGCTTCACTCTTGTGTTTCATTACAAACACCCACACCTTCCTTGAATAGTCATCTATCAGTGTCATGAAATACATTTCATCTCCATGTGTTGCAACCCTGGATGATCCCCATATATCTGAGTGAATGTAGTCCATGCAATCAGTGGTAGTGTGTTTATCTTTGCTGAAGCTTTGCTTCTTTGCCTTTCCAAGAATGCGTTGATCACATGACTTTAATTTTGAAATGGAATTTTCTCCAAGGAGCTTCTGTTTTGACAGCTCTATCAGCCCCTTTTCACCTATGTGAGCCAACCTTTTGTGTCACATTCCAGTCTCATCTAAATTCATTACATTAGATGCCTCAGCTGATAAAGACTCTTTAACAAGAATGTATAAACCATTTGATTTCCTTCCTTTCAGAATGACCTTTCCATCATTTGTGATATTGATCTCCCCTTGATGAGTGTTAAACACATAACCTGTAGAAGTTAGTGTACCAAGAGAAATCAAATTTCTTTTAAGGTTAGGAATATACCTCACATTTGTTAGGAGTCTGATCCTTCCATCATGAGACTTGATCTTGATTGTTCCTTTGCCTTTGACCGTACAAGATTGATTGTTTCCTAACAGTACCATGCCCTCATCTTCAATCTTAAGTTCTTGAAACCAAGATTTTTCAAGACACATATGAAATGTGCAGCCCGTGTCAAGTACTCATTCATTTGAGAACTTCTCATTAGAAATACATAACATGCTGGCACTGTCATAGCCTCCTTCAGCAACAACAACTTCTTGCTTGTTATTCTTGGCTTGATTTCTCTTTGGACAATTTCTCTTGAAGTGGTCTGGTTTGTGACAATTGAAACACTTTCTATTTGTCATATCATCATCCGATTTTCCCTCTTAATTTGTAGGCTTATTAGATTTCTTCTTAGGCTGTTGTTGTTTCTTCTTGAAACCCTTGTTCTTGATAGTTAAACCCTCTCCTAGAACTTGTGACTTCGAACCAGTGTGGTTCTGCAATATCTTGGTCTTAATAGCCATCAATACTTCATTCATGGTTAAGGAAGTATGCCTCCCATAGATGATAGCATCCTTGAAGGCATCTAGAGACTTAGGTAATAACTAATAAGGAATTCAAGAGCATCAAGACTTTGTCTTCATCATTGATTTGTTCATCAATGTTTTCAAGATCGTCCACGATCTTGATAAATTCATCCAGCTTTTCTGCAACTTTTTTCTCTTCTCGAATCCTGAAGTTCAGTAACTTATGTTTCAGATACAATCTATCTAACTTCTTCCAGATCTTGGCAGCAGTGTCTTCTTTGCATACTTCACGTGAGGCTTTCTCTCCCAAGCATAGGAGTAGCAGGCTTCTTACTTTCTTGCAGATCTCGACCCTCTTCGCAACCTCTCCTGAAAACGAAGAACTCATATCCCGATCAACAAGCGCACCCTCCAGATTATTCTGAATTAGCAAAGCCTCCATGTGAAGCTAATCCCCCTTTCCCGTGAATTTTGACACATCCATCTTCAAACTCATCTTTGCCGAGATCGTTTCCCATAGAAAGCGCCAATTGTAAGAATTGTGATGAAGAATTATGCTTCAGCAGTTTCAGACCGATCAAATGAGTTTTTGTATCTGTGATGGATTTCACGACACTTTTACAGTTATAGACAATGGTTTTAAAGAAACAACAATGCGCGAAGAAGACGACACCAAAATTACGTGGTTCAGTCAATTAAATTGACCTACATCTATGGGAAACAATGCAGAATCTTTTTACTCTCAAATTGAAAGAAGAATTACAAAAATCAAATCTAATTCACCAAAACCTAATTTCGCTAGAACCCTAGATTTTGTGCACTTTCGATTTCTTCTACAATTCGATCTCTCCCTAGAACTGAATGAGCGCTATCATATTTATAATAAAAGCCCTCAACCAATTCTGCAAAATGAATTTCAGAAATGCACAACATTGTGCAACAAGAAAACGAAAACAGTTCACAAACCCTAACTAATTCAATTCTATTTCCTAACTACCGGTCCGAATTAGTTGTCTTCGATTCAACGCCTTTACGACCGGTTCTTGGTGATCCGACTCCGGTTCCTGAACCCTCTCCAATTTTCTAAGTCAACCCGATTCACAGATTTGAACTAATGATCAGAACTATTTTTCAATTTAGCAGATTCTTAATTCGATGCAAAAACTAGTGAACGTATAATCATATACTAGCCATCATCAAACAGTAAACGAATCTGCTTTAAGTCTTGCCTAATATTACATAATGCCAGAGATTACAAGAACATCATTTTCAAATTATTAGCATCTATTTATCCATGAAAATATCTCAAAGAACCTCCCATCTTTTCAATCAAACAAATCCAAAACCCCAGCTCTATCTATAAATACATGAACATCATGAAGCCATACAACCATCAATCAAAACCAATTAAGAGGATAACTATGGATCGTATAGCAAAGATATCTTCACAGAAAGCAGTGGTGATATTCAGCAAGAGTACATGCTGCATGTGCCATGCAATCAAGAGACTATTCTACGAGCAAGGCGTGAGCCCGTTTATCCACGAGCTCGATGAGGACTCGAGAGGAAAAGAAATGGAGAGGGCTCTCATGAAGGTGGGCTGCAGCCCATCGGTGCCAGCTGTCTTCATCGGAGGAAAGCTCATTGGCTCAGCCGACACTGTCATGACTCTTCACCTTAATGGCTCACTCAAGATCATGCTCAAAGATGCTGGCGCCTTATGGCTGTAGCCTTTAGCCTTTAGCTACCTAGCTGCCTTTTTTCGCCTTAAAATGGCGCGGCTTGTTAGTCATTAACATGAGCTTCTTGTACTCTTTTTAATGGATACCAGTTTGATGTTTTTAATCAACTGTTTTGCTGAAATCTTGGTGGATAAAGAGCTTCTTTTTTTTGCTATCATTGTAGTAATTGTAGGAAAATGTCATGTAGAGAATAGGCAGAATTAATGTGAAGATTCTGAGCTATCCAAAAGAAATTAAACACCTGTGCTTGGGAATCAACTTTGTAGCTAAGAAAAATTAAATTGATTCTGCAAGATGATGATGTCATTTCTATGAATGAATATATTCTTTGATAAGCACAAAACCAAACTGAAATGACACTGATCTTTTACATTTATTCTTTATGAGTTTTATCCCATGTATGGGCATGACCTTTCAAGACTCTTTGGGCCAACTAACATAAAAATAAAAAAGTTGTGATTAAAAAGTTCATGCATTTTTTATGATTAAACCAAATTAAAAAGATATATTCTTAATTTGCTCACAAATAGAAATAGTTTGAGATTTTTATATATAATACCTATATATTTGCATGATATTCTTCTAAGGATGATTTAATATATGGTTGCTCAACATGACTATTACGAAAAGCATATTCATCTCAGCTAAGTAGATTTAAGTGAATTGTATACATTTTTTTCAACCCCAAAATTTTAGGTATGTACTATATATATTATATCTTGTCAGTTGTAAGTCCACCATATATAATATTTTTCAACTTCAAACCCATCAACTTAGTTATAGAACTAAAATAAAATAAAAAAATCAATGAATTAGTGAATTAAAGATGAAAAATTATTACTATTTCTAAGCCATATAAACAAACGACTCTTTCAAAATTATCAATCACCAATCACTCACAAATTTCCTCCATTCTCACATCATCTTTGATTGTCAGTGTTGAGTGTTTAGCTGCTGATCGAAGAAAGATTATTGCTGAAATTAGGTTTTATTTCTCTTATTTTTACTATTTGTCTTTGTCATTCTTTGTGACTTTAACTCTTTGGTTGTTACTTATTACTTGTTAGCTTGATTATTGTGCTTTTCATTTTAAAGTTCTCATAATTATGAGAAAACATATGTTTGAATATTAGAAATGAGGAAAAAAAATCAGAAGAGATTATCAAATCACAAAGAGGTGTTCTTGATGAGTTTTTGAAACTTAGTTCTTCAATTGAAGATTCTAATAATGTGATTAATGAAAATGAGCTAAATGAACATCTAATAAATGAGCAAGAAGAATTAAGTAAAATTGATAATAATGAACTGAATAAAAAAGTTGATAGTATAATAAAAAGTGATAATGATATGAATAAGAAAGAATCAAGAGAATATGATAATACTGATTTGAATGAAAATATTGAAAATATAAGTGAGGGTGAGGGACCCATATTTTGTTGTTGCCCAGGGGCCATCAAATTGTCAAACTCTGATTTTTTCCAAACCTAATACTTCTCAAATTAATTTGAAGTAGAAATTTTCAAGATTTATAAAAATAGCTCCAAACAATTATGCGAAAAAAGAATAGTTGCATTTGATGTTTTATTTCGTATTCAACTACTTTTATATATGGGTGAGCTAGGGTTGATGGGGGAGAAAGGAAATGGAAGAATAACTATTATATAATATAAGATTAAAAAAACATATTGTGATTTAGAATTACAATTTTGTTGCTGATGGTGAGAAGTCGCTACTTCTTAAATTGCGACTTCATCCTATCTGAATTTCTGTTGAAAGAGTGAACGATGAGATTTTTTCAAACAGTTAGAAATAACTGACACCTCTGCTCTTCCAAGGTACTCTTCTTTCAATTTTTTTAGCGAAATTAATGATAATTTGGTGAAAGTTACTAAAATTTTATGTGAAATTGTAGAATTTCTCTGTATTTTTTGTAGTTAGCTGCTCAGATTCTTGGAATTCTTCTACGCAATGAGAAAATAAGTGCTGAAATTCGTGCACTTCATGATTTTAGTTCCTGTAGTAGGTTCACTTGAATCATGCATTTTCCATAATAAAATTCTGTAATTTTCTCGGACTTTGCTCTGTATTTTCTGAAGTTGATTTTTATTTTATTGTGATTAATGAGATGATAATTACTTAGGTTTTGCTGAGAATTACTGAATTTGGTGTTTTCTTGTTGCATTTGTTCAGCTGATTTTGCAAACAAAGTTTTCAATAAGACAGCGCTTTGATTTAATTGATGCAAAGGTATATTGATTGTGCTTGGAAACACGAGAATTCAGGCTAGTTTGAGAATTTGAATTCGATTTCCATATATCTGAGTTCTTCTGAGTGTCATGAATAGGTCTCTTGGGTAATAAACTAATAATAATGTATAGTAGCAATGAATATAGCATCATCATTGTTTAGAAAAGTTGATATTGTATTTTATTATAACCTTGTTTTCATTTGGGTTTTGTAGGGAGCTGAGAAATCTACCTGCCTTTTATATGGAAATCTGTTGTTTTCTAACATTTAGACATTAGTTATTTGGTTTTGTTTCCCCCCTCATTGTTGTGTTTTAAGTTGTGTTCTAAATGGCAATTGTAGGAGTACCCTCCAATCTCTTACACTTCCTCCCTGGATCCTCGGATCCACCCTACGATCTCCTCCAAATCCATCCATCTCTTGCACTCCTCTCTAAATGCAAAAGCATGGATTCTTTTAGGCAGATCCATTCTCAGTTCATCAGATTTGGCCTCCACAACACACAATTTGCTCTGAGCAAACTAGTCGAGTTTTGTGCCGTTAACCCTAATGGAAGCCTTTCTTATGCCAGGTCAATCTTTAACTCTGTTCAGAATCCCAACCATGTCATTCACAATATGATGATTCGTGGCTATTCTCTAAGCTCTCACCCGAGTTTAGCTCTAGATTGTTATGTAAACATGTTGCTTTTCGGTCTTCAACCAAATTCTTACACATTCCCTTTTCTTGTTAAATCTTGCACAAAGCTCCTGGCACTAAATCCAGGAAAACAGGTCCATGGACAGGTATTTAAATTTGGGCTTGACGATGATGTATATGTTCATACTTCACTTATCAACATGTATGCTCAGCATGGGAATTTGGATGATGCCAGAATGGTGTTTGATAGTAGTAACTATAGAGATGCAGTGTCTTTTACAGCATTGATCACAGGGTATGTAACGAGAGGCTACGTTGATAAAGCACGTGAGTTGTTTGATGAAATTCCTGTTAGAGATGTTGTGTCTTGGAATGCCATGTTAGCAGGGTATGCTCAAATTGGTCGGTATGATAATGCACTGAGTTTGTTTCAGGAGATGATGAACGAGAAAGTGACTCCTAATCCAAGCACATTGCTAAGTGTTCTTTCTGCCTGCGCTCAATTCGGCTCTATAGAAACTGGACATTGGGTTCGATCTTGGATTGAAGAACATGGGCACGATTCAAATCTTAAGCTTGTTAATGCAATGATCGATATGTATGCGAAGTGTGGCGATCTTAAAATGGCACGGGATTTGTTTGACGGTTTACAAGAAAAAGATATTGTCTCATGGAATGTCATGATTGGTGGTTACACACATATGAGCCGGTATAAAGAGGCCCTACAAGTTTTTCGCCTTTTACAGCTAAACAACGTGGAGCCTAACGATGTAACATTCTTGAACGTCATTCCAGCTTGTGCAAATCTTGGCGCCCTTGATCTTGGCAATTGGATACATATATATATCGAGAAGCATTATCAGAAATTTCCCAACGAGACTCTATGGACAAGCCTCATTAACATGTACGCCAAATGTGGAAATCTTGAAGCTGCCAAACAGATCTTCCATGGAATCCAAACCAAAACTCTGGCTTCGTGGAATGCTATGATATCGGGTTTAGCCATGCATGGAGAGGCTGATAAAGCTATCAAGCTTTTCTCAGAAATGGCTAGAGAAGGATTAGTCCAACCAGATGAGATCACCTTTGTAAGTGTCTTATCAGCTTGCTGCCACTCAGGCTTGGTAGATCTGGGTCGAGAAATCTTCAATTCAATATGTGATCATAACATATCCCCTCAATTGCAACACTATGGATGCATGATTGATCTTCTAGGCAGAGCAGGGTTGTTTGAAGAAGCAATGGAGTTGATAGAACAGATGGAGATGGGGCCCGATGGAGCCATATGGGGCTCCATTCTTGGTGCTTGTAGAATCCACAAGAATCTTGAATTGGCTGAATATGCTGCTAAAACTCTGTTTGAACTCGAACCTGATAACCCCGGAAACTACATTCTTTTGTCAAATGTATATGCAGGAGCAGGTAGATGGGATGAGGTGGCAAGAATACGAACATTTCTGAACGACAAGGGAATGAAGAAGGTTCCAGGGTCCACCTCCATTGAAGTTGATGGGATCGTACACGAGTTTCTTGTGAGTGATCGAACACATGAAAAGAGCGATGAGATATACGGGATGCTCGATGAAGTGGATAGGGCTCTTGAGATGGCTGGACATGTTCCAGACACATCAGAGGTGTACTACGATGTTAATCAAGAATGGAAAGAAGGTGTGTTGTGTGAGCATAGTGAGAAGTTGGCCATTGCTTTTGGTCTAATCAGCACAGCGCCAGGTACAACCTTAAGAATTGTTAAGAACCTTAGAGTTTGTGGGAATTGTCATGCTGCCACTAAGTTGATTTCTAAGATATTCAATAGGGAGATCATTGCTAGAGATAGATGCCGTTTTCATCATTTTAAGGATGGCCATTGTTCTTGCTTGGACTATTGGTGAAACACTGTAATTCGATTTAAATATTATAAAATTTGATTTAATATTTAGTAAAAAAAATAATGTTATCTTATTTAATATTATAAAATTTGATTTATATATTAGTAACCTTCGTACCTACCCTTTTATTTTATGAAATTTGTCAAAAATAATAAATTTATAAAATGAATATAAATAAACTAAAAATCTATATAGATTTTTTTTTTAAAAAGTAAATTTCTATTTTCAAAAAAGAAAAAAAAAAGGAAAATTCTGACGGTTCATTTCAATAATAAAAAAATAATAAGTAAAAATAATATAATTTTTAGAAGAATATACACGTATATAAAGTTGATACACAAATTTCATCAATAATTATATTATATTGACGTATGGATTTATAGATTTTAATTTTCCAAATATTACATTACTTAAATGTAATAGATTAGATAATATTTAGGAAAGAGGATTTTTCATTTAATTAAGAGTTAACTTTGCATAATTATAAAATTGGAGATACGTGCACGGTTAAAATTAATTCAATTTAAGTTTAAAAAAAAATTAACCACAAGTAGCTATCAAGTGTCAAAAGGCTATTCAATTTCTTTGTTCGTTTTGTTCTAGAACAACAAATGAGTGTGTTCACAGTTTTACAAGTCGACCTCAATTCTTGTTTGATTAATTTTTTTTAATTATTCTGATTCTAACAATGAATGTATTTCTTTCACAAAAAAAAAAAAAAAAAATTAGGAAAAAAAAGAGAAATGTAAATTGTTAATTAGACAAGTGTTAGGTTGGGACAGTGTTGGCGGTGGTGGATCAACAAGAGTCCATTACCCTACGCTAAATTCTCTACAAGTTTGGCATACTCACCAATTTTTTTATATCACTTTCACCATTATTAATCTAATTAGTAGTGTACTCGTGCGATGTACGAAATTAAATTAAGTATTATATTTGTTATAATACAAAAAAAAAAAATGATTAATCAATCATATTTGATTTCTCGATTCAATAGAAGTTTAAAGAAGTGAATAGGGGTCAAAAAATAACAAGAGACATGGAAAAAGTAGGTCCAATTATGCTTATTTCTAATCCTAAATGGAACGACGTAGAAACTCATATGTAAACATAATATTTATTTAGATACGCTCAAATGATCCCTTGAGAATAAATATAACTCCAATCCGACCTAGTTCGGTATAAAATAAATTTAGAATCATGAAATCGACTCGATCATCAGATTCTAAGTTCATAACCCGAATAACCTAATTATGATTAAGTAATTCTTGTATTGCAAAGTTTAATAAAATATGAAATATGAGTGCAAACTCACTGAATTAAGCTACGTTGAATTGACTCATAATGTTTATACTCGTTTAAATAAACACCACACATTGTACGTTCGAGTTGTCATTCTTTGAGCATTTTCACCACTTTTATACTTATTTTTGCTTCAAAAAATAGTAAAAATATTATAGGTACTTGTGCAACTATGGCTATTGTTTACGAGTTGATTATTGCATGTAAGAGTAGATGAGAGATTATGTTTCTAATTGAACAACAATAATCTTATAAATTATAGAAGTTGCTCTTTTAATTTGACTTGTCAAACCGAAAATTTTCTGTCGTAAATAGTGACCATCTAAATTGATTATTGACTGATTGGCTATATATTTAAACTTCGTAAAATATATGTTTACAATTTTCCATTTTAACCTTACCTTCTTCATTTTTTTTTAGACAGTGACTAAATTAGAAATTGTGTTCAGGATCCACTTACATCGTATAAAAATTCGATATACATATTAGTTATACAGAGAGAGAGGTACATTTTCATTTCATAGTGAAAGTATATTTAATTTTGAATTTTTAATATTTTTTTAACAAATTCAAATTAAAAATTTGATATTGAAATGATGAAACTTAAATGTTGGATATTTAAATAATACAAATATATGTGGCCACAAATATAATTTACTCATTTCAGTTATCTTGAAAACTCATGTGCATCACCATTCTATTATTATAAATTTGGTACATAAAATTATTAAGAAAATTAAAGATTGAATAAAATTGTTCAAGAAGATTAAGAGAAATCGTAATGATTATAATTAATTATGTGTAACATATAATTGCTATAACACTAATTAAAAGTCTAGCACAAAAGAATCCAAAAAGGTATGGTTGGAAAACAATCATCAATTTTTCCTGCTAATTAATCTGAAAAAGGAAAATTATTTTGAAACATATGCATGGAGTAGTCAATATTAAATTCAACTATATAATATTTAGGTTGTGTTTGAATTGAGTAATTTAAAATATATGATTTGGAAAAAAAAAATTTAAGTACATCAAATTATTAAAAAATTAATTTACAATGAAAATTATGAATTTGAAATCCATGATAATGCAAATATCATCAATGGATTTAGCGCTACAGAATTCAAATCATTTCTTGAATCGTCATCAATCCAAACACAATCTTAAATATTGTTGATGTTGAAGTGAAACTTTAAAATCAATTAAACAGAAATCTTTAATTGATCATTCTATGATTTAAGTGACTTGATAATTGATTAAATGGAGTGACTAAATTACTCGTGTGTATAGCTTAATCGAGTAAGATGCAAGATGTACTAAACCTTTATTAAGAAAGAATACTTCCGTGAGAGAGAACCTTTTTGCCAATCATCCTTATTTTCTATTAAAGGAAAAAATAATAAAAATTATGAAATTAGTTTCATTTTCCTAATATGAGACAAGCAGTGTTGGGATTTCAATATTTAGATTTTGATGAGACAAACCAAATATGTAATAGGAAGTTTTAAGTACCCCATTTTTCACATTGTTTAAGTGAATAAATAGACTAGAATTGAGTCTTGTGTTAAGTGTTAAAATGGAGGATGAAAAAGGATAAAGCTGCATCTAAACTTTAAGGGAAGTTATCGCTGCAAGAATGCAGGATACAGTATCGCTGCAAGAAGATAAGGATACAACATAGCTGGTTGAAAGAAGATACAGCAACACTTCAACGAATCAAATCTTCTATACAGCAAAGTAAGAAAGAACGGTGTTCAGCAATGCTGCAAGAAAAGGATACAGGAGTACTGCTAGAAAGAAGTTACATCAGCACTACCAGAAGATATTGCAATCAGGTCTAAGTTACCGCAGCACTGAAAGAAAGAATCAGCTTCACAAAGACCTAGGATACTACAGCGCAGAGCTTACAGTACAGCTAAGTCATTCAGCGCCAACTACAAAACGAAGTATCCTGCAAATCCTAGAAAGGATAAATGCAGTACGAGAAACGGAGATTCAAGCAAGAATAAATAGAGCCGTTCAAGAAAAGGTCAAAGTAGCAGACACGGAACCAATAAGAAGATGCCACATGGACTGACGTGCTGCAGAAAGCTGCGAGCCGCAACTTCCGCATTAAATACTCCGAAAGAGAAAGTCAAGTCGCATTAAATGCGAACCATACTTTGATCAGACTACTTCAAATTCAAAAGAGGGATGTTTCCTTCAACGAACATCTTCTCCTACAAGTATAAATAGAGGTTGAGGAGCATTGAAGCTGGTAACTGTTACTGAAACCATTACTGAAACCTAAAAGTCATTCGCAAAATATTCAAGCTTACAAGATTCAAGCATTCAAGCTGACAATCAGTATCAGTCACTCAACCTACCGAAGTGAAGCAAGTTCAAGCTGCGTATAAAACTCCAGGTTACAGCGTGCAACACTGTTTCCTAGCGCTGCAAGCAGTAACCATCTAACGCTGCAAGCTCAAGTAACTTGCAGCGCAGAACGGTTGTTTAAGATTTTGAAAATCGACCAAGGTTCATTCACCCCCCTCTGAACCTCGAACACTACTTGGGACCAACACTAAGCTACCAAACATTCTAAAAGGATTTAAAGTCATTACTTCGATACATAATTTCTCATTCACTCATTATTCAATTTTGGGTATATAGCTTCGATCCACAATTTCTATTATTCAATTTTGGACAAACTATATATTGTCTCGAACCTCTCTCAGAGGAGAACACGTTTCAACGACGTGTTTTCTAATTTGGTACGAAACCCACATGTAAAATTACCCCAAAAAGAACAGAAAATTCAGATTTTTCCAACATCACCGTGAAAGTGAATTACCAGCTATTAATAAAATCAATTAAAGAATAATGATTTGTACAAATTAAGGGAAATGAAATTCTAAAAACATATATATACCTTGGAATATACAACCACCTTAGTTTCATTGCTGAAAGCTTTTTTGTTTTTTTTTTTCCATAAATATCGATATAAATTTTTGTTTCTTTAATTTAATGTGATTTGAGGTAGCATAACATAAAGTTACCATTAAATTGGGGTAAATCTAAGTCAGGTCTGCTACCATGCATAACTACTCTTATTCGAATAGAAAATCAAAATATTGATAAACTTTTCCCCAAATATTAAGGAAAATGATTGATGAGTTCACCCACAATTTTTGTGAATTGCAGTTGCAAATTTGAATTCTTATCTATGCAGTGGATATTTATAATACTTTTTCGTTGTTTTTTTATACAAAAATTATCTAAGTTAGTATTACAAAACTAATTTTATATCCATTTGAAAAATATTTATTGTTTGAAAATATATTACAACATATTAATAAAAAAATGTCTTCTTAATCATACACATCTATTTAAATTATTTGATTAGTAATTAAATTTTATATTCTTTTATAATATTAAAATACCTAAATATATTTTGGACATTGAAATGTTTAATAAAGATTTAGATTAGATATGATCTACCTAATTACGAAAATCATCAACAATATCCGGAATATTGTTTTCCATATATGTAATATTTTTTTAGATTGTTACTTAACGATGAAAATTGGGATGAAAAAATATTCATATATCATTAGCACATGACCTATATTTAGATTAGATAGAATCTAATAATTCAACAATTAAAGATTTCCTGGAGAAAAAAAATAGAAAGTGAAAATTGAGTTTTTTTTTTTTTTGGTGATTTTTTTTATTATATATGTATATATATTGTAATAATATATTGTTAGTTGCACAGTTCAAAATAAGAATGCATAAATATATATTGAATATTTCCAAATCTACTGACCTGCCTCTTGATTTCGATCTTTTCTGGTTTTTATTGTTTACAATTGACACAATCTCTTCATCTTCAATTGATCATTTCTTGTAACTTCATTGTCAACTTATGAATAATAAATATCGATCAATATATAGTATAAAAGGAGGAGATAACAAAGGGAGTGATATTGATGCTAATAAATTGCAAATGAGATCTCGTGTACCAAATATTCTTATACCACACATATACTATTTCCCAAAACTAGTTATATTAATTTATTTTATATCACGCGTATACTACATTCCACAACTAATTATATTAATTTTCAAAATAAAACGGTTATAATATAACTTAATTGATTTGAGGGGGAAAAAAACAAAAAAGAACGCCCATTTTCAAATAAATAATATTTTTTTCATATTTATAGATGATAAAAAAAAATATAAACGCACATGATCATTTCGATTAAATCAGTTTTTTTTTATTCAAAAATTGAAATCATTATTTTGGATAAAGATTTTTAAGATTTTAATAATTAATATATTATATATCACAATTTTTTTATGTTCATTATATGCATGAATCTAAAATCCATGTTATTGATATCTATTGGACCCAAATTCGTGAGTTTTGATTTTTTTATTTTATTTTATTTTATAAGTTGACCTTTATATTATAAATGTGTGACCTTTATATATAAATAATATAATTTTTATGTACTGTAACTTGAAAAAAAAATCAGTATTTTTTTTTATAAACATATCTTTTAGTTATATTAGTTGCACCTTTTTATATTACATAAAGGTGAAATTAATATACATAAAGGTCACTCACATAATGTATATATGTACAAATTGTGCTAAATTCTTTTTCTTTTTTCCAAAGTTATTGTACATAAAAATAAAAATATTTTTACATAAAGGTGACATTAATTTAACATAAATGTAACACATAAATCACAAAAAAAAAAAAAAAAAACAAAAACTCACGGATCTAGGTCAACCCAAATCGACCCGGATTGCATGTGCACCTGATGCACACTAGACCAACTATATATATATATATATATATATATATATATATACACACAAATTCTCTTATACAGTAGGTGCATAGATCTAAGATCGATGCAATTCGGGTCAACCTGAATCGGATCCGTGAGTTTTGGTTTATTTTATTTTATGTGTTGATTTTTATGTTAAAAATGTGTGACTTTTATGTTATGTTGGTACAAATATCATAACGTTTATATATTGCAACTTAGATTGCAACTTAGATTGTAACGTTTATATCATAACGTTTTTTTTCTAAGTTACAGTATATATTTTTTTTTGTTTTCCTAAGTTACAGTATATAAAGATAAGATATTTGTACATAAAGATCACACTAATATAATATAAATGTAACACATAAATCATAAATAAATAAAAACTCACAGATTTGGTTCCAATCTGGCTGATGTGACATATATCTTAAGTTTTTTTTGTTTCACTTACCGTGATATTCTTTTCTTACTAAGTAATTTCTTCTTTTTTCTCTTCTTACGAGATTTAATTTACAGCCAATTATTCTATATCATATTTTCTTATTTTATCGCATTTTTAAATAATTATTTTTACTCTATCGATTGCATGCTAGATCATTGATATTAGTTGGTTAAATGTTATTTCGTGTAATCAAGATTGGTTGGTTGCATGTTATTTAATTGGATATCGGTTGTATCCTACTTTGATTAATTGGTAATATCACAATCTTTTGATTGTAAAGATTACGATTTGGATATATCTTTCATCTATTGTATAAGATTTAGTGTGGTAGGCATGTTGAATTTGATTTTGATCGATTTCGCGTATCTCATTATTTATATGTAGTCGATTTTGATGGATTTTGGTACGAATAAATGATTTCAATTTAGATGGACTTTCATATGTTAAACAATTTTTAAATTTGATGTGATGCCTTAATATACGATTAAAATTAGCAAAATAAATACGTTTTCATTTAAATACTAATATTAAATATTGAAATGAATTTTTACGTTACAATGTAATTTAATTTCAAATTTAATATTACTATTTAAATTAAAAGGAGGGTGTGATTAATTAATTAAATACTACATTACAAGTATTAATTTAATTTCATATTTAATATTAGTATTAAAATTTACCGTGTTGATTAATCAATTAAGTACTAAATTATAATTATTAATTACCTTGATAACACTATTGATTTAAATTAAATACTAATTTAAAAAATTTAATTAACACAAATATAAAATTAATTGTGTGGTTTAATTAAATACTCACAATTGTTGGTGTCATATGATTTAATTAAAATCAAATACATGTAGTAAGAAAAGACCTATGTGCATTTTAGTTTAGTAAAAATGTCTAATATAGGTCAAAAGATCATAATTAACAGTTCAGTTCAAAAATCAAAAGTTACCTTCATTTTATTTATTACAGTAAAAAATGCTGATGTATTAATATCATTAATATATAACAGAATTACCGCAAGTTTTTAACATCACATGCATCTTTTTATGCCTAATTGAAGATAGGGCGGGGAGACTCTCTCTCTCTGGGAGAATAAAATCTTAGACGTTTGCTTTTAACTTTAAATTTAACTAAATTTTTTAGAATTTGATTAAAAAATATATGATTTTAATAATACTATAAATGGAATCATCGATTAATTTTTCAATATCCGGATGTTTATATGTCCGACACTAATCACAACTCATGTATCATATTATATACGTACTGAACAATTGAAATAATTATAAAAAAAAATGATCAATAATTTAATTTGTAAGATACAACTAGAATTTTTTTTTCCCCAAATCTCAAATGTTTAGTTAACATTCTATAGTAATCTATAATGTTTGGATATTCAATCAATACACAATTTCATCCCTCATAAATCACTAAAATTTAACTATTATTCAACAAATGAACAGTAAATAGATTTTCAAGTGATTTATCTAGTCGGTTCTTCTGTAAAAGTCTAATTAGTTTGACTTTTTTAAAGAATTGAAATTTGAAAATTACTTGTTCATTTTGCAGGTACAAGAAAAGGATCTAGATTTTCTTTAAACAAAAATAAGCAAGATATTTTTAGGGTTAATTGTCGAAAAAATTACAATTTTACTTGTATTGCTAGGTTAACCAAACTTTCTACTATTGATCAAAATAATATAACTTTATATATGTAGTATATTTTTTGACCCGATCAGTTTTAAAAAAAAAATGTTGACGTATCCAACTACTCGAATGTGGTTAAAGAATAATCTTTTGAGATCGAAAAACATACTACATATAAGATTATGTTATTTTGATCGATAATGAAAATTTTGATTTAAATAACAATTCAAATAAATACTGTAATTTTTTCTACAATTTTAACTTTTTTTTCTTATATAACATAGATATCTATATTATATCTTAACTAATTTTGAGAAAAAAGAATATGATTATATTAGTTCAAAGTAAACATTATTCAGTGATAACTAAATAACAATAAATAATGTCTTAACTTACAATTTGTTTGTTCAATATTTTTACCTGAATAATATAAAATTATTAGAAAATAAATACACCATAAAATATCATAAGTGTATTATGGAAAGCTAACTTCTAGAAGTGAATTGACAAGTCATCTTAGTACATGTAAAAAAATTTGGACTTTTATAGTTGCATTAATTGTCTGAGTTATTATTGGCACCAAATATTGAAGTAACCCTACAATTAATTGTCGTAGACTATTGTATGCAAAAGGGAGTAATAAATTAGTGTTCAACTATATTATTGTAAGAAACTTTGACTTTTATATAAGTAGAATATATTTTAATAGAATAAAATGTAAATATAGTACCCCTTTCTTGTGTTTTTAAGTAGATTTTTTTTTTGAAAACGTCTCATGAATAGAATTTCATGAGATAGAATGATCTTCAACTCATAACATATATCACTACAAGAAAATTGTCTGATAATAACGGATTTTAGTGACGAAAATATTTTGTCACAAATTTGTTACGGAATAGTGATAGAATAGTGACCGAAAAGATTTTGTTATGGACTTGTGACGGAATAATCCGTCACTACATAATTTCCTATTTAAAAAAAATTATAAATTTGGATATTTGTCTTTGTGACGGAATAATCCGTCACTACATAAATTCCTATTTAAAAAAAATTATAAATTCGGATATTTGTCTTTGTGACGGAATAATCCGTCACTACATAAATTCGTATTTAAAAAAAAATTATAAATTTGGATATTTGTCTTTGTGACGGAATTTTCCGTCACAATTATGTAGTGACGGAATTTTCCGTCACTATAGTGGAAATATTAAAAATATTAAAAATACTTATAAAAGAAATATATGTAGAATATTATTACATAAAGTACCAATGGTCTAGTGGTCAGACAGCCCATAAAACCCATAATATTGGGTGTTGACATGTGGCATGCTGACGTGGCGGGTTTGATGACATGTCATGTTGACATGGCGACACGTGGTGGGTATGATGACGTGTCATGCTGATGTGGTTGACATGTCGTCATCATCATGCCATGTCAATACTATGGTTTTAGTGACGGAATTTTCCGTCACAAAACTAGTGATGGAATAATATTCGTCACTAAAATTTGGAATTTTTCGTCACTAAAATTTTGTGACAAAGCTCTTTTTGACAGAATTTTTCCGTCACAAACCCTGATTAGTGACAAAATTTTTGGTTTTAGTGACAGATTTTTCCGTCACTGTCGGTGAGTTTTCTTGTGAGAATAAATTTGATTTATGGGTAGTGAAACTCAATTTTAAAAATTGTATTTGTTAGGTTGTCTCACGTAAATTATTGTAATTTTTTAAAAGGTTAATTGTAAGAAAAATCACAATATTTACTTGAATTGTCATTTAAACCAAATTTTTTATTATTGATCAAAATAACATAACCTTTTATATGTTTTATGACTAAAATTAGTTTTGGAAAAATTGTGTATATATATATATATATTTAATAAAGCTGGAGAGGAGTGGAGGAAAGAGGAGGAAGACAAAAAAAGATTAGAAAACTTGAGTGAAAAGTTGTATATTGATTGATAATGATTTTTTTTCACTATCTTATTCAAAAACATATACTATTTATATAAGGTAGGGTCCTTCTATAGTATACCGATACATTAATATACTAGTGTTTTCAGCCATTAGATCTTGAATCATTACATCCTAACCCTTCATCTCTGTTTTAACATTGTTACCTATCTTAAAAAATTACCACGGTAAAAACCAAAAATTTCCCCCAGCAAGTCTAATAGCACAGATAATGTAGTAAATATCTATCTTTTATGTTTAAAGTATTTAGCAACCAGTTGCAACCATAAAACCGCAATCAAATTTATTGGCATTATGCATCCCATGATGATGTTTGGGTATTTCATTATGAAATCATTGTCCTTAAGATTTTAAATAAATTGTGTGCTGGCCATTCACAAACACATGGTTCTATCTCTAAACATCGCAATATTGTTGAAGGTTGATTGAAATACAACAACCCACCAACACATTGATTCATCACTTTTTACAATTTTGTAACTTAATACAGACATTAATGGCATATCATCGAAGCACTATAAAATATGCTTTAATGGTGTTCTAGTCCACTGATTAAATAGTAAAATGATACTCATATGTCAAAGCACAATACGATTACCATTTAATCATTATTCAATCATTTAATAATCACAAATGTAATGCAATTAGATCACAATATTATGCTTATTGAAGATGTAATTGGTTGACATCTATAATGTCGCAACAGTCCAATGCTATAGATGTTTGTTTATTGCCCGCAAAATATGATCATTTGATCATTGGAAATTTTGATACATGATATACTCTGATTTCATTACAAGTTTTCTTGATGATGTATCGGTTTTGTTTGCTTTTTTACGTGTTGTTACTTGAATCTAAAACCATAATAGCAATGGTTTATTAGATGCAAATTATTGATGCAATTAGAAATCATAGTTCTAATTTAACATGTTGATGTATTTATTAAACCAACGTGGTAATGATTTTATATGCAGTGGTATCTAATCACAACTAAAAAACATTGTCGCTTGATATGCATGCATCCAAAACTATTGCATCTATCAATGATTGTTTGATATAATGTTGCAGACATCCAAAACCATTACAAATTTTAATGGTTACATATCATTGATATGATGCATAAAAAAATATTGTATCAATGATTGATAGTGTTGCATACATCCAAAACTATTGCAGTGATCCTCGATCATCCTATTGCATAGGAACTAAAATTAAAGTATACAATGATTTTGTATACAATGATACCTAATCACACCTAAAAAGTATTGTTGCATATCATTGATATGTATGTATCTAAAACTATTATAGTGATACTTGTTGTATCGGATCCAAAACCATTACAACAATGGTTTTGTATGCGATGATATCTAATCACAGCTAAAAAGCAGTATTGCATGTCATTGAGCTGTATGCATCCAAAACCATTGTAACAATTGTTTTTTAAGCAATGATTCCTAAGCACAGTTAAAAAAATATGGTTGCATATCATTGATATACATGCATCCAAAAGCATTGTAGCATCGGTTGCATCCTATTTTATCGGATAAACCATTGTATATGATTTATGATTTAATAATGAATCAATTACGACCAATGTTACCATAATCTTTTAATGATACAGATTTGGATTTGAAAACAGTTTTAGTATCTCCAACCATTATATAAGATTGAGTTACAAATATATCATAATTTTTAGGAAGATATGGAATTCGATTTGGATATATTTTAGTATCTCAAACCATTATTTATGATTTCATACTCCATGGATTACAATTACCACATTCCCATAATTTTGTGAAGATTTTGATTTGGATTTGATATACATGTTTCAAATTATATTCACCAATATATTATCACTAAAATATAATACTAAATCTATAAAATAGATATTTGATTTCATCTTTCAACAATCATTATTTTGGTAATCATCTAAACAATGGTAGCATCGATCATATCCTAAGATATAGATGTACATGCAATAATACATGATTATCATTAAAAATTATTGTTTCACTCTATATAAAATATACACATTTCTCTTTAAATATAATATATAAACGATTGAATTGATCCACTTTAAATATAATATATAAACTATTGAATTGATCCAAATTAAGTGAAATTAAAATCAATAAGTGACTTTAACATAAATATATAATTGAAAATATTCTAACAATCATCATATCAAATGATTTTACAGTTAGACCTACATCACAAAATTAATGTTAACTATCACTATCATTGCATACTTTGGCAAGTGAAATAAGAATCTTTTATTCTTGAGTCATTTACGAGTTAGGATCATGAACCAATAATTTATGTGATAATTCATTTACGATTATTTGGATTAACAATACAAAATAATTAATTTACAATGTTTAATTAAATCACTATAACAGTCTCTGTGATTTATGCAAATGAAATACATGTGGTGCTTGTAACAAGAATAATGAAATGAACACATGTAACAACATGCAAAAAAAAAAAAAAAAAAAAAAAAAAATCATTAAAAGACCCACATGTATTACAACCCAATTTTTTTAATATAATATAAAGAATCTCAATGCATTCCCACGATCCATAATCCAAAACACAAAAATTATCTTGTACAAAAATTACCGTAGTAAAAAAAAATGATGTATTAACACATTGATTTATAGTAAAATTACCCTATAATATTATGTTATTTTGATAAATAGTGAAAAGTTTGACAATTCGAATAAAGGTTATGATTTTTCTAATAATTAACCATTTTTTAAATATTCTAATATATATATATATATATATACTAATATTTTTATATCATAATAATAACTAAAAGCACTAAAAATGAATTAACTATGCTTGCATTTTAATTGAGAAGTTTAACATATGTTTTTTCCATCTCAAAATAAATATTATTTTAAAGATTTAAAGACAAATTAAGAAAACTGATAAAAAAAATTGATCCATACTTATTTAAGTTCAATTATCATAGGTAAATTTAATATAATCACTTTATATTTTGTTTAATTCAAGAGAAGTAAATGATGACATTTCCAGTAAAATATAAGTAAATGTGTTTTTTTTTAAATCCTATAATAAACATTTAATCTTAAACACTTTTTTACATGGCTATAATCATATTTATTTAATAGGTTAAAAGACTAGTGATACTTCCAAATCTATTAATTAATGAAAAATGGATTTTTTATAAATATGTTTTTTTTAATAAACAATAAAAATTACTCGGAAATTTTAGCTTTGAGTAATATTTAATTGAAAGTAAAACGTATTAATATTTTTATAATTTAATATTTACAATGTTCTAAAAAACATAATTATAAACTACAAAAATTGTGTGATGTTGAATAATATGATAAAGAAAACATCATTAATATTTTAATATAAATTAAATTATTTATGTTGCTTTATGAATGCAATATATATATAATTAAATAGTATATTAATATACTAAACTAGATGATAGATATAACATGGAATCATAAATATTTCACAAATTCTCTTGTGCACCAGGTGTATGGATTTAAGATCCATGCAATTTTGGTCGATCCGTGAGTTTTGGTTTTATTTTTTTTATTTTTTTATTTTTTATGTGTTGACATTTATGTTATATCATGTACAAATATCAAAACATTTAGCTTTTTTTTATCAACATACTTTTATATGATATTACATATACTTTTTAGTCATGTTAGTTGCACCTTTATATATTACATAAATGTAAGGATATTTATACATAAATGTGACATTATTATCACATAAAGGTATTTATGTACAAATTGTGCTGAAATTTTTTTTTCCCTCATAAACTACAGTACAAAAAGGTAAGAATATTTATATATAAATGTCACACTAATATAATATAAAAACAACACGTAAATCAAAAGGCAAAAAACTCACAGATCCGGGTTAAATCAGGTTGACCCGAATTGCATGTGCACCTGATTCACATCTGACAAAGTCTAAATATTTTTTAGGATAAATTTTATAACAAGACTCAATTTATAAATTAGTTCTCAATTCTAAACCCAAATTTTAAAATTTCTCAATAAGGGGCTCAATTTACATTTTTTTCTCAATTTAAGGCTTGAATTTTAGATTAAGTTCTCAATTCAAGACAAAATTGCATATTATTTTTTATTTATATTTATAAATTTATTAATATTTTCAATATGTATTAATATTTTGGATAAATTAAGACAAGTTAGTGCTCTTTAAAAAATAACTTCATTCGACTTATCTTAATTTATATGAAAAAAAAAGAAAGAAAAATATAGTTAATTCAATTCATAAAATATAAATTATATTCAACTAATTAATATTAAAATTGATTTTATATACTTTTATTCATAAAATTAAGAAAATAAAGGAATCTTAATTTTTTGAATTGCACTTATTATATTATATATATGTATAAATTAATATAAGTCGGATGAAAATCATTCCAAAATTGCACGAACTTATCTTAATTTATCTAAACTATAAATACATATTAAAATATAAATAAATCTATAAATATAAATAAAAAGAAAAAAAAATTTGAATTTTGTTTTGAATTGAGAACTCAATCTAAAATTTAAGTTTTAAATTAAGAAAAAATGTAAAATTGAGTCTCTTATTGAGAAACTTTAAAATTTGAATTTAAAATTGAGAACTAATTTATAAATTGGGTCTTGTTATGAAATTTATCCTATCTTTGTAAATAATATGTAAAATTTCTAATTTTACTATATGTGTATTTTTGCTAGTTTTGTTATACTTACCAATCTAAATGCACCAGATAACCTAATAACAATAATATTTGGCCAACATTTAAATCTTGAATTGCATTGTTACCCCTAAAGATGTAGTCAATTACATCCAAGGCCCTAAAATTGTTCACACGAATTAAACATTCCACAGTTCCAAAAGATTGATTATTCGATTCACCTAATTTCGCTGTTACATAATTTAATATTACTAAAAAAGATAAATCTTACTTTTTTGACTTTCACCATCACATTTCTTTATTTCCACATATAAAAACCCCACAGACAATCACACACATCGAGCAGCAGAATTCTTCTTCTTTTTTCATTTTTTTGGGCATAATATTTATTGGATTAATTTTATTTTCTTGTTCTTCTTCTTCTTCATCAGACTTTCTCTCTTTCTTTACCTTTCTCTTGAAGAATCAAGATTTTCTTTAATTTGTTGATCTGCTTTTGTCTTAAAACAAGCTTTCAGCCGATCTCAAATCTTGAGCTAGTTGGGATGATCGATAGGTTACTGGCTCAAAATTTCTCAAATAAACTGCAAAGATTGCATTTTCTGAGATGGGCTGCTTTGGAATGCTGAGATAACACAGTTGGTGTTGAAATTTTTATTGCATGAGAATTCTATACATAAAAATAAAGAGGGGTTTTGAAATTTCGTTGTTTTGAGTTGATATGGGTGGGTGTTTTCCCTGCTTTGGATCATCAAATAAGGAAGGGAATAGTAATAGCAGTAGTAATGGAGTTAAAGAAGTGGCGAAAAAGGAGTCTTTTAAAGAAGGTTCGGCTGCTCACTCGAATAGCCATGTTCATAGAGTGAGCTCAGGTACACAATTGAGCATTATCCTTTTCTTGTTTAGTCAATTATATTTTTGGGGATTGATAATTGTGTCTGTATTTCTTGGATTTGAGTTGTTGAGAAAGGTTTGATTGTGTTTTTGTGATAGAAAGATAGGGAGATCTGTTCTTCTTCTTGATCTGTGGCTTTTCAAGTTTGGGGTAATTTTGATGAATTTGGGCTGGAATTATGGTTTTTCAGACACGGAACTATGGGCTAGAATTATGGTTTTTCAGACATGGAATTATGGGCGTGTTTTGTTGGTTTAATTCTTATGTGTTGTGGTTCAATAGTCCAGCTACTCATAGTTCATTTTTTCAGTTTCCATTTTCTAGTGTAAATCTGCATTTAATTTGAGTTGTGGAGATATGATATCTGATTTCTGCTTTTGAACTTAAAATTTTAAACATCATAGAAAAGAATGAATGACATTCATGTTGGTTAATAAGGAACTTAATTCGTTTCAGTAATCTGTAAGAGAGGGTTGAAAGAGTGGTGGAAAGAATATTGCAGATGCTTTATTAGTTGTTGGAAACTTGGGTTGCAATGGTTTTTACATGCGTTAATTCATCATTGAACATCTAGGTTAGCCAAGGAATTGTAGATACTGAATGTAACCATGGGATCTTGAATGATATATGAGCTGCTAAAGGCAGAGAAAGGATATGTAAATTGAGGAAGAACCTTCATGTGTAATACAATTACTCTATGCAATTGTGTTTGATGTCTTGAGTTTTCACGACTTCGAGATCACTTAGATCGTTTGGACATATCCTATCCCTTACTATGTTGTATTAACCTTGTGTTTTCTAGATAAAACAAAAGCTCGAAATAGTAGTGATTCCAAGGAGACTGGAAATCCAAAAGAGCCAACAGCACATATTGCAGCTCAAACATTTACATTTCGTGAACTTGCTACAGCCACGAAAAACTTTAGGCCAGAGTGCTTGCTTGGTGAAGGTGGGTTTGGACGCGTTTACAAAGGCAAACTGGAAAGCAAGGGACAGGCATGTTATATTCCTTGTAAATTGGAAATCATAATTGTTCGATTAATGTGAATAACTGTATAATTTGGTTTGTTATTATGCAGGTAGTTGCAGTAAAACAACTGGACCGGAATGGTCTTCAAGGGAATCGAGAGTTTCTAGTGGAGGTTCTCATGCTTAGCCTTTTACACCATCCAAATCTCGTCAACTTAATAGGATATTGTGCTGATGGCGACCAACGCCTACTTGTGTATGAGTACATGCCGTTGGGATCTTTAGAAGATCATTTACATGGTTAGTCGTGAAGTTCAACTTTCCATCAATATTTTCTTCCTCAGGATTCTTGAATTCTTGTGTTATTATAACACAATGATATTGGGGAAGGAAACTTGTTGTATATTGCTTGCATTATTGGTTATCGATTCTTGTTTTCTTCTAGTTTGTCTTTGTATTCAAATATCACATATAGTTCCTGTTTTTTCACGTCTATAGGCAATAGACCTAAATATTTGTGTGAAACCACATTAAACTATTTGATATTGGTCGTAGAAGTAGTTCACTCTTAGGATAATTATATTTTTAGTCCTTCACTTTGTCACTAATTCGAATGTAGTTCCTTTGGTTCAAAGCTCATCCAATTTACTCCATAGTCATATTTCATACATAAATGGCCAGAGCATTTGAAATTTAATGAATCCTAACAGAAGAATATGAGCATTGGTCACATCAAAATCTTGCCTTTTTCTAAATTTAGACTTTTTTTTTTTTTTTTCATTTTTACAATTTTGATTGTTGTTGCATCTTTATTCACTTTTACCTTATATTTGAACCATGACTTTGTAGAACTATATTCAAATTAGGAACTTGTCCTGAAGAGCATTGAATCAGATAAACTGAAATTGAATTAGTGACATAGATGATGAACTAAACATATATTTATGCCTTCATTTCTCATAGATATTAAAATCTACAAGTACCATATTATTCCCTTTTTGTGCATTAGAGTTTTATTCAAGAACACAAGGTTTCCTGAGTATGTAAATCATGTAACTAAGCAAAGGTGTTCGATATATATATAGTCGACCTTTTAGAGCCTTGAAATAATTCGATTTTGTCTTTGCACTGATAACTTGTCTTTGCAATGTAGATTAGTAAATATTTATAATCCCATCAATTTAAATTCCAATACAGATATGAAGCGCAATGAGAGTACATAGATTATAATGAGGAAACTTTATGCAAATTGTAGTTTGTGGAGAAGGTATGCTCTTGCCAGGTTTCTATCGAACAATATGTTGAAGAGAACCATAGTTTGATGTGGCTATAGGTTTTAAATCATTTTGTTATTATAATTTATGGCTAGCTTTTATTTTCATGATTATCAAATAAATTAGACTACCTTCCCTATAAGTTAGTTTTAGATTTCAAGGATAATGACACAGACCTAGGATTTGAATAATAATAATAGAAGTGAAATCGTATCCGGTTAAATATGATGTGGCAACTCGTTCACATATAATGAAGAATGAAACACAACCCGGCTTATAAGCATTGACATAGGTTTATTTGCAACCATTGGATATATTTTGTTCTTTAGGTTGTTTTTGGATTGAGGGATTTAAAATACAAGATTTTATATGAATGGAGGATTCAAGAACCACCCATATTGCTAAAAAATTAGTTCAAAATGAAAGCACTAGATTTCAAATCCATATCAATCCAAACTCCAAAACTTTTGGAAGTTTCCCTTTTGTACCAAGAGTCCTCCAACATTTATGCATTAACGCTTAGCTTCAACTTTGAAGCAACTACTTCCCTTGTCATGTTTGTGCTATAACATCTGATCTGTAACTAGTGAACTAAATATGCACTTCCCAAAAGATGCTATTTGCCTTGTTCATTGAATATAGTAACTACATGATTTTGATTTGCAGATCTTCCACCCGATAAAAAACCTTTGGACTGGAATACTAGGATGAAGATTGCTGCTGGTGCCGCCAAGGGACTAGAATATCTGCACGACAAAGCCAATCCACCAGTCATATACAGAGATCTGAAATCTTCCAATATCCTCCTTGATGAGGGATATTTTCCAAAACTATCGGATTTTGGACTTGCAAAACTGGGCCCCGTTGGCGATAAAACTCACGTCTCTACAAGGGTGATGGGGACATATGGCTACTGTGCTCCAGAATATGCCATGACAGGTCAGCTGACTTTGAAATCCGATGTTTACAGTTTCGGAGTTGTCTTCCTCGAACTCATCACTGGTCGGAAGGCTATTGACAATACTCGAGGTGCAGGCGAGCATAATCTTGTTGCATGGGTAGGTCATACTTCTTTTACGAGTATAATATGCCCCTCAATTCAAAATAAGTGCCGTTTTGGAGATTAAATTTTGTTTCAAATTAAGTGTCTTTTGAGCTATTTTGGCACTTTTTTTCCAGGTCTACCCCCTGATCTAAATCCTATAAGATTTCTTAGTTTTGAACTTAGCTACTTAATATCTCTAAAATTTATTCACACAAGTTTCTACAATTTTTTCTTTATCTCAAAATTTCCTTGTTTCTTCTTTTATATTATTTCATCTCATGTTTTGGTGGGGAGAGATTGATATTGTCTAATTAGGGCATTTTTGTCCAATTTTTATGTTCCTTAATTTATGACAAAAAACTCCATAACAACACTTATTTCGAGTCGGAGGTAGTACATGAGAATGAATGAATGATTAAGACGTGAATTATGCACTGATAATCTTCTTTCCACTTGCTTAATTCCTTCAACTCAGGCAAGACCACTTTTCAAGGATCGAAGAAAGTTCCCAAAAATGGCTGATCCTTCATTACAAGGCCAATACCCTATCCGCGGGCTCTACCAAGCCCTAGCAGTGGCTGCTATGTGCTTGCAAGAGCAAGCTGCCACGAGACCTCTAATCGGGGACGTTGTGACTGCTTTGACGTATTTGGCATCACAAACTTATGATCCTCATTCACCTTCTGCACAAAGTAGCAAAGTGGGCCCGTCTACTCCGAGGCATAGAGATGAACGCAAGAGTGCATCTGATGGAATGGACGGCCTGGATGATCCGGGACGTGGGGGCCACCACGGTTCCCCTTCCATTCACAAGAACTCCCCTGATTCAAGGAAGAGAGACTCTGCTAGGGAGTTCAGTACTGGTGGAGAGTTGCGAAGAATTGAAACCGGTGGTGGGTCCGGAACTCGATGGGGTCCAGACGAGGCAGAGCGACCCGGTTCTCAAAGAGACAGCCCTGCCAGTGCTGGTAGAACCAGAGAGACTCCGAAGAACCGGGATCTAGACCGAGAACGAGCGGTTGCTTTGGCGAAGGTGTGGGGCGAGAATTGGAGAGAGAGAAAGAGGGCGAACGCCATGGGAAGCTTCGATGGGACGAGCGAATGAGCTTAACTTCCATGCATATCATCATTCTGAGGATCAAGACTGAGTGTTGGAAAATCCAAAATGTGTTGTCTGTGATCAGGTTCGACTAGGGGAAATCCGATTTCTATCTCATAATCGAGCAAAGGGGTGAGTGTTTCATGGAAGGCTAGTTAAAGTGGAAGAAGGGTTGTGTAGGATGATGCCTTTTGGGGTAATCTCTACTATTAATCTGTGTACCTAGGTTTGTTGTAATGGAGAAGAGAAGTTGGGATGAATGTCATGCAAAATGTCCCAACTTTGGATATATTTTTCAGTCAGTCAAGTTTTGGATTTTTCAAGGGGTTTGCTGAATCTTGTGCATGTTACTTGATTGTTTTTTATTTTTGTAAAATATATCTATCTTTTTACAGATGATAAGTAGGATTAGAAAAAAGAGTACAACTCTTGTAAGAATGTGGTCAAGGATCTATTCACAACTCATTTCCCACAAAATATAGTGATCTGTGGATAGTGGATTTGTTGCACAAAATTATATCTATAAAAATCATTTTAAGTAAATTTGGGTAGGGCTCTTAGCACCTCTCTCAATACTTAACACATCGTATTGTTAAGAAAATGAAAAACATATTTAAAAAAAAAAAAGAGTTGTTTTGTGTTTAGCATTGATTGGAACGTAAGTTTAAGTTCTAAAGCTATAAAAATTTGGGAAAATACAACCCTCTAATTTTGCCTCCTTTAGACTTTTAGTCCTTTATGTTTTTTTATTTTATTGCAACAACTTTAAAAAAAAATCAATTTTTAGTTCGATTATCCATAATAACAAATCAAACTAACATGAATTTTTTCAGGCATCCAAAATAAATATTACTAGTGAATAAATCCTAAAATAATTACAAAAACTCATTGATAAGTAAAATAATTATATTAATCTACCATTAGCAAAAGAAAGACATCTACATTTCTTTTTTCAAAATAACTTCACTTTTAAATTACAAAATAAAATAAAAATACATTATTTTATTTTTATTATTTTAACTTACTAAATTTAAAACTATTCAAAATTCCAAAGAGGTGTCGTGTAGATAAAAAAAAAAATCATACAATACACAAGTACAGAGACACGATAAAAAATATCATAAAATTACAGGACTAAAATATAGAAATTGATAGATAACCAATTATAAAAGTTTAAATATGCAAACTTAGATGACTAAAAAACTATTTTTTCCTAAAATTTCAAAATATTAAACTAAATAATATTGCACAAACCAGTTCAAAAGTCATTAAGAACCAGAGTATATATGTTCACGGATTAAGTGCAGAAATTACCCGATTATATATGTTCACGGATTAAGTGCAGAAATTACCCGACCCTAACTCTGCACATTGTATCCATCTATGCTCAGTTGTCTTGATTAGACTGATGTCTCTACCAAATTCAGACAACTAATGAATCCACCACCAAATATATTTTGGCTAAGGCAAATATAAGCTGATATCAACAATGAAAACTACAATCGACATCATTTTCTCTTCTTTCCCTGAAAAAAATAATGCAGTCATATCGGTTTTATGTTCGAATAATGCAGTCGAGAGAAGTTTTAGATGATTAGAAACATACCGAATTCCCATAGCCATCGATTGATATTTTATTGCGCTTCTTAAATGTCGGAGGAGGGCTGTCTGCAGCATGTCTAGCAGCAGCACGCTTGGATGAGCTCATGTTCTGTTGGGAACAAAAATGTGAAGCTGAGTAAGGTAAACATCTCTACAAGGGCAAGAATCATGCTATAATACATAATGATCCCATGTTACACTATGTAAGTGTCATTTAAAACATAAACAACATAAAATAATACTCAATTCGTTCCAAAATAAATGTTGTTTTAGACAAGCTCTTTTGTCCCAAAGTAAGTGTCATGTTCTATCAAACTGCCCTCATTTACTCCTCTCAAATTAAATGCTAATTGAAAATTTACCTATAACAAATGTGCACTTAATCATGAATAGATCAGTCTTTTATCGAGTTTTCTTAATTTGTGTGCAAAATCCTAAAACAACACTTATTTTGGGACAGAGGTAATAGTAGATCAAAATTCAAGTTGGTTTATTCAGAGAGGGAGAGAGAGATCATCAGGAAACCTTGGCTAGTCTTTTCACTTTGCGAGCCTGTCTCTCCTGCTCATCAAATTCTTGGTTCTCTCTCTCCACCAATCGGATAAGTGTATCACATCTCCTTGCAAGTTCTTGAGTGGTGCGAGACTTAACAAACCAATCAAACCGGAATACTGGAGAAGTACGAAATGCGGATTTTAGCTCTTCCCAGTTCCCATATCCAAGCTTGTGAACCATGCATATCTGAGAAATAATAGTGACAATAAGCTAAAAGAGGGTCTCAATATGTAACTAAAAAATAATATATGGAATGATTATAAGAAGTCTCACCATGAAACGGTCACATTCTTCGTTGTATAACTTGCCTTTGTTCTGGCCATATTGGATCTTTAGTTCCAGCCACGGGTTCTTGTATCGATCCATTTTCTTCCCAATAGCTTTCATGATCTCCTCTTTCCGTAAAATTCTAGCCTCTCCTCTCTCAATGTTTTTAATAATCCTATCATATTCTGGAAAGACCGTATTTTCATAAATTAGTATCTCACTTCAATTATAGATACATAGTTACCACAAAATTCATATTATCGAAAGAGAATCTACCCACCAACTCTGGGAGGATTCATAATAGCATTGATTTAAAAACTAATAATAATTAAAAAAATACTATATTAATTCAATAAAACCAAGAATCCACATTGCCTTGGAAACAGATAATAACTTAGTTAACCAACTCGCAACGTTTCATCTACCTCCCTCCAACCAAAATAAAGCAAAACAATATATGGTGGGCAAAGGCAGATGGAAGTGATAAATCCCTAAAATTTCAAGCAATAAACAAAAGATAGCTTTGTATAACTTACCATTCAATTCTTTATATCTTTCCTTGAAAACTTCTGCATATCTTTCTACCTCTTCCTCTGTTTTGTCTTCCATTTCAGAAGCAATGCCCATGATATCATTTCGACCATACTTTTCACAGGCTCTGATGAAATTGTTGAAGTCTCTTCTACTCCATGTTGAAAATCCCTGACATGTGATGATGACAAATATCAGGTGGAGCTAAGCATAGTAATTTTGAGTCGGGTAGAAGATTACAGAAACATACTTCTTCCAGTAGTTTTTCCTTCTCTTCCTGCTCCTCAGCAGTCAAAGGGACTCCAATGTCTGGGTTGACAACAATGCATCAAGAGAACATCTAGTGAAGAATGATAGAATAAAGAAAGTGTTTAGTTAAAGAAATTACCTTCATGTCCATCCACCTCCATATTATCATTGACTTGGTTCTTCTTATTTGCTTGCTGAGCCACAACAAACAAATAAGATAGATTTTTCAAGCAGACAAAAGGAAATCATAAGAGTAGCCTATATACCCACCATAAGATAGCGCACTTCTTTTTCGTACAACTTACTAAGACGCTGCGTGTTGAAGAATTGGAAATCGTGCCTTGTGAAAGATAACACATGTTAAGATTTACAAACCAATAAATAGATAATTTCAAGGAAGCAAAAATGCTTACAACTGTGGCATGCGAGGAATTCGAGGCTCTTTGGGCTTTGCAGGACCACTTTGGCGCGATGTCTGCTTAAAGTATTCCGATTCGCAGTAACTATGGAGACATTATAAAGCACATCATTTGAGCTGACCAAAAGTAATACTATACATAATTTCAAGTACTGAAGAAACATACTTGCGCTTCCTCTCTCGTTTTGGAGGTTCAACCCAATTGTCACTGACGATTTTCTTGAAATCAAACTTATTTTCATCCTTTACCATCAAGGGAAGAACAAAGAAAGCATCAGCCAAGAGAAAGAATAAAATGAAATGTCACTTTAGTCAGATATAAGTACAGTATCTACCTTTTCATCATCAAAGTCGTACAAGTCAGCAGCTGCAGAACAATTACATTAGTGTCATTAACAGAGAAACAATCTTGAACAATGATTAACACTAGGCATCTTGAATATTAAGGTCGGAGGTAATAAGCATACTGTCATCCATTTTAAATTTGATGGCATCTTCAGTAAATTTTTTCATCTTGGCATCAAGTTCAGCAGTTGCCTCTTCTCCCTTGGCAATAATTCTGTCTATATCTTCATCTGTAATTGTGCTGTCTTTGGAACTGAAAACCATTTCAGCACCAAATCTCACCATTTGCAGCAGCTCATCTTTATTAACCGCTGCATAACATAAGCAAATTAAATGTTAGCATTATATAGCAGTAATAAATTCCTGTGAAAGAGATCGTAGAGTGATAACAAAGTCTCACTCTTTTGTTCTGCTAGCCGTCCTTGTTGGATAACCAAAGCATCAAGGGCAAGCTTTTTGTAGGCCCTTTCAATCACTTTTTCCTCAATTGTGTACTGTCAAAACATTATTGCTACAGATTATGAACACATCACACTATAAGAAGACCTGTACCCCCCCCCCCCCAATTATGAAATTAGACAAACCTCGGTGCAGAACCGGAAAACTTGGACTTCCTTTTTTTGTCCAATTCTATGAGCACGATCCTGAGCCTGCAAATCAACCTGTGGATTCCTGCAGGAGGATTTATGTCAAGACATGCTATGCTCATATCAGTCTCTGATGCGTTATCAACAAGAAGCCTCACCAGTCACTGTCATAAAGAATGACAACATCAGCAGTGGCAAGGTTGATACCAAGACCTCCAGCTCTGGTTGACAGCAGAAAGACAAATTTCTCACTTCCTGGCCTGTTGAAGACTTCGATCGAAGCATCTCGATCTTCACCACCAGTGTTTCCATCAATTCGACAGTATTGGTATCCACGGAACATCAAGTAGTCTTCAAGAATGTCCAGCAGCCTTGTCATCTGTTTATGGAATCAAAAGGTTCGTCAAGAGGAACTAATATTAAAGAAAGATTGAAAACAAAAAAATATGAAGTAAGAGAACATTCGAAAAGAATAATCCATGGGAGTTTCAGACTGGTAAAGAAGTAAAAAAAGAAATCAGAATAATCAACCTGTGAAAATATCAAAACCCTGGAATCACGCTCTTTTAGTTTGGGTAGCAACTTGTCAAGAAGAACCATCTTGCCTGAATTCGACACCATAATTTAGAGAAAAACAAGATAAGTGGTATAAAAAGGAACCAGAGGAATAGTAATCATCATTCCCTTCAAGTTAAAGAAAGAGCATACCAGCATTTTCTATTAGATGCTCCCCAGTTGTGTAAGGTGGACCAGGTTCAGCACCTTGAAACAAATATGGATGATTGCAACACTTCCGCAGCTGCATGGCTACATTGAGGAGACGTTTGCGTTCTCCACCAGCATTTACAACTTCAAGATCTTTCTGCAGCAAAGCCTTATAGTATTGCTTTTGCATTTGAGACATACCAACTTTAAGTATTGTCTCCTTCTTGGGAGGCAAACCTTTCTCAACATCAGACTTCAGCCTTCTCAGAAGGAAGGGCCGAAGAACCTAGTTGACCAATAAAGAAAGAGCAAACTCAATCAGAGTAAGAAACTACTCATGCAAGAGCAGACTTATTAAGTCTCTTCCACGTCCAAGCAATATGCTTCACGAATCAAATGCTAGCTACGTTTACAATCAAGGATGAAAATATCGGTATCGGTAGATATGTCGGTACCTTGATTTTACGGAAATATCGATGGATATATCGGTTTCGATGGAAATATCGGTCCTTTTTTAAAAAATATGAAAATTTTGTAAAAAAAATTGAAAAATATATCTAGCAGTATACATAATATTATAACTAACATTAATACATATATTAAATTTAAAATTTCAAATAAAATAATATATTTACAATAAATATAGAGATAAACTATTATTATATAATATATAATACATACATCATAATCCTTTTATTAAATTCAAAAAAAAATTAACTAAACTTAATTAAATTATGAGAAAAACCTAAATGCTAGTGTGTTAATTTATTTCAACAATTTTACTAAAATTGTTATTTGTTCTACTCATAGACAAAAATATAGACATAGAGAGGTAGATAGAGCTTAAGTTTGATAGATATCTTTTAAATACATATAAAAAAATTATAATAAAAAAGAAAAAAAAACAGAAAAGAAAAGAAAAAAAGGGAAAAAAACACAATTAATTACATAATTGAAACAGAAAGAAAAATAGAAGAGAAAAAGGAAAAAACTTAAAGTAACTGTAGCGTTGGTCAAAGGTCAAAGAGTCAATATATCGTGATATGTTAATGTACATATCTACCAAAAAAGACGCATGACAGTCTGAGTTCTGTATTCAGTTATTTATTGTCTTGCAATTAGTACAGCAAAGAAGGTGTAAAGATAAATATTATTACAACTCAGTAAAATTCAATACATTGTCGGAAGTTCAGCCCTCAATCCTAACTCTTCAAACATATAAGTTCATTCCTTCTACATGTAAAACCATGCATATCTCATTGAAAAAAGATAAGTTTTACCAAGAAAAAAGGCATTATGAAATTTTGAGTGTATACCTTGTGAAGTTGCTGGACAACTTCCTGCTGATCGTTTTCACCAGAAATTTGGAACCATTCATCAAAAGTCTCTGAAGAGCTAAATATCTCTGGAAGCAAAAAGTTAAGGAGAGACCAGAGTTCATGAAGATTATTCTGCAAATAAAAAACCATGTCATGATCACAGATACATATCTTTATAGATTCAACTAAATACTCCAAAAAAGGGAATGAAACAAGATAAAAAGATACTAAGTCCACTACACTCTCAGATTATGCCTACCCTCATCGTAGGTAAAACACATTGCCAAGTGATTCAAATATGCATGATCTGTAGCAAACGTAAGATAAAAACTAAATAAAAAACTGAGATTTTTCAAGTAGCCACTAAATATTCCTTCAATATCCCTATGACAAACCAATTCATTCAGAAAACAAAGAAAGCAATTTCCACTTATTGCAGCTTCTTACATGTTTGTGAATTACCTCAGAGAAAAAAAAAATCTGAAAAATCTAGATCATCAAAAGCTGTTATATTATAAAGTTTTCTTCAAAGATTGAAAAGTTCCATTCAACATGCAAGTTCAAGAATATTTCTGATACAGCTCCAGGAAGAGAGGGACTTCAAGCCTTTAAAAGCATTTAATCATCATGTATACAAATGTCAATTGCAGCTATAACTCATTGTAACAGTACCTGAAGAGGCGTTCCTGTAATTAGAAGCCTGTAGTTAGTATTAAAAAGTCTCATAGTTTTTGAGAGAAGAGAGTTCTCATTCTTGATCCGATGAGCTTCATCAATAATGATGTAACGCCAACTAAATCGACGCAAGGCAGTCTTCTCCTTAATGGCCATTTCAAAACTTGTGACACAAACATCAAACTTGCCAGCAACAAGTAACTCTTCACGAATATATCTCTGGAAGATCAAGCAATTGGGACATTAAAAAACCAGCAAAACATTCTTCTGGAAGCTATATACAATCTGACACTGCAGACTTACCCTTTCATCAGGATTTCCAAGAAATTTAACAGCACGCAGAACAGGACAAAACCTTTTGATTTCATTCATCCAATTGCCCAGAGTGGATTTTGGAGCAACAACCATGTGGGGGCCTGTAATCCCTCTGAACTCATGCAAATAACCCAGCAGGGATATGGTTTGCAAAGTTTTACCAAGCCCCTAAATTGAGAACAACAAATTCAGATCCCTAATCAAATATATACTATAAGTGGGAGCAAATACTAGCCTCGTTTCATACCATTTCATCGGCAAGTATTCCATTAATGCCATTCTCATAGATTCGTATAAGCCAGTTTAAACCAGCAAGTTGGTAATCCCTCATCTTTCCTTGAATACCTGTTTACAGTGTGCAGAAGTAAAGGGCCATATTGCCCCAAAATAAATTGAAGATGCTAACCAATGAAGCTATTTTTATACTAAAACCATAATATTTTTACATGCAAATGAATTGTTATATATTGAGAGAGTAGGCTACATGCCACATATATGTCTAGGACCATAAAAGTTGTCACTGAACTGTAACTAAAAAACTGTAACTGTCAACCACAATCCTGCAACATTAACAAAAAAGGTTGACAAGGCACTTTAATTAGAGAGGGCAAACAAAATCGTCTTACAAGATGGCTGTGCCACTAGTCTTGTATTTCCAGTGCCAGAAAGACCATCTTCTTCCTCTTTCAGATATTCCTCATCTTCTTCCTCTTCAGTTAACTTCGATGCATGGCGACCACTGACAAATGCAATTGGAGAACACAATATACATTAGATTGTATCTCAAATCCAAACTCTCTTGGCTACAAAAGATGAATTAATTTAACAAAAGATAAATTTGGTGAAGTTGAGAAAATGTTACTTATAAGTTATAACAATTTATAAAATCCTTAATTTCAAATTCCCGCTCTCTTAACCCATTCTACTCCTCTTCAACTGATGTATCTGATTTCACTGCCTTAATAACCACATAGACTCATTGCTCAAGAACAGCAATTTTTGTTCTCTTCACATTACTCACTTCAACCTTCTCTCAAATTGACACATCACCGCCACCAGCATTGATCTTTGTCCAACTCTCAAGCACCATATTTAATTACCATCTATGAACTTTAAAAAAATTCCTAAACTGGACCTGTCTCCTTACCTTGAAAATAACACATAAAAATGTATAAAAGAGTTACAATAGGAAAGACTTAACTCTTTCTCGTCCATGTTCTTTATCATTTTTCCAACCAAATACAATCAAAGTAGCAAAATTTAAAGCAATTAGTTTGAATGATTGCATACAATTTATTGTTTGAAACAATTGATCTACGGTAATGCAATATATTGTTAAAGAAGGTCATATAATTTATTGTATCTTAATAAATTCTTTGTTGGTTATCGAACAACATCAATTTAAATCGAATTGTTTTTCCATTTTATTATTCATCAGACATGGTAAACATATATCTTGTTGAAATTATAATTGAAATAACAAGATTGGATAATCATAACTATAGAAAAATGAAAATATATTGAGGAAAAGGATAATTTAGGAAGAAAACTTATTAAATCTCAAGGCGAATTACATCTACCATCTCCAAGGTTTAGTTAAATTATCAATGGACCTTAAGGTTTGTAACTAGCCCCCTAACTATGAAAAAACAAAATGGTTCATTCAATGTTTCCATCAAATCCTATGGGTAATTTTTTCCGAACTTACAAATTTTTATTGACATCATACTATGACTATCCCATCATTTACGTATTGAAAATTTAACAGTTGAAGAGGTCTAATTCAAATTTACATAAACCTTGCGGTATGTTTGGTAATTTGATCAAACCTCGAGGGTGGTAAAACTGTACATGTAATTCACCCTTAGATCTCTTCTATTTCTTCGAATTTCTCTACTATCGTCATTAATTATTCCTATTACTTTCTATCAGATATCGTCTTGTAGATTTCAATTAGTTAAAGAATTATTTTGAGCTGCACTTACATGGCTTGTCGCTAAGATAAAAGAAGAATATTTTAATTGTGAACCTCCATCAGTTCACCTATATATAAGTTGTGTCTGGAGTTGTAAAGTAAAGACCAAGGAACATGACATAGGTAGGAACCACTAAGGGTCCACATACTTTTAATGGGATGGATGCTTGATACATAAAAATGCATGATGGATGAAGGATGTAATTTTTTTTAGTCGATATTATGTATACTTCACATAATTAATTCAAAGATATTAGATTATATTACTATAATTTCTTTACGACTATTTTATGCTTAGCTAAAAAATGACTATTCCAATTATGGTCATCAAATTCACCTTTGACAAGCCATAACTAGAGAGTTGCATAACCAAAAATGTATGAAAATTTCTAGTACAAAGATGTTTATGACTGAAAGGAATGAGGTTGGAGTGGAATAACTTAATCTCTTTTGTTGGCCTGCATAGAAATAGGCCAGTATCATCCACAGATTAACATTTAACAATTTCTTGTACTTTGAAGGATTGAAAGTATACTAATCTACAGGCTCCTTTGAATTGTCTCATTCACTTGATCCACCCCTTGACCTCTCATCTTCAACAGAGAACCAAGGGGCTGCTACCGCCTACCACAGATGGTTGGTATGGCATAAAGGGTGAACATTGGGATTTAGTAAGTGCATTAGATTTGGTAAGTGCATTAAAAACGCTAAGGAAATCACAGATCCAGCTTAACCTTCATAAATAAATGACCAAGAAAGAAGGTGAAGAATTGGAAAGGGGTATAATAATGATAAACTCTTACCAAAACATAGAAAGACATGCCAAATGTTAAATTAACAGAATACAACCGTTTTTAAGCATTGAAAATATTTAGTGACTTGCAGATTTCTTTAAACCACTTCAAGATATTAAATAAGTATCTAAATCTTTCACAAATAAAGCAAGTATCTTCAAGCCAATGCTTAACTCTAACCTACCAAAACAACATACAAATCTGCATCTATTATGATATATATTGCAAAGGGAAAGTCAACACTCAGGTGCATACCATAGAAGCATATAAAAGCCAGATCATGTCAATAATGCTGATCCACCAAAAGAAATGGACTCCATAAAACCAAAAAGATGCTATCATAAAAGCTAAATATATATGAATTATCAAAGTAACAAAGTGATTACATGTAAAAGAACAAGAAAAGGCAATGCTTCAAGATCTCAAGTCATGCTACCGTACTGCAAGTGCACTCATTGAGAGTTAAAATAAAAAATCATTAAAAAAAAAAGAAAAAGAAAACTAAAATAAAATAAAATTTACTCACTTTCCTTTTGCTTTCTTCCGAGAGGCAGACTGATCGCCCTTGGCAAAATGAGAAAATAACTCTGTCTGCTCCAAGAGATAGGTCAGACGGCCCTTTCCTCTCGTGTTCTGTCCAAATACCAGTTCAAATGTAAAATCTAGGCAGAGAGCATGCAACAGTGATGATGTCAAGTAACAATTTTTTGGACAGCTAACACACCATGTCAGCATCAATAACAGCATTCTGAGCATCAAGTATTTCTTGTATCTTCTCCTTCTTTATTCTCTGCATTTCTTTGAGCCTGGCTTTTTCAAGCTTTGTAATTTCACTCGGAACAGTATCATCTGCCTACATGATACCAAAATGGAAAGAGAAAAAAGATTTTTTTTTTAAAACACAATTAATCAGTCAATCTTCCAAACAAATAGGTAGATGCATATTACATGACTAAAACAGAGAAACAAGAAAATTGTATTCTTTATATTCTTTCGATTGTTCGATTTTCAAATACATAAACAGTCTTAGAATCTGAACTGCTCTCAATATAAATGCATCATACAATTATAAACATTTCTTAAAAGTTAAAGGACTCCAGAAATCAGCATAAATGAACTACAAAACACTTCAAAATCATCCCTACTATATTTCAAACTTTCCATCCATCTGGATCACTGTACAGTCTAAAAATATAAATACATGCAATAATTAAATCAAAGAACGAAGTAACAAAAATATATCATAAAACTGAAAGATGAAAGCTATTTTTCTAGAATGTATCCAAACAAGCTCCATGCACACAGAATTAGCACCAAATCGGAGTAACAGAAATCAGCCAACAATCAATTCCATCAACGCAGAACTCGATCATTAACCTAAATTCACCGCACAGCATACATCGCGCTTCACTCAAAAAGGTAAAGCAAACAAACAAAAAGCAATCTCTCACTGTGTTACTGTAACTCAAATGTCACGCAGCAGAACCCCAAATTCACACATGCAGACATCTCCGTCACGTCTCCACCGTGATACCCTCAAGACAAAGCCTTTTCCACCGATTATTATCGGCGCAAAATCAGATCTCACACAAATATACCTCATTGTCTTCCTCTTCATCACCAGAGGCATCAGGCGTTTCCTCGCCGTCGTCGGCGTTGTCTCCGGAATCATCGGCGATTCGAGCAACGGCTTCGAACTCATCCTCGTCCGCCTCATCGTTGGCTTGATCCTTGATCGTCTCTTCCTCTGACGATGAATTCGACATGTAATCGTCGGATGATTCCTTAGCGCACGAGGATTTCGCCATCTCCTTAATTTTCTCCTTTTCGAAGAGAAGAAAAACCTGGGAAATCAATTGAAAAGGAAATTTTTTTGAAAGAATGTTTTGTTTTGAGTTGTCGCTCAGGAGCACAGCAACCATAAAATGGATCGGGTCGGTTTTGTATATTCGGGTTGAATCAGACCCGTTAGGCGCTTGATATGCTTCGATGTTAATTAGTCGGGCCTCTTTGTATTTGGGCTTGGGATTGGGCTTGGGCTTTAAAAGTAAATAATGTAAGAATATTGAAAGATTACGTGAGGAATTTACATTAAATATAAGGAGTAAGGAATACTAAACCCTTGGAAATTTTATACATATATTGATAATAGGGTTAATTTCAATTTATTATCTGAATTATAATTTTTTTTTAGTAGGTATATAAACTCAATTTTTTTTTCAATCACTAGCTAATCTCTTCAAAATTTCCCAGTAAACACATATTTTCTGACCAAAATTCACCGAAAAACTTGAAAATGCAATTCAAATGCATAATTCATACGCCAAAATGACCATTATTTGAAGTCATATAATAACCTCATGTCAATTTCATGATTTTTATTCGATCCGATCACGAATCGAACAAAAATCATTCTAGGGTTTTGAACATTTTTTATTCGATTCAAATTTAAATCAAACAAAAATCTTTAAATTAATTTAGGGTTATAATTTGACTTCGAAAGAGGATTATTTTGACATATAAATCATAAATTTTTTAGTTTTCTGGTGAATTTTGGTCCAAAAATATGTGTTTGGGGTAGCAATTGGAAAATTTTAAAGAGATTGGCTAGTGATTGGAAAAAAAAATTTGAGTTTATACACCTACTGAAAAAAAGTGTTATAATTCAGGTAATAGATTGAAATTAACCTTTGATAATATAAATACTTTAAACTATTACATAATTCATAATTGTTTAGTAGCAACTACTTAAAAAATGTATATGAGAAAATAAAAAATGAAGGGATAAATTCATAACAAGACCTAATTTTTAAATTAATTCTCAGTTTTAAATCCAAATTTTAAAGTTTCTCAATAAGAGGTCCAATTTTACATTTTTTCTCAATTTAAAACTTGAAAATTAAATTGAGTTCTCAATTTAAGACAAAATTTCATTTTCTTTTTATTTATATATATAATTTATTTATATTTTAATATGTATATATAGTTTAGATAAATTAAGACCAGTTTGTGCAATTCTGGAACGATCTTCATCCGACTTGTATTAATATATATATATATGAATTGAATTAATTATTTTTTTCTTTTTTTTCATATAAATTAAGATAAGTCGGATGAAAATTGTTCTTAAAGCATACTAACTTGTCTTAATTTATCCAAAATATGAATACATATTGAAATATAAACAAATCTATAAATATAAATAAAAAAGAATATGAAATTTTGTTTTGAATTAAGAACTTAATCTAAATTTCAAATCTTTAATTGAGAAAAAATGTTAATTTGAGTCCTTTATTAAAAAAATTTAAAATTTAAGTTCAAAATTGAGAACTAATCTATAAATTGGATCATGAAATTTATCCAAAAATGAAGTTACTAAAAACAATTACAAAATATGAATAATAGGAAAGAATAATCTCGTGATATAACTGTATTGAATATTTCTTATTTGATATAAAATTGTGGCCAAGTTAACAAACTTCATATGAGATTTTTTTACTAAATATGGAATTATTTAAAGAATGATAACAATTAAAGTATGATGTTTTATTCTTACTATAATTAGTTGAAACATAAGAATCGAATTCCTAAAGTTGTCACTAATCACATTATATTTATTGTATTTTAATAGTTATAACATTTGTAGGTTCATATTTATGTACCAATACATGAATTGAGATATAGAAATATTCATTTTAAATAATATAATTTTTTTAAACAGAAAACAAACTATTTATAGAGTTTAAGGAATAAATATTCTTATGGGTGGGACTATCCGCACCCCACCATTTTTTAAGCACACCCCGCAATTAATTAAATGAAAAGTAATTATTTATAAAATGTTTAAAAAACCCTTGTGTACTAATATTAAGATACATATCTCTAAGCACACCCCGTACTTTCTAAACACACCCCATTTGCATATCTCCCCCCAACTCAACTCTCATCTTCATTTTCCCTTCCATTTGCAAAGCTTGAAAGAAAAAAATTTGGTGGAGCAAACAGATTTTGCCATAGATAATGTCAATGACACGTGAAAACACTTGTGAAATGAGCAATGTAAGTTGATAAGTTCATTTGTTACAGTTTTTAGCGATCTTTTTTTAGAAAACGAACTTTAGAGTTTAGGTTGAAAATTCCCGCTGGAAGTCGCGTTCGACCTGAAGCGGCCGAACATACCACTACCTGTTCGACTCTTTTGTTCGAACACTACATGTACCGTTCGACTGATTTGGTTGAACGCAGTACCTAGTGTTTGACCGATTCGGTTGAACGCAACACATTGTGTTCGACCCTGTCGGTTGAACGCAGCACTAAGTGTTCAACCATGTCGGTAGAACAAATCCTGAAGTGTTCGAATGAAATGGTCAAACAAGCCCTACATATTTCTTTCGTTTTGGTCGAACGGGTCATGCTTTGCATAGCCGTTTTGGTCGAACTCAATGTGATATGTTCAGAGTAAGTGTCATGTATAATTTAACATTTGACATTTTACTTGTTCATTGATTAATAGGTAAATGGTTCAAAATCTACGTAATTGAGTGTGGTAAATGCCGGAGAGGAATACGTTCATGACGTGAATGTGATGGATCCACTATATGAACAAGTTGATTATACGGAGGAGTTTACGACTGATTTAGTTTTTGGAGATCGAACGGCTATGGTAGATTGGGCAAAAGGAGTCGGACACAGACTTAATATGGTGGTGTTGGTGAAGCGATCTGACGGGGTGGCTAGTGGTAGGCGGCCTAGAGTTTATCTATGTTGTGAAAGAAGTGGGACATACCGCCCTACTAAGGCAAAGACAAAAAGACCAAATTTGGGTGCCGAAGGTGAGGGCGTGCCTATAAAGAGCTCTAGAGGGAGAGTTACTGGTATGAAAAAATGTGATTGTCATTTTTTGTTGAAGAGCATCCAAATGAATGATGTTGGTGAATGGTGTCTAACCGTTGTATGTGGATCTCATAATCACCCGATGGGGGCGTATTTGGTGGGGCACTCGTATGCCGGTCGATTGATAGATTTGGAAGATCGTTATGTGTACGACCTGACGAAGAATAACACGAAGCCGAAGGATATCTTGAGCAGTTTGAAAGAAACATCTGTTGATAATGAGTCGACGCTGAAGACTATATACAATGTCCGTCACAAGCACCGTGTAGTTGAGCATGGAGGTCGTTCGCAGATGCAATATCTGTTGGAGAAATTGAGCCATCATAAGTACTATTATCTCGACAAGCGATGCGAGCAAACCGATCGGGTTCAAAATTTGTTTTATGCTCACCCTACCAGTGTTGAGTTGTTGCGTGCATTTCCGAACGTTATCTTGATGGACTGTACGTATACGATCAATCAGTATAAGATGCCTCTTCTGGAGATTGTTGGTATCACATCCACCGATATCACCTTCTCGATTGCTTATGTATATTTGGAGTCCGAACGACAGGAGCACTATATTTGGGCGCTCACAATTCTAAAGGGTTTAATGGATCAATCAACACTATCGAGTGTGATTGTCACTGATCGGGAGATCGCACTGATGAATGCCATCGAAGTTACCTTTCCCAATGCCAAGCATTTGTTGTGCCGGTGGCATATCAGTAAGAATGTTCTGGCGAAGTGTAGACCAATGTTGGGCCCGAAGAAAGAGAAGTGGGATTCATTTAACAACTCATTCCACTCATTGATGGTTGCTGAGGATTTGCCGAAATTCAACGAGTTGTTACGAAGGTTGAGGGATGATTATGCCGACTATCTAGAGGCCGTCAATTACGTTGTTGATAATTGGATTACACCTTACAAGGAAAAGTTTGTTTCATGCTGGACCAACAACATTATGCATTTTGATAACACTATAAGTAGTCGGTACGTGCATAATTGTATTAAATTGTCATTACATTTTGTTTATGTCATTTCTATGGTGAAATTAACTTATCTAAAATTTCTCTGTCATTGTTTGGTAGGGCGGAAAGTGCTCATTCGAAATTGAAGAAACAACTGGGAACCAGCCAATCAAATTTCGAAATATCCTGAGAGAGGATTCACGGACTTTTGATTGTGTCTCACAACACAATCAAAGCATCCTTCGAGAAGAGTTTGACTATTACCCATCATCGATACAAGTCCCCTCTCTTCAAGATAATCCGAGGACTGGTGTCACATGCTGCGTTGCATAAGATTTTTGAGGAGCTTGAAGGAGTTAACACATGCTGCGTGGATTCCCTGCTGTGTGGGTGTGTTATGAGAAGAACCTGTAGGTTGCCATGTGCACATGAGCTGGCAGAATTGACTCGAATCGGGGCACCCATCACGTTGGACATGATTCATAACTTTTGGAGAAAGCTTGACTGTGAGCCCTCGAAGCGTGATGACAATATTGGTGAAGAGCTTGGTAGTCGGTGGCAAGAGACAGTGGGCTGCATTAACAACATGTTCGAGTCCTCGACAGAATCCCAACGCTTACTTTTGCTGAAACGACTCCGAGAGATCTCTTTGCCATCCACTTTCTCGTTACTGGAACCCGAGGTGAAGACGCGTGTTCGGGGTAGGTCCAGTAAGGCAAAAATTTATGCTCTTAAATCAACGAAGCGTGACAAGAGTGCATTTGAGTATGTCGAGTCGATCATCGACAGTTGTTCACCGATTGACCAAAGCACTAAAGTTTCTGGTCCACCGTCGGTTGGGCCTTCCTCTGTGAAGTCGAAACGACAAAAGCAGCCGGTACAATGACGATCAGCCCGTTCAGCCTCTGACACGCCCTTGATTGAACTCATCCCCACCTTTTGGAGACCTTACATCATTGGCACAACAAATGTGAAAGGCGACGGTCATTGTGGGTTTCGGTGTGTCGCCGATGCACTTGGGTTGGGTGAACATTCGTGGCCGAAGGTGCGCAATGACCTGATTTGAGAGTTGGAAGAACTCTCGTCTTTGTATGCTAGTGTTTGGCTCGACCAATCAAGAGTTGAGCAGATGTTGGTGATGTTGAGATGTTTTAAAGATGAGGTGTACGACTGTAAATATTGGTTTGTCTATCCCGAGACGTACAATATGTACCTTCGTGCATATCTCGCCGCAACAGTGTCTCACCTTTCTTCCGCTAAGGACGGCCGTCGCGATGAATCCTCAGATCGTGTGCATGGCTCTTGTAGGAAATAATCACTTCATTAGGGTAATTAACTCCAAACGTGTGTTTACATCTATCCCTTATACTGATTACAGTTTAACATCTGTTGTATTCGTGGATACAGGTGAAGTTGGTAGATGGTGCTCCACTACCACCTATAAGCACAACATGGTACGGTTACCACTACTCTTGTGCTGAGGGTTGGGCGGTTCTTCATCAACAACAACTAGCGACCTACTATAATCTGACAGCACATGACTCTACAAATGCTCGGGTCGCAAGCATTACACTTGACGATGCTTGACTCGAGAAGCCTCTACTGTTTGTGTGGGTGCAAAATGGACATTGAGCGTAAATTTTGTAGTAACTTATTTGTATTTTATTTCCGATGCTACATGTACCTTTACTTTGAAACGTAATGTCATGTTGATTAGTTGATACGAAAGTTTATATTAGTGTTGGGTACACTTTTCTTATGCAAAATGATGGGATTACAAACTGTCGTATATGGCAATCGCCACTGTTCGAACAGGTTGGTCGCGCAATTCAAGTCCCGTTCGATCACGATAGCCGAATGGCATAGCAGGTGTTCGACCCTTGAGGTCGAACTTGGCTTCATTTATTCGACCCTTGTGGTCGAACGCGCAACCACTACTGCGGCCCTCAATGTCGAACATTTCGCATGGTGTTCGACATAACTGGTTGAATAGGCCTCAGTGTGTTCGGCCTTGAGGTTCGAACAGTGTCAAATTGGAGAAACGGGGTAACCCCAATCCAAAAATATCCTATCGGCATAGCAGTACGACATATATCGAATGAAAAGACAAACGTAAACACATTCACAACTGAAGATAAATCCACTTGATGGAATTATGAAATCCAAGCAAACTGTTTTCAACTAGCCCACACAAGAATAGCTTGAAAGAAAAAAAAACTAGCAAATCATCTGAATGAATGTGCATAAAGAAGACATCATAATCCTGCATACATAATTGTTTTCAATTCAACTATAAGTACAACAAACTCAATCAACTACGCCCTACGGCCTCTGCGACACCTAACTCGTGCTCGTCCGGATGGTTCTGGCTCGGCCGGCTCGTTCAGTGTTAGGGCTTCGTATGCTTGCTGGACCAATGGCATCACGTACTCCAAGGACGGCTGGGGGTCTTGAACTCTCCACATTTCGACCAATGGGTTGATATGAGCGCGTGCAATATGAATCATCTCCCAAGGTTGAGCACCTTCGGTCGAGCTGGAGGTATGGGCACGTCCTCGAGAAGCAAAAGCTGGGTTCTGAACCCTCGGATATGAGTGAGTGGTAAACCACTCTATGTAGTCGTGCGAGCACTCCCAGGCAGGATGAGCATTTTGGCCGAGATGCTCAGCAGACAATAAATGACTACTCCACTGTCGGAAGTAGTTCCCCAATAAGTGAAACACAAGTCTGTATTGCACGCCCGTACTACCTCTCCTCACTCTACTTGGGATGAGAGGGTTTTCAGGAATAGTCTGCACAAACCCAAACTGTCGCAAGACCCGATCGGGATGGTAAGGCTCGACTACGTCGAAGGCACGAATGCAACCGACGTAGAACGCGACATCTTCTCGGGGGTAATCATCTCGTATTCTAGCATAAGGAGTCCATACGACCTGCAAGATGTTGACATAATCGTAATGTTGAACGGTATCAAGTAGACCCACTTAAATTTGAAATACAATTATCAAAAAACTTACATTACTTACCGAATAATCATCCAATATCTCCCTCCAGGCGACTATATGGTCGATGGATGGCCTCGGTGAGGTTTGTGGGGCCCATCTGCTAGCCAAACACATTCCTGTACCAAAAGCGACGTTGTGAGTTGGCCTCGCCACCGGGAAGTACTCGTATATCCATACCTGCATCAGAAAAAGTAATTGTCAAAACGAATGAACAACTAACAAACGTTTAAAGGGCAAAATGTGTTTCAAATATACCTCCAACAATGTCAAGTACCCAGCCATCTACCTCACCCCGTAACGCGAAGCCAGGCCCAACTGCCGATATAGATACGCAAGTGCAGCGGCGTCCCAAGCATAAGTGTGTACTCGACACACATTTCCCAACAATCTCAAAATATTCGTAGAGACTCTAGAGCCGCTCTTATCAGAGAAGACAGTGCAACCAAGCACATACCACAAATATGCTCTCGCTGCGCATCTTCTTGTCGTCTCGTCATCTGAAGTGACATCTTCACTGAACCGTGATCGGAGCCACTCAAGCCTGACTGAAGAACCTCTTGAACTATCCAAAGCCCTCTCAGCGTCTCCTACATCTATACCAAGGAAGGTGGATATCAATACTGGGGTGGGAACTGATGGCTCATCAGACAATACAACAGGATGTCCCGTCACCGGAAGACCCGTTATCTGAGAAACGTCATCTAGGGTGATGGTCATCTCCCCGAACGACATGTGGAAACTGTTGGTCTCTGGATGCCAACGCTCCACGAAGGCACATAACAGGTTCTTATTAGAGTTCTTGTACGATATGAACCACAAATCATAGATCTTCGAGCGGTTCATCCATCTCAACCAATCATTCGGCTCAACTTCCAACTTCCACGACTCCAGCTTTGTAGTGTGGCACCAAAACTTTACAACGTCGCGTTTTTCATTAAACCAAATTTTGGAAGCCACATGGCATTTGAAACTCGGGATCAAGATTGGGTTAACGGGCCCCCAGGAAATGGCCCCGTTAAAATCTCCTCCTCTTCTGGCTCCATACCCTCCTCTGCTACCTCCTCATCTACCTCCCCTTCCATCACATTAGGGCCGACTGGTTCATCAACAACAGACAACTCAACAATGTCCAATTGATGGCTTGGTGCCTTTTCCATACTTGCCTCAAATTGTTGCTCTTGCAGCGGTTCTGAGGCCTGTGCAATCCAAGGATTTGGTGGCATCTCGGAAGATTGTCCTTCTTCAGCCCGTCGCTTTCTTTCTAAGACTGTTGGTCGCCTCCTGTATATCTTACCTGCATAGAAACGAAAAAAATACATCAAACGAGTAAACTATGAAAAACACTATTATGCATGCTTAGAATATAAACACTTTGACCATTGGAGTTGCACAAATTGACTCAAGAAATCGACTCAAAACAACCATCGTTCAACCAATACGCCCGAACGAATCCTACTATGTTCTACCCTAGAACTCAAGCAAAACTATAGCCGTAAAACTACATCCGTTCGACCCGAGGAGTGCAAACAATTTCACCTCCGTTCGACCCGAAGAGCCGAACAATATCACCTTCGTTCGACCCGAATAGTCGAACAAACCATGGCCCGTTCGACGCGAATTAGCCGAACACTACTCAAGCCGTTCGACATGCATTAGCCGAACACTACTCAGTTTGTTCAACGTGCACTAGCTGACCACGCCTCATTCTGTTCGACCCTAGTAGCCGAACGGACTACACCAATCGCGCACAACCAGTGTCGAACGGGCTCGGTCAGAAAGCTCGAAATTCAGTCGACATAATTCGATTCTAACCTCAATTTTTCGCACTTACGACATAACACATACATACACACATACACAAATGAACATAGCACCACATTTTGCACAAAAAATTTGCAAGTAATGTCAAATCTAAGCAAACAAGTGGGGTGGATTTTTACTAACTACAACAACACTAACCTAGAGAGTCCATGGAGCTTGTTCGATTAGGGCGTATGAAGCTTGCACTAAGTGTTCGATTCTCGTGGCCGAAGATGTAGGGATGACTCCTCTTCTCTTTCTCCAATTGGTTGGGTGAGGGGGAAGTGTTGGGGTGTTGGGGTGTGCTTGGAAAATTTGTTAAAAGTGAGGAGTGTGTGTAATGGGGTGTGAGTTAGAGAGGGGTGTGTGTTGTATTTTAGGGCAAAGGGTAATTTTGGAATTAGGTGGGATGTGTTTAGTGATTTATCAAAATTAAATTTCATTACATGGGGTGTTGTTAGAAATCGGGGTGTGCTTAGAAAAGGGTGGGGTGCGGATAGTCCCACCCTTAATGAATTTGAAGAAGGGGAAGGAAATTGACAATAAATATTAGAAACTTACATGAGAATTTGTATTATTATAAAGGTATATTACTTAAATTATAAGATTTGTGGTAAATGTTAATTTTAGTTTGATGCTTGAACATTTCGATTTCGTTTCAATTTCATTTTAAAAAAATCGGATTTTTCTTTTGAATATATTTTCATGGTTGTAAAGTCGAAACATAAACCAAACCAAAATGTTTTATAATAATTATCAAAGTTAGATATTAATAATTGGGAAAAAAAGTTTTTTGATCCTCTAAGTTTACTCCATTGGAATTTTTTATTCTTTATTTTTCACATTTTGATTTTTAGTCCTCTATATTTAAGAAATATCATTTTAGTCCTCTAACATGCTATAGTAGGTAACTATTTTTTTTATTTAAATTTAATTTTAACATCATGTTTTTTAATTTAGAGAACACTAATTTTTTTAGATCACAAATTTGTATTCTTCATCTAACATGCTTAAATTAATATTAATAAATAAATATTCATCCCGATATGTGTGTTAGAGTTTGTTATTACATGTTAATATTAATAGTTTAGGCACCCGAATTTACTTTTTTTTAATTGAGAGAACATTTTTATTGAATCACAAATTTATATTCTTCATTTAACATGTTCAAATAAATTTTAATAAATAAAAAAATTATTCTTCATCCTGATACGTTGGCTAGTTTTGTTATTAATTATTAATATTAATAATCACAATTATTTTTATACACCAAGTGCACGGATCCTAGATCTGTGCAATTGGGTTGACCCGATCCGAGAGTGCATTTCACGCGTCCCACGCGCACCCAAACCCTAGTTCTGCTGTTATATTGACATAACCTTTTAATTTAGTAAACTTAACATTTTAGTTCTATCCTTATAACCTTTTATTTATATGCACATAACCTTTTGTAGTGTTGAGTAGTAAAAACAGTATAAGTTATTCACTGAAAATGTTATGAAATTTGTACATAAAGGTTATACTATTACAACATAAAGGTTATATCATTACAACATAAAGGTTTCGGCTATATTGAATTTTTATAGTGAAAAAACTACAAGTTATTTATTGAAAATGTTATGAAATCTGTACATAAAAGTTATACTATTACAACATAAATGTTATATTATTACAACATAAAGGTTTTGAATATATTACATGAATTTTTATAGTGAAAAAAAGTATAAGTTATGCACTGAAAATGTTATGAAATCTGTACATAAAGGTTATACTATTATAACATAAATGTTATATTATTACAACATAAAGGTTATGACATAAATTAAAAAAAAAAATTGGGCACGGATCCGGGTTAAACCCGACCCGACCCACGTGCCCAATTGCATGGATTATAACCCATGCACTTGGTGCATGAAAACACTACTCATTAATAATTTGGGCATTCTGAACTTAGTTTTTTTAGTTGAGAGAACACTATTTTTCTTTCAATCACAAATATGTACTCTTCATCTAACATGCCTAAATTAATATTAAGAAAAAAAATTATCCCGATACATGGTTTTATTATTAATTATTAATGTTGGACCAACCGACCCGAGCTGGACTAGATTAGTATACCTGGCCGGCAAAGAAGGTGACCTGATGATTGACTCAAAATTTGAACCTACCAATACGACCCGGCCAGGAAAATTATCCTGGACGGCCATTAGACGATGTGACCAACACCATCTTTATGTCTGAAGGTCCTGTCCGAGCAGGATAGGTTATGCTGAGTAGAATGATAGCAACCGCTATGAGATCATGGGTGATAAAACTGCCCACTACCATGGAAATAAGCAAAAATCAAGGAGAAGGAGGCCACGATCTCCACTACATAAGCTCATTTTTAACTATAAATAGATGTAATTTCAATTTGTAAGGGGTTCGAACTTCATTTATACTAAACACTAAAGAGTTATTTTCTCTATTTTAATAACATAAGATCATGCCTAGTCATTCAAAATCGTCCAAGATCAGCTGAGCTAAATTACCCGAGTAGGCTTCGGGCTAGTGTTTTTGCACTCATTTTCATACATTTCCAACCCATTTTCATCCGATTTTCACCCATTTAACTTTAATTTAATAATTTTCAAGTGTTCGACTAGGAATTCATCATTTACAGATTCTGACGTCAATATTTTCACGCTAGAAGGAGGGGGAGTTAATCCATACACGCGAACGTAACTTCGATATTCAACATGAGCAACGACGAACACCACATAACTTCAGAATCCTAGGCTCCTATCTCTCAGCCTGGCGGTTCCAGCCGTTCACGCCCAGCTGCTGTGGAAGGGGTCGTTCACACGGCTTCCATTACTCTGGAGATTTCCCAAACGCCCATGTCCGTAATTGAGATTCGGGCCATTATGGCCCAATTGAATGAGCGGCTGAACGAGGCCGAGCAGAAGGAGAAGAACAGAGCGACTAATGGCCTACTGGAGGATTCTGAGTCCTCAGACGAGCCCAGACAGAGACGGAACCTGGGAAAACGGATAGTAGAGGACCAAGAGCCGTAGAGAAGCCCGTCCCCTATACGAGCTCGAACATAATACAGAATCCGCTCAGACCGAGCAGGAGAACGGGTTGAGAGATGTTATGCCCAGGAGAACGTTAGGCCAGCCTCTGCATTGAAGGTGATGAGGTCGGAAAGGCTTCTAGAGAAGAGAGGTGAGATCCTGCAGCCTCACGAGGAGAGTATCGGCCACAACCTCCGGTACTAGGAATGGGCAGAGGAACAGGAGCTCAGAAAGCAACTGGCCAACATTTAGGCCAGGCGGAACAAGGGGGGCTGGGAGAGGGCTACCCTCTTTGCAGAACACATCTCCGCCCAAGTTTAAAATGCCACCTATCGGTCAGTACAATGGTGAGACCGACCCGAGCACGCATCTGGACAAATACTCATCCTGGATGGAGCTGCAAGGGATTGAAGAGGAACTTATGTGCAAGGCCTTCCCGCTCATCCTAGGAGACCGAGTATAAAGGTGGTTCTGTTCCCTCCCAAACTCCTCGATTGGAGGATGGGATGAGCTGGTTAAACTGTTCCTCACACAATTCATGGGGTCAAGAAAGAGATCAACCCCAAAGGAGAGGCTGGTCAATGTTCGGTAGGAGAAGGTCGAAACTCTGAAGTCATACCTGGACCGATTTAATAGGCTGGTCCTGAAAATGGAGCGGATGTCGGATGACGCCATTCTGATGGCCGTCATGATCGGGCTGAGGCCACGAACTAGATTTTGGTGGTCCATACATGAGGAGGATTCGAGGACCTATCATGATTTCCTAACCCGAGCAGAGCGCTATATCGGGGTAGATGAGGCCATCCCGGATGACAAATTATCTGAAAGAGAAAGGAGGCCTGAACGGTGAGAAGAAAAGAGGAAAGAGATGAGGAAACCTATGAAGCCGTTCAGGCCAACTGCAACTTTAAGGCCTTCCAGCCTGGAGGCCCCAACCAGGTAACCGAAATCTTTACGGGTACCCCTTCACAGGTCCTTATGGAGATAAAGGATAAAAACCTGCTGCCCGTGCCTAGGTCCCTACGAGCCAACCCAGCCCACCTGAACCAGAATAAGTACTGCAAATACCATAAGGCGAAGGGCCATAATACTGACAAATGCTGGACACTTTTGGCCGAGCTGATGAACCTAATCGATCAGGGCCATTTAAAAAAGTATATGAGGGGCCAGGGACAGCAAGGCCAGGGGCAGCAGAAGCACTGCCTCCACCTCTACCGATCAGGACTGCTCGTGAAATTCTCACCCTTGTCAATAACAGTTTTGGCGAGCAGTGTGGTTCCAAAAGATCTAAGTTCGGGAAGCCAGAAATGCATATTAGAGGTGCATTCCACCTAGAATGGAGCCCCACCATGCACCTATCCTCTTCACTGAGCTGGACAGTGAAGGGATAGTCTACCCTCATAATGATACCTTAGTAGTGTCACTTAACATCTGCAGGACCATGGTGCACAGGGTAATGGTCGACACTAGCGCTTATGCCAACGTGCTCTATCTGAGCACTTTCAAGCGGATCGGGTTTCATGAATCCCAGCTCGTACATTCCTCCGACACGATTCAGGGCTTCAAAGGAATGAGGACCACAGTGCTCGGGATATGTGAGCTAAAAGTCCTATTCAAATCTGGTAACCGAGAAGTCTTTACAATAACGGAGTTTAAGGTGGTGGACTTGAACTCCCAATACAATATAATTTGGGGCAGGCCACTCTTGGATCCGAGCAGGCCAGACTTGGAGCTGCGTGTAGGCAGAGAGCTGTAGGAGCCTTTCCGAGTTGAGCTAATATCTTTTTTGTAGGACAATACTGATGTCTTCGCATGAGGTCACGAAGATATGGAAGACATCCGGCCAGAAGATGTATGTCATCACCTCAACATAGATCCTGCCGTCCAACCAGTAGCTCAGAAGAGGAGGAGGCTCAGCCCGTAAAGATATGAGGGGCTGGAGCTGGAGATACAAAGACTACTGGGGTATCATTTTATCAGGGAGACCAAGTACGCAACTTGGGTCTCCAACCCCATCCTGGTCAGGAAACCGAATGGATCCTGAAGGCTATGTGTGGACTTCACTGATTTAAACAAAGCATGCCTGAAGGATTATTTTCCATTGCCCAACATTGACCAGTTCGTTGACACTATTGCCGGCCACGAGCTCATGTGTTTTATGGATGCATACTCAGGTCACCACCAAATACCGATGGCCGAGCAGGATTAGGTCCATACCACCTTCATCACCGACCCGGTATAGTATTATTATACTATAATGTCATTTGGGTTGAAAAATGTAGGGACAACTTACCAGAGGCTGGTGAATAAAATGTTCGCCACTTAGATCGGGAAGATAATGAAGGTCTACGTGGACGACATGCTCATCAAGTCCAAGGAAAAAGCCGACTATGTAGGCCATTTGGTAGAAATGTTCAACATCCTAAGGAGGTACAAGATGAAGTTGAACCCAAAGAAGTGCTCCTTTGGGGTCGGCTCGGGAAAATTCCTCGGATACATGGTGAGTCAAAGAGGAATTGAGGCCAATTTTGAGAAGATCTAGGCAATCATGAATCTGACCCCACCGAGGTGGATCAAGGACGTCCAGAGTCTAACAATGAAGGTGGCGACCCTTAATTTCTTCATCTCCAAGTCCACCGATAAGTGTCGGTCATTCTTTAATCTAATCCGATAAAATTCTCAATTTAAATGGAACAGTGAGTGCTAGTCAACCCTGGACGAACTGAAGAAAGTGCTGATGGAGGCCTCGATCTTGGTCAAGCCGTAGTCGAGTGAGAAGTTGCAACTCTACCTGGTAGTGTCCTAATATGCAGTGAGTTCCATATTGGTTCGAGCAGAACAAAAGGCTCAGCATCCCGTCTACTATGTGAGCCAATCACTACATGATGCCGAGCTTCGATACCCGACCATAGAGAAGTTGGCCTACGCACTGATAATCTCTGCCCAGAAGTTACGTCCATACTTTTTGGCACATCAGGTTGAAGTACTAACCAATTTTCCATTGAAGTAGGTACTTGGCTGCCAGATGCTTCTGGGAGATTATTGAAATGGGCAGTCGAGCTTGGGCAATACGACATATATTATGCCTCCAGGACGGCAATTAAAGGTCAGCCCCTTGCTGATTTCATTGTTGAGTTCACCCCAACTCTCATCCTCCGTGAAGAATAGATAGAAAAGCCTTGGAGGATGTATGTGGATGGATCGTCAACTGCTCACTGCACCGGGACTGGAATTGTACTGGTCAGCCTCACAAACAAGTACTTCTGCTCGACTTTGCATTTTAAATTCCCTGCTACAAATAATGAAGCCGAGTATAAAGCATTCCTGACCGGTCTGGATATGGTGAAACAGTTTGGGATGGACGACTTGGAAGTTTTCAGTGATTCTCTCCTCATGGTAAACCAAATCTCTGGCGAGTATGTGGCTAGAGACGAACAGATGGTCAGATATTTGAGGTCAATTGAGTTGACCTTTGTAGGGTTCAGACGGATCTGAGCCGAGCAACTACCGTATAGTAAGAATGCACAAGCTGATGCCCTCGCTCCATTGGCCATGAATGAGGGAGTGGAGGATATCAACTCGATTAATATTGGTACAGTGTACAGCTCGGCTCTTGAACAGAAAGAAGTTTATGATATTGAGCCGAAGGTGACTTGGATGATCCTGATCATCCAATACTTGGAAGAGGGGAAGATGCCTGCCGATCAAGATGAGGTAAGAAAACTGCAGATTCGAGCTGCCCGATATACCATCCAGGACGGTGTGTTATATAAAAGAGAATTCTCTCAGTCCCTTCTACGATGTCTTGACGAGAAGGAGGCCAAATATATATTGGAAGAAGTCTATGAAGACGTGTGCGATAATCACTCTAGAGGACAGTCATTAGCTTTCAAAATCATCAAACAATGTTATTTCTGGCCAAGTCTAAAAAAAGATGCAATTGACTTTGCGAGGAAGTGTGATCGATGCCAGAGGTGCGCACCCCTGATCAGAGCACCATCAGAGGACCTGAACTCGATCATGTCCTTGTGGCCATTCACAAAGTGGAGGATCGATCTGATCGGCCTGATGCCAACTGGCTGAGGATGAGTGAAATTTGTAATTGTCGACATCGACTATTTCACCAAGTGGGTAGAGGCCGAATCCCTGGCATGGATAATCGAGCTGAAAATCACAAACTTCATCTAATAATGGACGATAGTTTGTGTAGAGGATCTGAAGACATTCTGTGAGAACTTGGAAATCAAAAAGTTGTTCTCCACTCCATATCATCCTCAAGGGAACGGCCAGGTTGAGATCATAAACAAAATCACCAAACATACTCTAAAGTCCAGATTGGAGGAATCAAAAGGGGTTTGGGCAGATGAACTATCTGAGGTGCTCTGGGCATACAGAACGACGGTCAGAACTGCAATAGGAGAAACACCATTCTCTTTGGCCTTCGGGTCCGAGACCGTCATAGAGCTTGGCGTTCGGACCTGGAGAGTAAACAACTATCAGGATGAGCAGAACACAGAGGCTTTGACGGCCAGCCTTGACCTATTGGAGGAAAAAAAATCAATGTAGATGTGTAAAACTCCATCTACAAGTAGAGGAGTGTGAGATATTACAACTCCAATGTCAAAACACGAAGATTTGAGGTCGGAGATCTTGTTCTCAAAAAAGTTTTACAACAAATCGGATCCCTAGGCCACAACTAGGAAGGACCGTACAAGATTAGCAGAATCCTGGTTGGAGATGTTACGAGCTAGCCAACCTCAATGGCGAAGTGATGTCTAAACCATGAAACATCGAGCACCTAAAGAAATATTACCATTAGCCGGCTAAGACTCCTATTGTAATTTTCTTGTAAATTTTTGCATTTATTCTAATTAATGAAGTTACGTTCTAGCTTGTTAATTGTTTAAGGCTACGGTCTCATTCGAGCCGTCCAGACCGGATGGAATAATAAGGCTTCTGCCCAAAATAAGGCTACGGCCTCATCCGAGCCGCCCAGGCCGGATGGAATAATAAGGCATCGGCCCACCAAGACTTCGGCCTACAATAAAGGCTATGACCTCATTCGAGCCGTTCAGGCCGGATGAAACAGTAAGGCTTCGGCCCACAATAAAGGCTATGGCCTCATCCGAGCCGCCTAGACCGGATGGAACAATAAGGTCTCGGCCCAAAATAAGTAAGGATTGCAATCGAGCCGACCAGAGAGCACTGGGCTAAGATATTGGCTGCCTAAAATTGTTTAAGTTATATGGTAAGAGCCAACATACTGATCCGAGCCGAACATACAGTTAAAGGTTAAATTTGAATAAATATTTTAGCCAAATGTTGGTGATACGAGCTGACCTGGCCTGATAATACGTCAAGCCAATCCAGAATTAAAGTAAGCTGAGCCGATCAACTATTGTTGTTGTGATGTGTCGAGCCGGTTAGGTAAAATAACTAAGCTGGACGAGTTTTAAATAGATGGTATACCATTGTTGTGTACAAGTGTAAAATATAAAAGGAGCCGAACTGGGCAGAACATAATATCATTTACATTGAAATCAAAACTGGTTTGGAGGCCAACATTTCGTACAAAAAGAGCCGATCGACCTAAACAGAAATTAAAAAAAAAGGTACAAAAATCTGATTAAGACGCGACCACATCCACCTGGTTGCCTCCGGCCTCCTCATCCAGATTACCCACCGCACAGCTGACCATGTCAAAATTAGGATCCGACATCAGTCGGATCGGAGGTGCCAGACGGAGCAGGTGATCTGACCTAGGTGGAAGATACCCGGACAGGTCATCCATCATCCCCAGGAAGTAGCTCGGGAGGGGTTGCTTCTCCAAATATCCACCCAGAGCTGCCATGAAAGGGCGATTGTCAAGTTTTTCTTTTCGAGCAGCATCAATCGCATCGATAAACATAAAAAGATAAGCCAACACCCCCTCATATTTGCACTCGGCCGAGGCCTTGTATTTATGGACAACAGCAGTTTTGTCCATTGGGATGGCCCAGACAGCTTCTAGATCAGCCTTGGCAGCTTTCAACTCTGCCACAACCCGCGCATGGCTCACGGTGAGGTCGGCCAGCTGCTGGCGGTCGAGTTCGGTGGCCTTAGTGGACAGGGCCAGTGACTCCTAGGCAGAGGCCACCTGCCCCTTCAGTAGCTCCTTTTCCTCGACTGCTGCGATGAGCTTGCTCTTCTTTTCTCGTAGCTCGACTTTTCTGAACTTGTACTTCTTGAGCTGGTCAAGATGAATGAGGTGAGCCTGTCAGGAGAAGATAGAGACCTGAGCCTGGAGGATGGAAGTGCAAACGTCCATATCAATGTCGGACATCTACCCAGCATACTTCTCGAGCTCCTCCGTCCACGACTTGACGGGGGCCTCCATGGCCACCTCGATCCCGAGCGAAAGGGTTTTTATAAGATCCGTGCTCGGAGCTGAGCACGGGTGAAGCTAATTTGGAAGGGCGGCCTCCGCTTGAGAAACTCCTTCGACCCCTCGATCTTGGCCGGGTCCCAGCCACATATGCTGACCGAGCTGGCCAGTAGAGTCTCTGAACTCCATATGCTGGGGGGAGCAGCGACGGTAACCTCATGGGAGCCGAAGGGCTGAGCTGCAGTAGCCGGCCTAGGGCATTTGACCGGTGGAGAACGCAAAGGAGAACGCTGAGGAGGCGTCCCCCGTCCAGATGAAGTAATGATAGGGGCTGGGGGCTCCAAACCACGCCTTCTTCCCCAGCCAGGAATCCTAGCCGGCTGTCGGTGGGATCCATCCGGATAGGCAGACCGTCACGGGAGAGGATGACTGCAAGAAAATCACTAAGTATTAAAATAGATATGCAGTGGCCGGACAAAGATTCGAGCAAGAAATTGATGGTTAATTTGGACGTTATTGAGGGCTGAAATGAAAGGGAAAATTAAACAGGCTCGAGCAAGCCAGTCTTCAATCAAGAGGGCCTTAAAAGTTCATCGTTTCAGCTCGATGCTGTCCTTCAAGAAGCGGATCTTCCTTGAGAAGTCCGCACCAACCATGAGAGCTTGAAACGAAATCTCTGCAAAACAAAAGAGAGATTATAATATCAGAAGACCGACCGGACTAAGAAAAATACAAGTATATATCAGTAGCCTGCCCGAAGTATGTAGGGCAGGGTATTCTCTTGGACGGATCCTCATCAGTCGGCCCGGGACACATCCAGTCTCCGTCCACCCAAAACCATTTGGTCTTCCAATCCTTGACAGAAGACGAACTAGGGCCAGAGTGGTCAGGGGAAAGTGTAGTAAAAATGGTTCTTCACCCCCGGTGTCAGCTTTACGCTGAACAACCAGGCCAGCTCCTAGGGACTGGGAATGTAACATCCTCGACCAAAACATACACGTCATTGGGCATTCATTTCATGCATTATATACATTTTGCATTATTTATATGCTATTAGGTAATTAGTGTTAAGATAACCCTGTTATAATTGATTAAAACTTGAGTAATCTTCCAGTGCATAATATAAATTATTTGATTAATGATGATATAAATTATGTTGAATTTTATAAAAAAAATAAATCTAAATTATATATATATATATATATAAATATATATATATATATATAAACATGTACAGCCGCAGGTATATATATATGTAAGATGTTAGTTAATATTATAATATATATATATATATATATATATATATATATATAAAAGTAGCTTATGCATATGAATAGTTAATTAATATTATATATATAAGAGTAGCATATGTACATAGTATATGAAAAACAAAGTGAATATTATAATAATAATAAAATAATAAAGAAAAAACAGCAAACTTTTGCTGAAAGACGGTGGGCTAAGAAATTAATAAAAAGAGAGAGAAAGGGCAAGGCTGCAGAAAGAAAAGAAAAACAGAGTGCAGCGAAGAAAACAGAGAGGTAAAGAAGAGGGAAAAAAAGAGAAAAAAATGAAGGGTTTGTGAATTTTGGTTTCTTTTCTTCACCGATTTTCTTCAAAATTTGAGGGCGAGCTCGTGGGGACGTGCTCTTCGATTTGATAGGAGTGAATTCTCAAGATTTTTCACAAAAGGTACAAAGAAATTAGTGAATTATATATATCTCTAGTTATTGTTATTCATCGGATGTTTTGGTAGCTTGGTAGGCCGAATTAGGAAAAACTTAAAACATGAAAGTTATAGCTCTATCTGTTAGCTAAACTCAGAAGCAAACTATGGATGACTCGGTTAAATATTGAGTGAGATAATGTCAAAATTATAGGGTTTGGTCTAGTTTGAAAACAGTTAATTATGCTGCGGTTGTAGCCTAATTTTATGCAGGTTGAAGACTGAGTTAGGAAAAGTGTTAAACATGAAAGTTGTAGAGCATCATGTTAAGTTTCTACCGAAGTTATAGAGAAAAGTAATGAACATGGTTAATTATGCATACATGCATAATAGAAATTGTTGGGATTTCAATGTTTAGATTTTGATGAGACAAACCAAATATGTAATAGGAAGTTTTGAGTACCCCATTTTCACATTATTTAAGTGAATAAATAGACTAGAATTGAGTCTTGAGCCAAGTTTGAAATGGAGGATAAAAGAGGATAAAGCTGCATCTAAGCTTTAAGGGAAGATATCGCTGCAAGAAGGCAGGATACAGTATCGTTGTCAGAAAGGCAGGATACAGCATAGCTGGAAGAAGAAAGGAACAACAAAGTATAATTAAGGCTGAACTTCGATACAGCAAAGCAAGAAAGAACGGCGTGCAGCAACGCTGCAAGAAAAGGATACAGGAGTACTGCTAGAAAGAAGTTACAGCAGCACTGCCAGAAGATACTGCAAACAGGTCTAAGATACAGCAGCACTGAAAAAAAGCATCAGCTGCATAAGGACCTAGGATACAACGCAGATTTACAAGTCAGTTAAGTAATACAGCGCCAACTACAAGTCAGTAGAGTGGACGTAGAAGGATTACACCACCTTCGAACCACTATAAGCCATAAGTTTTTTAATTGCTTTATTTATCTGTGCTTCTATATTCTGCATATTTATCTGTCTCTCATCATAAAACGTTTTGAAAGAAGCATTCTTAGAAAAATAGCCTTGTGTTTAAAAGTTTATTTCCCCTACGTACAAAACTCCAAGTTACAGCGTGCAGCACTACATTCTAGCGCTGCAAGCAGTAACCATCTATCGCTGCAAGCTCAAGTAACTTGCAGTGTAGAACGGTTGTTTTAAAAATTCTGAAAAATCGACCAAGGTTCATTCACCCCCCCTCTGAACCTCGGACACCACTTGGGACCAACAGAAATAAATATTAAAGGGACGATTAAACTAAATTACATTGAATCATATAAGGGCACGGGCTATAGAACGAGATGAGTAATCAGAATGACGAACTAACCACTTATCCTAGTCGGGTGAGTGTAAACCATATATGTGACTTATATGCTATGTGATTTATACGCAATGAGATGCAATTTATATGCAATGTTTGTTATGTGAGTATAAACTGTATATGTGATTTATACGCAATGTGATGTGATTTATCTGCAAGGTTTGTTATATGTGTTCTATAAGAAATATGTATTTATATGAAATTGTCATTGGATCAAAGGATATATTGGTAAATGTATATCTGATTATATGTTCAGATGATTGATATGTTGCATTGCATATGGCATGAAATTAAAAGGCTTGTGACTGTCTTGCTATGGATCTGTATACACAGTGGAGACCTTCGGGTCATAATCATATTGGAAATCTACAGGTCTATATACACAGTGAAGACCTTCGGGTCATAATCATATTGGAGACCTACGGGTCTATATACACAATGACATATTGGAAATCCCGGGATAGATCCAAGCTTGAGCAGTTCACAGAATAATAAATCGGACATAGTAGCATTTGCAAATGATGATTATATTGTCGATTAATGTTAATGATTGTGATTTGCTTGTTAGTTAATTAAAGTAATGATTTATATTCACTGAGTTGCGACTCATAAAAATCGCATATTTATTTTTTAGGTTCAATTGCTTTTTGAAGTGGGTTTGTATATACAGACGCCACTCTATATCAGGTCGACCGGCTGATGCCTCGGGCAACCTTCTCCTCTTCTGCATTTTGCATTTTGGACACGTGTATCATGAGTTGCATTTAGTATGACTTATGTTGGAATATGAGTTGTGTGTTTTCATGTTATATGATATTAGTTTTTAAATAATGTTTTTATACTTATATGTATAAATGAAACGTCAACATGATTTGCCTACATGATAAATATTTTATTGTGAGATATACGTCATAGGGGTATAGGGTGTCACAGGGAACCCCAAGCTAAAAGGTGTGGAAGAGGATGAGCAGCCCCAAGATGGATGACCAGCTGTTAGGGTGAAGCTGGCAAGGGACGATTCCCCAAAGACAGAGATAATGCATGAGACAATGAGCCAAAGAGAAACGCAAACCACCCTCAAGGGCCCGGAAGTTGATGGCCACACATCCCTTGGGCGGTATATCCATCTTCTCCTCAGGCCAGGAAACATCGAAAGTAGTTCCCCAAGGAATGTTAAATAAGACATGCCACCGATCCAGCTCGGTCTTGGTGGCAATGGATGACCACGCCAGGACATTAGAGTCCTCTGAGGGCTGCTCGGTCCTCCTATACCTCCACCGGATGGGCATCCCAGTGGGATTAGAAGGGAGCCGAGGTTAAGAGGCCAGTCTCCTCTGTTGTCGCTGCCGTAGGAGCCGAGTTCCTGACCTCCTCATCAGATAAAGAGGTAGATCCCAAAGACAGTCTTCTCAAGCTATATTCCAACTCCTCAGAACCATCCTGGCTGTAGTCCCGAATTGAACTGCTAGAAGAAGATTCGTTCGATGACATTGTCAGAAGTATTACCTAAATAAGGATGGAAAGTTCTTGTCGGTTGATGCTCCTTAGTCTGTTTTGCTCGGTGTTCTCAAGGAAAATTTCTAAGCTCGTGAAGCAAATAGAGAGGAGACGTCCCTATTTATAAGGAGGAGGTGACCGTTTGACTTCCTTTCTATCAGAGGTGACACGTGGCATATTGCACAGCCACGATCCAGCGACTCTTCAGCTTCTAACCCCTCGAATAATGACACGTGTCTAGGTCATGATCATACCTATCAAGGCCGGCTATACCCAGGTCGGCTCGATATATGCCGGTCAGGTTAAACCACGTTAGAATCAAAAGTTCATAACCGTGCCGACTAGAAATGTTCTGGACAGACAAACTGTGGTTTGCCGCAAGTACAGAATTAAGAACATAAGTTGACCAAGTAAATATGATTAAATTAAACACTGGTTTGGAGGTCAGAATCTCTTAACAAAAGGTTAGTTGGCCATTTAAAAATTCAAAAATAAATACAACTATTGGTCTTCAATCATCAACGCCGATCTCAATCACCTCATCTTCAGCTCTGGCCGGTCGAGCACTTTCAACCTGTCCAACATCAGGAATATCCTCCATTATAAGATCAGGGTTGGACATGAGTTGAATAGGAGGAGCTGGCTGTAAGAGGTGATCGGAATCAGGAGGAAGGTAGCCAGACAAGTCATCCATCAGATCCAAGTAATACTTGGGAAGAGGATTTTTCTATAGGTAGTCGGCCAGTTGGTCTTGAGAGGATGGTCATCAAGCCCCGCCTTCTTCACCACCTCAATATTGTCCATTAAGGCAAATAGGTATGCCAGTATGTCGTCGTACTTGCATTCTTTGGAATCTTTATATTTTTATACGACGGCTATCTCGTCTAAGTGGCCAGCCCTCGCAACCAGCAGCTCAACCTGAACAACCTCCAGCTCGGCCTGTGAAGCCTCCAAATTAGCCGCGAGTCTGGTCTTCTCAACAGTTATATCAGATAATCATTGACGATCCAGCTTGACCGACTTCATAGTCTTGGCCAGAAAGTCCTGTGAGGAGGCCAACTGAGCCTGAAGAGTTTCTTTTTCTTCAATGGCAGCAGCGGGCTCGGCTCGTCATTCGTGAAGCTTCGCCTCCTATTTGTCAAACTTCCCATGTTGGTTATGGTGCTTGAGGCGGGCCCGCCAGAGGAAGACGGAGGCCTGAGCTTGAAGCACAGCCGAACAAACATCCATATCTAATGCAAACATCTGGCTGGCGTACCTTTCCAACTCTTCTGTCCAGGCCTTTGCTGGAGCCTCAATGGCAGGTTTGATCCCGGGAGGAAGTCTCCTTATTAAATCAGCTCTCGACATCTAGGCACGAGAATAATTGATTTGGAAGGGCGACACCCGTCCAATGAATTCTTTGAAACTTTCTATTTTCTCGGGATCCCAGCCGTAAATACTGACCAAGCCGGCCAGAGGAGATTTGAAAGACCATACCCCAGGGGGAGCCGCAGTAGTGTCGTTGGGGTTTCTGACCGATTGCTCGGTAGGAGTAGGTCGTGGCCTCTTTACCGATGGATTAGTGGGCTCTTGGATCGACGACACCGTTCCCGACACTGGGTCTCACGACCTCATCTATTCTCGATTGGTTGCTTCTGTTTCCTGGCTCGCCTAGCCCGGAGTCTGATACGTTCAGTGGGATCCATTCTAGGAAGTAAACCTTCGTAAGGGAGGAGGCTGCGAAAAGATTAGTCAACAAATGAATCAACCAAGCATAAACTCGATATAGTAGTTTAACTTACCGTGGATACAGGAAAAAAAGAAAAAGAAAAGACCAGGTTGGCTCGGATAAGCCGATTCTCTGTAATCAGATCCTTGAACATTCGCCGCTCTAAGCTGATATTATCTTGTAAGAAACGGATTTTACGGGAGAAGTCCTTGCCAATCAGGACATTTTCAGGTGGTACCTCTACAAAATAGAAAAATATTAAAACATTAGAAGAGCTGACCAAGAAAATATAAACGTATACTTTCAACGGACCCGAAGCCAGTTGGGCAAGACATTCTCAAGGAGAAGTCGTGATCGTTCTACCCGGGGCTCTTCCAATCCCCTCCAACCCAAAACCATTTATCCTTATAGTTTCTAACTAATGGTAGGAGGCCACAAATCAACTGGAGTCTTAATAGTCAAGGTAAGAGGTAGTAAAAATGATTTCTCATCCCGGGTATGAGCTTGATGCTGAACAGCCAAGCTAGTTTTTGAAGGCTAGGGATTCCCAGGTTGTAGTTGTGGAAGAGCACGAGCAAACCCAGTATAGATGACCAACTATTCGGGTGAAGTTGGCCAGGTGCTCTTCACAGTGCCAAAGATAACGAGTCAGGCAAGATGCTATAGGGAACCAGAGACCTCCCTCCAAAGCTCGGAGATTTATGGTAACACAATTTTTCGGTGGCTTATTCATCCGCTCCTCAAGACGGGAAACGATGAAAAAGACTCCCAGAGGAATATTAAAGAAGGACTGCCATTGATCCAACTCCGATTGGGTGATAAAAAAAGGCCAACCTATTGTTTCTGAATCCTCATAAGGTAAACCAGCTCAGTAGCCTCGTTGTTGTCTAGTTGGGATTCCAGTAGGGATTCGAGTAGACATTGATCCCGAGGGACTAGCCTCCTCGGCAACCGCACAAGTCAGTCATTTAACCTCAATTTCTAGAGAGTTGGATCCCGAATCCAGATCTGCTAATCTACCAGACATAATTATGGAGGAAGTGTAAATTACCTTACGAATGGGTGGTTCATTCTCTTCGGGTGATTTAGCACAGAAGATAGTGATCGGTCTATTCTGCTCGGAGTAGATAATAATTGCTCGAAAATTTAAGCTCACTAAAAGTTAAATAAACGAGAAATGCCCCTATATATATAGACAGAGCGTGACCCTTCAACTTCCGACCTACATGATGCACACGTGGATGATCAAGTGGACGTAATGAAATGAGCCTCTTACACTCGATCAGATGACGTGTTGTCAGACTCTAATCCTACTCGGCTCGATTTACGGAAATTAGTTAGGTCCCGACTGAAATAGTTCCTCCCGCGACCTAAGGGGCTATTGTTGGACTAGCCGACCCGAGCTAGACTAAATTGGTAAACTTGGCCTGCAATGGAGGCGACCTAATGATTGACTCAGAATTTGAACCTGCCAATACGACCCGACCAGGAAAATTATCCTGGATGGCCCTTAGACGACGTGACCAATACCATCTTTATATCTGAAGGTCCTGTCCGAGCAGGATAGGTTACGCCAAGCAGAATGATAACAACCGCTATGAGATCGTAGGTGATAAAACCGTCTACTACCGTGAAAATAGGTAAAAATCAAGGAGAAAGAGGCCACGATCTCCACTACATAGGCTCCTCTTTAGCTATAAATAGATATAATTTTAGTTTGTAAAGGGTTCGAACTTAACTAGAGACATATCTAATTCACTAATTTCTTTGTACCTTTTGGGAAAAATCTTGAGAATTCACTCCGATCAAATCGAAGAGCACGTCCCCACGAGCTCCCCTTCAAATTTTGAAGAAAAATGATAAAGAAATGAAACCAAAATTCACAAACCCTTCCCTTCTTTTCTTTTTTTCTCCCTCTGTTCTTTCTTTTTCTTACTCTCTGTTTCTTCTGTTGCAGCCCTCTCTTTCCTTTTTATTAATATTATTAACTTATTTACTTAGAATCCACCGTCTTTCATCAGCTTTCATGGTAAGCCACATATATTATTATTATTATGATATTATAATGTTAAGTTTGCTTTTCCTATATTCATATGCATATGCTACTTATATATATTATAATATTAATAAACTCATTCTTTATATATATATATGCATGTGTAGCTAACTTACATATATACTAATATATATAGTACATATATATATAATTTAGATTTATTTTCTTTGCAAAATTCAACATAATTTATATCATCATTAATCAAATAATTTATATTATGCACTCGAATATTACTAGAGTCTTAATCAATTATAATAGGGGTACATTAATTACCTAAAGACAAGGACAAAAAATCGGTATTGGTGAAAATATCGGTACCCTAATTTTACGGATATATCGGTATCGGTGGAAATATCGAACATTTTTTTAAAAAATATGAAAACTTTCTAAAAAAATTGAAAAATTATATCTATTAGTTTATAGATTATTATAACTGACATTAATACATATATTGAACTTATAATTTCAAATAAAATGATATATTTACAACTAATATATAGATAAAATACTACATAAAGGTTGTCTGCTATGATAACATGACAAATTTTGTACAAAGTTAATATATGGACTACTAGTAACTTGAACTCCTATGAGGTTCAAATGACACTACAAGAAAAATGCTAAACAACAACACCAATTTTACAACGGTTTTTCGAAAAACCGTTGTCGTAGACATCTTTTACAACGGTTTTCCAAAAAACCGTTGTCGTTGTGCGAAAAAAATGCACAACGACAACGGTTTTTTACAACGGTTTTTTTGTACCGTTGTCGTAGATGTCTACGACAACGGTTGGGACAACGATTTTTTTTATACCGTTGTCGTTGTGCGAAAAAATTCGCACAACGACAACGGTTTTTTACAAGGGTTATTAACCGTTGTCGTAGACATCTACGACACCGGTTGGCACAACGGTTTTTTTGTACCGTTGTCGTATATGTCTACGACAACGGTTAATAACCGTTGTCAAAAACCGTTGTTGTTGTGTGAATTTTTTCGCACAACGACAACGGTACAAAAAAACCGTTGTTGTAGACATCTACGACAACGGTTAATAACCGTTGTAAAAAACCGTTGTAAAAAATGAGAATTTTTGAAAGAAGTTAATAAAAGTAATGCATGTAGAATTTTAGCACATAAACATTAGTGGCCAAGTGGTTTCAGCTCAAGCAAGGGGTCGTGAGTTCAAACCCCAAGCAACGTAAATTTATTCGTGCTGACATGGCAAATGATGTGGCGTTGACCGATGACATGGCAGGTGACGTGGCGTTGACCCGATGCCGTGGCAGGTGATGTGGCGTTGACCCGTTGACGTGGCAGATGGCTTGAAGACAGCACTTCCTCTACGACAACGGTTAATAACCGTTGTGAAAAACAAACTCTTCGACAACAGCATCTTCGACAACGGTAAATTTGGTCTTTTACAATGACAACGGTTAATAACCGTTGTGGAAGATGGGGTCTACGACAACGCCATCTTCCACAACGGTTGAAATTGAAATCTGGCTACGACAACGGTTAATAACCGTTGTCGTACAACGGTTGAAATTGAAATCTGGCTACGACAACGGTTAATAACCGTTGTCGTTGTGTGTTTTTCTTGTAGTGTGAATAAGATGACATATCATCTAGACCCCATCTTCCACAACGGTTGAAATTGAAATCTGGCTACGACAACGGTTAATAACCGTTGTCGTTGTGTGTTTTTCTTGTAGTGTGAATAAGATAACATATCATCTTTAGTCAAATAATATTGATATTAACTTAACTGAAAATCATGGAGATAACTTTCATAGGTTTCAACTGTGTTTCTATAAATTTGGTAATGTGGATTTACCCAATATGGTTGACTATATTGATGCATGCTTGAACCTCCATGGGATATTTCATGTAGTGGGTTATAAAATGGATTTCTTATGTATTGAATCAAGATTCATAGAAAGTGATTGCTCATATGCATTGAATCAAGATTCAGTGATTCAATATCAGTATTTGAGCTCTCATCTTGGTTCCAGTTAAAATCATGTCTTCTTCCGTAATTTTTTCCAATAGCACCAATTATATTATAATTGAATATAGTTAGGGTTGGAAGTGACAAAAAATATTGATTATAACAATGAAAAAAAAATTATACAAAGCATTATCAATTTTGTACAGTACTGATATATCGCCGATATTTACCGATTTTTTGACCGATATATCAGCGATATTCCACAATATTACACAAGTTCTTACCGATATCGATATAAAAATCGATATTTACCGATATATCGCCAATATTTTAACGAAAAAAAACTGCAGTGCATTATTATATCGGACTTCACAAAATACGGATATATCGGCGATATATCGGCGATTTTTTCCGATTTTTTCATCCCTGCCTAAAGAGCATATAAATAATACGAAATGCATATGATGCATGAAATGAATGCCCAATGACGTGTATGTTTTGGTCGAGGATGTTACAGGATATTTAGAGATTGCTATAGCAGCTTGATTATCCACATATATTTCAGTTGTTCCCTTTTGTTCCAACCTCAAATCAACCATGAGTTTTCGTAACCATAGAGCATAATCAACTATACTGACAGCTGTAACAAATTCAGCCTCCCGTTGATTGAGCCACAATATCTTGCTTCCTAGAACTCCAACTAAAACATCCTGAGCCAAGACTGAATAAATAACCTGATGTGCTTTTCATATCCACACACCAGCCCAGTTGCTATCTGAATATCCATGCAACATCCACTCACCTTTTCTTGTGAACTTAACTTCAAAATTTAGAGCCCCTTTAAGATATCGTAATACTCTTTTTGCAGCTTTAAGATGCATGCTCTTTGCACAATGGTTGAACCTTGCTAAAAAGCTAACAGAATGCATCACATCTTGCCTAGTTGTTGTCAAGTACATCAAACAACCAATCAAGCTTCTATAAAGACTTTCATCTACTATTTCATCTCCATCCGAACAAAAAATTTCATTTTTAGCTAATGGAGTATCCATAGGCTTACATTCCTCCATTTTGAAAATTTTAAGCACTTCCTTAGCATACTTCTCTTGAATAATAAAAATCTGATTTTCTGATTGTTGAACTTCAATTCCTAAAAAGTAAGCCATCTCACCTAAGTCTGTCATCTCAAACGCAGCCCTTCATTTGCTCCTTAAATACCTTGATTAGCTCAAAATGATTTCCTGTTACTAGTAAATCATCAACATACAAGGAGAGAACAATAACATCATGTTGCTCTACTTTAACATATAAAATGTTCTCACTTAGGCTTCTGTGAAAACCAATGCTCATCAAATACTCATGGATTTTGTCATACCAAGCTTTTGGAGCTTGTTTCAAACTATACAAAGCCTTTTTAAGCAAGTAAATTTTACTTGAATCACTTGCAAATCCTTGAGGTTGTTCGACAAAGATTTCTTTCTTCAAATTACCATTTAAAAATACCGACTTAACATCTAATTGATAAAGTTTCCAATTTTGTTGTGCTGTAATTGCAAGTATCAGCCTTATCGTGTCCAACCTTGCCATTGGTGCAGAAGTTTCTGAGTAGTCAACTCCATATTGTTGTGAGTAGCCTTTCACCACCAATCTAGCTTTGTGCTTGTTAACCGTCCTATCAACATTTAGCTTCGTCCTGAAAACCCACTTGACTCCAATTGTGTCTTTATGTAAAGGCTTGTCTACAAGCTCCCAAGTCTCATTTATGTGGATCATATTCATCTCCTCCTCCATTACAGCAATCCACTTAGGATCTTTAGCTGCTTTTTCATATCCTGCAGGTTTCAAAACAGTAACATTGCACCTTTCATAAATTTCAGCAAGCGACTTTGTGCCTCGAACAGGTACATCATTGTAGTTGTTTTCATCAAGCTTAAGTATCTTTTCATTCATTATTTCTTGTCTCATTGGTTCGTTTTCTCCCAATTCCATTCTGCATCTTCATCAAATTTAACATCTCTACTGATAATGAATTTTCCAGTTTGTGGTTGGAAAATCCTGTAACCTTTGCTAACTGTACCGTATCCCATAAATATTCCCACTTCAACCTTTTCATCCAAATTTCCTCTTTTTATATTTTTGTTTAGAGATTTGGTCCTCATTGGTCCACATACATCGGTATGAATCAACTGTAATTTTTCAGTTGCTCACCAAGCTTTATTGACTGGAATGGTTGCCTCGATTGTTTACCCAACTGACATGCTTTACATACCTTGGTTCCATTTTCAGTAAATGACATTCCTTTCACTAATCCTTCCTTTGCATGGAATCTAGTGTGGAGTTATGAAACTGTCCAAATCTTTTATGCCATACATCAGCCTTTGATGAACAAATGTATGCAGCAGACTCATTTTTCCTCCAATCCAAGCTGAAGCTCTTGCTTTTCATACCAACAGAGAACAAAGCTACACTATTTGAGTTAGAAATTTCACAAGATTTATTTTTAAAAGATACTGAATATCCCTTTTCAAGCAACTATCCAACACTGAATAAGTTTTGATCTATTTCCGGTACATAAAGTACATCAATAATTAGTTTCTTACCCATATAATCATTTATCACGACAGTTTTTTTTCCTTTTACCTCAATAAGTTGGTCATTCCCTATCCGAACCTTCGATTCTGTTGACTTGTGCAGCTCTTCAAAGAGGTCTACATTGTTGGACATGTGGTTGGTGCATCCACTGTCAATGAGCCAAGCATCACTAGATCTACTACTAGTGAATTTAAAGCAAGAGACAGAAAAAAGTTGCTCTTCTAGTTCTTCATGCATCATGTGTGCTTGAACGGCGTGTCCCTTGTTTTGCTTATTTTTACATATCTTTTTCATATGACCCATCTCCTTACATGATCTGCATTGAATATCCGGCCTCCACCAATAATATTTTTGTTGATGGTTAGTTTTCTTGCAATGTGGACAAGAGGGGTTTGTTCCCGTTTCACGTTCTCCATTTTGATTTGCTTTATTCCAAGGCCTTTTCTCTTTGTTGTTAGCTTTATTCTAAAACATTTCATTCACCTTGAAAGCTCCTTCCACGATCTCTTTCTCCTTCTGTCTATAAGCCCTCCTTTGCTCTTGAGCTTGCAACGCATTAATCAGCTCTCCAAGAGTGATTGTTGACAGATCTCTGGACTCTTCAAGTGATGATATCTTGGCCTCAAAACGTTCAGGAACTGTTACCAAGATTTTTTCCACAACTCTTTCATCAGGAAACTCTTCACCCAAAAACCTGATTTTGTTGACTACAACCATCAATCGTTCATTGTAGTCCCTGATTCCTTCATTTTTTTTCATTCGCAGCATCTCAAACTCCCTTCTTAGATTTAAAATTTGCATTTTCTTTATTCTGGTGTTTCCTTGATACTCTTCTCGGAGAAGATCCCATGCCTGTTTGGCTGTCCCACACACAATAATCTTTGTAAAGATTGAATCAGACACAGCCGAGTGAATACAAGTCTTGGCTTTGTATATTCTTGTTCTTTTATCTCTTTGGTTTCTGATTTGTGCGAGAGTGGGATCCTGAGGATTTGGTTGTTGTTCAGTCTCCACCAAATCCCAAAGACTATTTGCTTGCAAAAATGCCTCCATTTTCACAGCCCAAATATGATAGTTTTCCCCCGTCAAAAATGGAGGTGTAGCCATGTAGTTGCCTGCCATTTTGGTTTTGGAAGAAGAGTATTTTGTTCCTCTATATTCACTCAAGTTCAAGCCCCTCAAGAAGAAGGCTCTACTACAACTTTGTTGATAATTTCAAAAGAATACAAAAGAAACATACGTTTATGTTGGAAAAATCTCAATATTATTCACTAAAATGAACACTTATTTATAGAAAAGACTTCAACAAATATAACAGAAAAATCCTAAAAAACTGAAATAAAATATCAAATCTCAACAAAATATCATATCTCCAACAACCATGACCTAGTCAACTTATATTTCTTATGCAACAAATATAGCACTTTCAACAACTTTCAATGTTCACCAGCATCATCATATTACCGTTTGTTGTTTTTTAATAAAATGCATGTCCCTGTGCTTAGATATCTTCTATTTTATTTGAGATTTACTGATGTAACTCCCTCAAAAATTTGTTGCAGGCAGGTCTTTCACGCAAACCCTTTGTTTTGATTCAGGTTTGACTTTATGCTCCCAACCGTGAAACTGTCTCTTTCTCTCAAAACTGAAGTTGTAGGCAACAAACTCAACATTGCCATCATCACTTAACTATTCCCTTACTATGTTAGTTTTATTTGATTTTGCTTTTATATTGTGATTGACTTTACAGATAAATAATGTAACATTGCCTGAAATGTACCTGTTTAATATAATATTTGCTTTTAGGGCCCCCCAAGGATAGGAAAAACACAAACTATCCTTGGGATCCTGAGTGTCATTTTGCATGCTATTCCAGCTAGGGTACACTCTAACAAGTAAGCCTCATGTTATATTTAATGTTATATGTGTTTTAGTAAATAAAGAAAAAAAAAGTAAGCCTTATGTTATCTAGTCCTCTCAATTTCTTAAGTTACTGATCAGTTCTCAAGGACAATCATTGGGTAATAGATAGATTATGGCTTTCATGTAGTATCCCTCAAATATATTAAACAAGTTAACAGAGTCCCCGAGTGTCATCTAAATTGAACTTTCAAAGTATTGTTACAAAATCTGTTAGTTGTTAAACTTGTGAACAACATGAGGGTTGACAATTTATCTTTCAATGTTGTTTTATTCTTAGAAATATATCATTCCACATGTGGTAGACTGCAGATGTAGTTGAATGAGTCGACTCTTTTCCAGGCTCTTCAGTGTGAAAAGGAATTTTTGAAACGGAAGTGAAACTAAAATCCTAATTGTGTTAAATTTATGCCCAAATATAAAAAAGGTTTCATTCAGAACATCATAGAGTATTTTGCTTCTCTCTGAATTAGATGAAGAATTGCACTACCATATTACTTGTACTTTTAAGTATTTGAGACGGTTCAAGTTTTGACTTTTTCCTGTTTTTCCTCAATTTCTTTTTTTTTAGCTTTTAGATGCAGTAGTAACAATTTCAAATTTAAATAGTCTCATATTGAAATATTAGTTTATTGTGACTTTTCATTGGTAACAGTTTATTGAAATGATATTTTGATGCTTACAGATACAATCTCTGGGATAAAGCATCTCCATGGTTAAATGGCATTAATCCTCGAGACATGATCATGCCTATAGATGGCGATGATGGATTTTTCCCTACATCTGGAAATGAGTTGGTGAGAGTAATATTTTTTTAAAATGTTAACTCTAAATTATTTGCTGCTCTTTGTCCTGAGGCTCTTGAGTATAATATAGAAACCAGAAGTGATTAGTTCTAGTTGAAAGTACTGTGTTCGTGTTCTAGTATGTGCTCCATCAAATTCTGCCCTTGATGAGTTTGTCTTGCGTCTCCTAAATACTGGTTAGTTACTTATTTCTTTGACTTGTTTTTTTTTCTTTCTTTTATTAGAATATGATATGTAGTTCTTTCATATCTTGACGATCCATAACATCATTTTCACTCTCTTATAAGATAGGTTTGCCATATTATATATTCAACTTGTAAGGCTGTACTGAAATAGAACAATTTTAGAAGGAAACTATGGAAAGATCTTCCTTGAAATGGAACTTTCATGCTAGTTCTTACTCCAGCATGAAAGTCCATCTTTGTCTTTGAACCTTGCTTTTTATCAAGGATTTGTCTTCCTTTGACTCTGCTTGCTTCTGACTCCCTATGAAATTCGGTTTTCCTATTCACTAGTACACTGCACCCTACAACTAGGGGAATTGAAAGCTTTGATTTTCTCATTTGTCTTCTTCTCCATGATATTAACCACAAATCCTTGACAACCTTTCTTCTTCATCATCTTTACGACTTTCATTGGAGATACCACACGCAGTCTCTGGGTAGTCTTGGCTCCATAATATGTGAATGTGGATCCATCCGGTCTTTTAAATTATAGTTCACGTTCAAAGCATCGAATGGTTACTCTATATTTACTCAGCCAATTTATTCCCAAAATGATATCAAAATCCTTCATCTCTAAAACATGCAATTCAGCTTCTAAAGTTCGGTGACAAATTTCCATCTTAACTCCTTTTATTTTAACATTTGTCTTGAGAGTCTTTCCAGAAGGGATGCTCATTTCTAATCCAAGATCTTCACTAATACCCTCTAGGTTTAGCTTTCTTCTAAAGCAAAGATGGGAGACTTTCCAATCTTTTTCGATGCGTGGGTGTTTGTCCTAGGTGGCCCGATCGCATCATGTTTGGGGCACTCATAATACTTGTGTCCTGATTGATGACACTTAAAGCAAACATTCCTCCTAGCTAAGCACTCTCTACATGACGCTTTCCACAAGTAGGGCATTGTGGTACATTCCTTTGGGTAGTCGACGTCCTAATAGGCTTACTCTTCTTGATAAAATGTCGTGCCCTTCCTTTATGTGCATCCCACTTCCTTATTCCGGATAAGTTATGAGGTTTTTGATTTAATTGGGTATACTCCAGATTTTGGCTAATCGAGATGATTTGTGCTTGCTCAAAAACCTCTATATACATTGGCAACTTCAACCCTGCAACGATTTCTCCAACTTCAGGACGTAGCCCTCGCTCTAATCTTCTCGCTTTCCTTTCATCCGTAGTCAACCAAGTGTGGGGCATACTTTGACAATTGGTTAAAACATCTTTCATATTCCATCACCGACAAGGTCTTATGGTGTAAGTTAACAAACTCCAACTCCTACCGATCACATAAAGCTTGTGGAAAATAACATTCCACCATCATTTTCTTGAACTCTTCATATACCATGTTATGTTTTTGTTCATCAGCGAGGGTTCATTCATGGGATTTCCACTAGTGTCCAATATCTTTGGCTAGTTGAAATTTAGCACATGACACCTTCAGGGTCTCTGACAGAAGGTCCTAAAAGATATGTGGGGCTCAAGAACGTCTGAGTCATAGTCTACCATCTCATTAAGCACAGATAGGGCAAAGCTACGAATACGTGGTCGAAGAGTAGCAGCTAGTGAGCGGCAGCACGATAGTCACTAATTCTAAACCCTGCTCGCATGACTCATTGTCTCATGTATAAAATAATCATTGTATTGCTCGAGTGGCTGTCATATCAGTCTAAAGTTTTCATAATACCTAAGCATCTCTCATGGTTAAGCTAAATCATTCACTCGACGAAAACAAAGGCCTATTCATCTAATGTCACAAGGGGTATATCAGTTCTTATATGCTCAAAGCAATGTGATATATGTTTAAAAATCATGCATAAAACATTTATTCTATGATTTCAAATAGACTTTCATAAATCATGTGTTGGAAGCATACTTAAATCATACTTTATTGCATCAACTACTTACTTTCATGATAATAAATAACTTTACATAGAAGATGCAATCATAAACATTTATAATCCAGCAATAAAATTTAACTTTTATACTTCATGAAATTTAAAACTTCATGTAAAACATGCATACCTCGGAGTGAGTGCAGGTCATTGACATAGTTGCGGTCCTCATTAAACTATCATTATATCCCATCAAAATAGAATATTATGATAAATATACAGAAATGTGGATCCGCTCTGATACCACTCTGTAGCGCCCTCAACCCACCATTCTAGGACGAGTACACTACTTCATGCTACTTATATAAAATATACTTAATTTTTTTAAGAAATAAATAAATAGATAATTACTAAAAATGGAAGATAATTTAGATAATTAAAAATAAAAAGGGCCCACAAAAGAAACGTTAGATTACATAAAAGAGAATCATCAAGTATCTCATGATCTTAATTAACTTATGCATATATTATAAATAAAATAATTAACTTTAAGGTGAAATATATGGGGGAACCCTCGACCATACCGTGACCCTACGTTCGGCCTTCTTAGTCTGAAAATATATTAAAGTAAGACATGAGCATAAAACTCAGTGGGAACATCTACAAGAAGTTATACCAATTGATTTGTACATGCCACATACGTCTCTACATAATTTATCAACATTCGACCCTTGTAGTTAGGGCCTTGTGCCCTCATTATGGTACTTATGACCTGGCCCTTATTGCCTTATTTATTATTGTGACCTTGCGGTCCATGTGCCCGAAGATGAACATATAAGTATTATACGCATCAACAATAAAGTATAACCTAACACTTACAGTTCATAGTTACCCACCTCAAAATCTTTTCTTTGATAAAGTTGATGCAATTACGAATCCAACCACTTTGCACTTAGTACGTCACATTACAAATTTGTTTAATCATCGGGACTTTTCAAGTGTTTAGGTCATCAATGCTTTTAGAATTTAAATTAGGTCTTTAAATATCTTAATTAACTTTTAATCATTAATCAAAAGCTTCTAATAAACTTCATTAAGCTTAATCTCTTATTCTAGAAGTAGTTAGTTAGTAAAAGAGTTTATTTTTTTCTAATTAAAGCTTAATCTTTATAATTATAGCTTAATTATTGATTAATTATTATTAGTTAATCTTAATTTATATTAATTAAGTTTTTAATTATTCTTTAAGCCTTAGTTATTGATTAAATCATTAAGCTTAAATTATGATTATATAATTATTGAATAAGAAGTTAACATTTTATCCTTAAATGATTAATAATTAAAGTTTATTCTTAATTGGACTCTAATTAATCATTGAGTGATTATCAATTATGGTTTAATAATTATTATTATTACTTAATTATTAATGACTATTAATACTCAAATATTTAAGATTAGGAAAAATATCTTTTATCTTAGTAGTTTAATTCATCTTAAATAATTCTTAATTATTCATAATTATTCCTTAAATATTATGAATCACTGTTAAACATCATTAGGTCATCAAAGATCATACATAAATATGGTTAAGCAAATGAAAAACATAATTACTAAGATTTAGGGAATGATTAAGGACTTTCTCCATCATTAGCAAAAAGTAATGAAATTAGACAACATCCCTAATTTTATGGTGAGCTAAGCCATCTTATAATCACCCTATAGCCACCTAAGTGTTCCCTCAACATCCTTAAGTGAAGATGAATTTGGATCAAAGCACAAAACATACAAACTCTTTCAAATCACAATAATTTTCGGTCATCCTTCAACACAATTTTTGAAGATGCATAAAATATTATTTACTCATCATTTTAGTACATTAAAGCATGGTTCTTCATCATATAATCATATAAACATATTTTCATGCTCAAAACAATTATCTAACATCAGCATAAGCTTTCTAAGACTCAAGTATGAAAAGAAATGAAGAGAACTTGCAAAACTCACAACTTTCTCTACACAACTAAAACCATATTTATGCTTCTCATAATATGTATTTTAACATATAAAAATGTCATAAAAACAGTCCAAGAACACATCCAAGAACATCCCCAAGACAGCCCCTCTACCTCCCATACTTTCATTCAACATAAAATAATTTTCTTAGAACATCTCTCAATAATAAACATCATCTCAACCAAGATCATGTTATAGTATGATTATCTAACTTAAAACATGCATATTCCACATGATCAAAGTTTTGGAAATGAAGAAGGTAAGAAGACTACCTTGAAGCAAACTTGGAGAGCAAGTGTGTGTAGAGATTTAGTGTGTGTTATGTGTGAAAAATGATCCTCAAATTAGGATCCATCATATTTATAGAATACATTTGGGCAAAAGGAGCACATTGGTCATTCAATAAATAATAATGATATTTCCACAATTTAAAGTTAGCTTTAATAAAAGATATTTGTGGATTTTGTGCAACAATTTCATTTATGCCCAAAATAATTATTCTAATACACCTTAACATATTTAGGGATTTTTATAATATTTCATTATCATTAATCCTAATAAGACTCTATTATAAATGGATTTTTGGAAATTATTAGCCGATAAAATCTACCGTTATCTTACTTCAAGTTGTGTTTTTTTTTAATTTCTTAAATCTTAAATCCGATGCTAGATCCTTATTCTTGTAACTTTATGATTCTCATATCACATTTCACTTAGTCTCAGTGCTGGCGGCGCAGTCGAACTCAAAATCATTGATAAAGTTAGATGAAAATAAACATTTGTATAATACAAGATAATTTAAATTGAAAGATGACATAGCAAGAAAATAAACTAATAGAAATATGCTACTTATGGAAAGTGTATTTAGGCCACGAAAAAATTGAGGCTATTATTTTTGGTTGACTTAAACATGATAAATTCTCCCGTGCACCTGGTGCACAGATTTAAGATCCGTGCAATTCGGGTCGATCCGACCTGAATCCGCGAATTTATCTTCTTTTTTTTGATTTTAAGTCTTAACCTTTATATACAAATTTGGTGACCTTTATGTACAAATGTTGATGAATTTTCTGAAAATTAGGGTTTTTAGATATATAGATGGTGAAATTGAAAAATATCACCCATCAATCACAATCTCTAATTTTGAAACTAAATTGGGGATTTTCAATTGAATTTAGGGATTTTGAAATAAACATTTAGAGATTATTTAACATACTAGATACTTTTCCCAAGCCCAATGTCTTCTTCTAGAATTCAAATCAGTCTAAAATGTGTTTCTTTTGGTTGTTGACCATAAAAAAATAAAGCTCATCAATAATTATCTTTTCTCGTTGACAAATTTACCATCATAAGTAAAGGGTGTGCCTCGTACATGATTTGATTTCGCCGGAAAATGGTGTTCCCATGGTCTTAGATGATTAATTCAACTCGTGCAAATGTTAGATGGTTAATTGCAACAATAAAAAAAATTAGGTAGTTAAGTGCAAAATCGGATATAATTTAGATGGTTATTTGTAATTAACCATATAAATATACCTATACAGTCATATTTTAGGATTTGATGAGTTTGGTTTTTATTTGAATACACATTTTGAATTAAATAAGATCCCTAAATTAGTGAGGAAATTCTTTAATTGAGTGATTTAAACATCTTATTACAATACTTCGTAACAATAATTATATGAATGTACCATTATTTACACCATATTAGTATTTGTATGTCTCAAACAATATTTATTTTTTAAAAAATTAAATAATATATTCTTAAATGAAAATGAACCAGATTATTTCTATGTAGCATCGTTTGAAAGTTTGCATCTTTCAGAAGCAGATAAAAGAGAAGAAAATGAATATTAACAAATAATATCATTGTTCTTTGTTACTAATGGTAGTTTATTGCTATTTACGTGGATGGAAGAGTGAACAATATAATTGCTTTTTAAAGTTTTTTTTTTTTTGAAAATAACTGAATATTTAATTAAAAAACTTAAAGAGTGGGCCAAAATGAAGTTGGGCCGTTGTTATGGTGATGGGCTACAAGTCCATAAAAGCCTAACAATTAACAAAGTCCTTCTTAACCTTAACAGAATTCTGAATTACGATTTACATTTTTCTGCAGAGGTGTGAAAAAGATAAGAATCGGTGAAATTGATAATTACATTCATCTCCACATATGAGTAATATATACAAATTACAAGAGAGAATATCTCCTCTATCTAAGGCGATTAATAGGTGATTTACATGATTTACTTTCCTATACATAATTATCTCAATCTCCTAAATTAATGTACAAGATAATTCTTAATACTCCCCCTCAAGTTGGCGAGTGAATGTTATGAAGTCTCAACTTGTCTCGTAAAAATGTAAACTGATCCTTCCCGAGAGCTTTTGTGAATATATCGGCTATCTGGCACTTCGTCGGAACATACATTGGTCGAACCAAACCGGCCTGTAATTTTTCTCGCACAATGTGACAGTCTATCTCGATATGCTTGGTGCGTTCATGAAAAACCGGGTTTGCTGTAATGTGTAACGCTGCTTGATTGTCATAGTATAGGTGTGCAGCAACATCCACCGTGACTTTCAAGTCATGTAAAATGTAGCGTAACCACGTTAACTCCAAACACGTGTTTGCCATTGCTCTGTACTCGGCTTCTGCTGATGATCTTGACACGTTAGTCTGCTTTTTTGATTTCCAGGATATAAGTGAATTTCCCAAAAATATACAATAACCAGTGAGAGACCTTCGTGTAGTGCGGCATCCACCCCAATCGGAGTCACAAAATGCCTTCAGTGTGAGACTGTTATTGGAAGATAGTAATAAACCTTGACCAGGTGTTCCCTTAATATACTTCAAAATGCGAATGGTTGCATCCCAGTGTGGTTTGCGTGGTGCTTGCATATACTGACTCAATGTCCGTACTGAGTAGACTATATCTGGCCTAGTAACTGTGAGATAAATGAGACGTCCAACCAGTCTTCTATACTTAGTCGGGTTGTCGAGTAGATCACCATCTTCGGGGCTCAATTTTAAATGTTGTTCCATTGGGAATTTTTCCGGACGGGATCCAGTGAGTCCCGTGTCACCCAAAATGTCCAATGCATATTTTCGCTGGGACATAAAAATCCCATTTGCCGATCGAGAGAACTCGATTCCAAGGAAATACTTCAAGTGTCCGAGATCTTTGATGCGAAAATATTGTAAAAGAGATGCTTTGAGTGCCTGTATTTCTCGAGCATCATTACCTGTGAGGAGAATATCGTCCACATAAATTAATACGGCCGTGAAAGAGGACCCTGCAGACTTTGTAAAAAGACTGTAATCAGCCTTAGATTGCCGATATCCAAACTTCTGAATGACGTCCGAAAAAGTGCCAAACCAGTTTCTAGACGCTTGTTTCAACCCATAAAGAGATTTGTGGAGCCGACATACTTGATTCTCCCCCTGTCGGTGAAGCCCAAGTGGAAGATCCATATAAACAATTTCATGCAAATCACCATGCAAAAAAGCATTTTGAACATCAAGTTGGTGGGCAAACCAATTTCGAGCAGCGGCAACGGTTAGAAGACACCGTAAAGTAGTGAGCTTAGCAGTTGGAGAAAATGTCTCACGATAATCAATTCCCTCAACTTGAGTGTAGCCTTTTGCAACCAGACGCGCCTTATAGCGCTCAATGCTCCCATCTGCATTATATTTAATTTTGTATACCCATCGGCAACCAATTGGCTTGTGACCGGGTGGTAGTGACACAATGCTCCAAGTATTATTCTGTTCTAGTGCGAGTAATTCTGCAGCCATGGCTTCTTGCCAGTGTGGGTGAAGGACAGCCTGATCATAAGAGGTGGGTTCTTTCTGGACAGTGATGTTAGCAAAAAAGGTGTGCTGTGTGGATGAAAATTTAGAGTAAGATAAGAAATGTGAAAGTGGATATTTTGTACCTTTGGAGGACTGTGGAACGGCGCCGGACAGATTGGCTTGAGCAGGAACGAAGTAATCTTTATGCCACACTGGAGATTGTATCTGGCGAGTTGACTGACGGGGTTCCTCCAGCGAAGGGGTTGCATCCATATTTTGACTGGGATTTTCTGTATGTGGACTGTGATGATGATCGGGTTCGGCGCCGACTTTATTTACGGGAAATGAAGGAAAATCGAGCGCCAAATTGGGTAAAACTGAAGGTGATGATTCTGTTGATGATGAGTTTTCAGAATATGAAAATATATGCTCATGAAAAATGACATCACGACTGATAAAAAATGATTTTGATTTTATATCATATAATTTGTACCCTTTATGATTAGAAGAATATCCCACAAAAATGCATTGACGAGCATGACTATCAAATTTGTGTTTGGGATGAACAACAGTAGCATAACATAAACACCCAAAAACCCGGAGATGATTAAGTGTAGGAGGCTTGCTATAGAGCTGTTCAAAAGGAGTTTTGCCAGATAGTAATGGTGAAGGTAGTCTATTTATTAAGTGAACTGCAGTGAGAACACATTCCCCCAAAAAGACAGTGGTAAGTGTGACTGGAAAAGGAGAGAACGAGCGATAGTAATAATGTGACGGTGTTTTCTTTCAACAACCCCATTCTGTTGTGGGGTGTATACGCAAGTGAGTTGATATTCTATGCCTTTTTCTTGAAAATAATTGCGCATGTGTAACACCCAATTTTCATAAAACTTGCATAACATATATTTTTATATAAAATTTACTTTTCTCATAAAATAATTTATAATGTATGATATTTTCAAGTTAAGAAGAATTTTATTATTTATCAAGATGTATGATCTAATGTTTCTTTAAGTTTAAAAGTCTTGCAGGATGGCTCTCCGAGGAGACTGAGTTCGATCGTAATGCACTCAAGATGCACGAGTAATGGAACGAACGAAAAAAAAAAGGAAAGATAAGTTATACATAAAATAATTTTAATAATTAAATATAAGAAATGTGATTTATGTGTTTAATTATAATTAGGTAGATTTTTATTATATAGTTTATGTGCAATAAGGTATGTGATTATTATGATATGTTAAATTAAATAGTTTTTTTTTTCAAACATATTATGTGACTTAAATGATGTACTAATTTGATCATATTTTCATGCATAATTGTTTTGACTTAATATTACTTTTGCATACTACTTTAGATAGAACTACACTCAATCTTCCATGCCTCCATCAAATCCACCACAAATCTCAATGTTGCTAATCATTACATATCAAGTTGCTAAGCCCTACAAATTATAATTTCATTACATGTATCATTGTGTATTATATTGTGATCTATATACATGTTATGTATCATGTTAGAATTATACATATATATATATACATAATTAGTAGTGTATTACATCATTAAGTTGCTCCTCACTTTGCAAATACCATAGTATATATACCTTTCTCCTTCCTCTTCATCTTCATTTGGAAGCTCTCTCTCTCTCTCTAGCCTCTCCATCTTCTCTCTACAACCCTCCCCACCTAAAAGCCCTCATATCTATATTCAACAAAGCTGGAAATTCAAGAGTGAAGAAAGGATAAGGGATCCCTCAAAACAAGGAGCTAGGTAGAGTTCAAGGGCTCTTTGGTGTGCAACTCCAAAGGTATTTTGCCTTTTTCCTCACTCATCTTCTTCCTTAGGAGCATGATTAGGACCTAACTTTGAGTTGCATGTTTGATTTCTTTACCCCAAACACATTGCATGTATGATCTAAGAGTGATTTCTACTAATGTGAAGACATTTGTTGAAAGTCTTGATTTTATATGGTTGATCCTTAAAAGATGTTACATTTTGGTGTTGATTGAGCAAATGCATGTTGATTTAGTCATTGCATGTTTGATTTCTTTACCCAAACACATTGCATGTATGATCTAAAAGTAATTTCCTACTAATGTGAAGACATTTGTTGAAAGTCTTGTTTTATATGGTTGATCTTTAGAATATGTTATGTTTGGGTGTTGATTGTACAATTGCATGTTGATTTAGTCCTTGCATGTTTGATTATCTTATCTAAACTCATTGCATGTGTGATAAATTGAGTCAAGATGGTTTATTTGATGTTGATAGAGTTATAAAAGCTAAACCTTCATTTTAATTATGAAAATAGGTTGGTTAATCAAGTTGTGAAAATTTTCAAAAATGTCAGTCCACTTTGTCGATTTTTATAAAAATATATACTTGGATTTTTTCAAAACTATTTTAGTATGTGTTACTACATGAAGTTTTGAGTCTATGGTTAAATTTTGGTAATATTTGGAGTAGTTTACGATTTATTATGATTTTTCAAAGATAGACCAGTCCAAGTTGAAATTATCCAGTTTGGGATCCTAGAAATATAATTTTATAAATTTATTCAATTATAATTTTTCAAAACTGTTTTAGTTTGTTATACTACATGAAGTCTTGAGTTTATGATTAAAATTTGGTAATATTTGGGGTAGTTTATGAATTATAATGATATTTCAAAATAAGTCCAGTTTCGAATTTGAGATCCTGCAGTTTTGGACCTTAGAAAATTAATCATATAAAATCGGTCCATTATGATTTTTCAAAACTCTTTTACTATGTTTAAGTACATGATGTTAGAAGCTTAAATTATTAATTTCAGAAGGTTTCAGTAAATATACAATTTACGGTGAATTTTATAGTACAGACTGGTTATAGAGCATTTTCGAACAAAATTTTGATTATAGTTAATGATTTATTAAAACTTTTGTGATTCGAATTTATTCCTAATATTTTAGCATGAATAACTAAGGGTTGTTATATAAATGTGTGCTTATTTTCATGAATTTTTTATGATCAATTAAATTATGAAAAATCATTGTGATATAAATATGTTATATGTACAATAAGCATGTTAGGTTAGTTAAGTATGATACAATTAAAATGTAACTTAAAGACTAAGAAATTATGAACGTGCCGAGTGCAGTACGAGCGACCGGATTCTTCAGGAGCTATCCCAGCTTTCGTATCAACGTCAAAAGTGGGTAACATTTATTTACGTTTACATTGATTAGAATAACTCATATGTTGAGTATGATGAAATGAAATGACACCTTCGGATGAAGTACCAGGTTGACGAACCTTGGATGCCAGGTCTTCGGACCTTGGATGCCAGGTCTTCGGACCTTGGATGTTTATGCCAGGTTTTCGGATCTTGGAAGATGATGTTTCCGTATTTGGTTAATCTCTTTAACGTAATCGTTTATAAACGTTATCCACTAAGATTTCTCAAATCTTAAGTTGCTATGTTTTAAATATTTTCAGGACCCCCTTACAACGAAGCGGATGGGTAGCCAGCTGTACGGACCCCTCTCTAGAAGCCTATTTATTATATGTTTTTTTTATATATGTTAATATGTATGAAGTTAATATGCTTAATGCCTCTTTTGAACTTACGATGTTAGTTGAAGCAACTTTTAAAACGTTTTAAAAAAAAAAAATATATATATATATATATATATATATCAAGGTTTTGATTTACATATGTGGGTAGAACACGAGTTAAGTTCCTACATGCTAAGCTTTTCGTTTTATAATAGAAAGAAAAAAAAATACTCGTGTTTAGTGAAGTCTTCCGCTGAGTTTATTTACGAAAATTATTTAAAATGAAAAACTATTATTTACTTTATAAATATTTTAAGCAATTAAAGTTTTAGTGGTGTCTCAATCCTACAAAGATGGGTTGGGGTGTTACAGCATGGAAAGGATTTCTGACCCATTATCTACGCGGATTTTTTTTACGGATGCATGAAATTGAATTGAAACAAAAGTGATGAATGATTTTAAAAGGTTTTGTGTGTCGGATTTTTGATGCATTAAGAAAATCCATGTACACCTGGAAAAATCGTCAATTATTGTGAGAAAATAACGTGCACCAGAATGAGTAGGGGTTTTATGTGGCCCCCAAATGTCACAATGTAACAATGTAATAAATCAAAAGGTGCATCTGTTTTTATTGAACTGGAAGGAAAATGTAGCCTAGACTGTTTGGCCATAGGACAAATGCTGCAATTATTATGAGATGCAACATTATTAAAATGAAATAATGAAGAAGCTAATTTAAGTCGCGCCATGGATGGATGTCCGAGGCGCATTGCCATAAATCAGAAGTACGAGGAACTTGAGAAAAGTTGAGTAATGGGACAGATGGCGACATATAGTAAAGACCACCCCGTTGCTCACCCGAGCCAATCGTCCTCCCCGTAGCCAAGTCCTGCAAAATACAACTGTCAGGTAATAAAATAATACGGCAATTTAGAGATTTGGTTAATTTGCTGGCTGAGATAAGGTTTAAATTAAAGGATGGAACACATAATGTATCTTCTAAGTGAATATCATGATTAAATTGGACTGTGCCTGTGATTGTGATGGGAGCCGTAGAACCGGTCGGGAGGTTCACGGATGAAACTGGTGAAGTACGTGTGTGTGAAATTTTTTGAATCAGAGGCTATGTGATCGGTAGCACCACTATCAAGAATCCATGGCTTAGTGAAGACAGAATTAATCAATGTATTATGATGAAGGAACAGACCTGCTGCATTAGCATATATGTCACTGTTACCCACATTGTTGATCATATATACGGCCTTTGCAAGCTGTTGAATTTGTTCAGCCATGAATCCAGCTATGGAGCCACCGGTATTGGCGTCGACCGTATCACTGCCATGATTAGGCTGGGAATCAGCCATATTAGCCGCGGGAAAATTACCACGACCTCTATAGCTTCTCTGCTGTTGTCCGCGATTTTGAGAACCATTTTTCAACCTGCACCTATCTTCAGTATGGCCCCTTTTATCGCAAAATTTGCAATGAAATTTTAAAGTGCGACATTCATCAATAGTGTGACCCGGCTTAGAACAGTGATCGCAGTATTTATCCTTTTGCGACTTCTGTCCCGACCGACCATGAATTGCAGCAGTGATGGAAAAATTTTCGCCTGATTCTGGGGTCACCTGTTGCTGAGTCTCTTCCTGCACAACAAGAGAATAAGCTTGAAGGACATTAGGCAGTGGGAACATCATCAGTATATTGGATCAGACAGATTTGTAAGTATCATTGAGACCCATTAGAAATTGCATCAGGCGATCCTCTTCCTTTTCTTCATTGTGTGCCTGCATTTGATTACATGTAGGTGTTGACCTGTATGAATCCAATTGAGACCAGAGATTTTTGATTTTTGTAAAATATGCAGAAACCGTCAATGTGCCCTGAGAGATGGTGGCAATGGATTTCTGAACCTGGAAAATTGCAGCAGCGTTTTTTTGGGAAAATTGATCACGAAGATCTCGCCATACCTGTTGGGCCGTGCTTGCATGAATCACACTTCTGGCGAGATCAGGCTCCACGGAGTGAGTCAACCATGAGAGAATCATACTATTACATTGATTCCACATGGCAAACTCGGCGGGCTTTTCCTTCTCGAACGGGGGGTCAATGGTCCCGTTGATGAATCCGATTTTGTTTTTGGCTGTAAGTGCATGAATCATAGACTTGCTCCATGTGGCGTAATTGATTCCGTTCAGCTTTTCTGGAACAAGAAGGTGCCCAGGCTGATCGGAATTATGAACATAGTACGGACTTGTGGAATCAACAGCCGAACTTTTTGATGATTGGGCCGTGACTTTGGTAGCTTCAGCCATGGTGGTCGATCAAAAGGAATTGGAAGAAGACAATGGGATTTGGAGAGTCACCAGGAACGATGCTTTGATACCATGTGAAAAAGATAAGAATTGGTGAAATTGATAATTACATTCATCTCCACATATGAGTAATATATACAAATTACAAGAGAGAATATCTCCTCTATCTAAGGCGACTAATAGGTGATTTACATGATTTACTTTCCTATACATAATTATCTCAATCTCCTAAATTAATGTACAAGATAATTCCTAATAAGAGGCGATTTACATCAAACAACCTTCCTCTTCTTCAAGGTAACCCTAACCCCAACCCCACGCACGACACCGTTTTATCTATTTTTTTCTTTGTTTGTTGCAATAATCTGGGTATGTATTGTAGTAGAGATATTGTGTATCCCTAGAATTGAAAGAACATAGTTATTTTTTGTTTCAATAATCTGGGTATATACGTAGTATATCTGTTATGGATGTGTTGTGGAATTAATTGATTAATGCTATTCTATGCTACTTTGATTGTAGATAATTAAGGTGATCATGGATGGCCCTCTGAAAAGGCAGCGGTTTTCAATAGGAAGACATCTTGGTGTGTTTGCGCTTTCCGATGAGGAGGAGGGAAATTGTGAATACCGATTATATTACTTGGATTTGGATTCTTGCTTCAATACAAACCCGGAAGTTGATGGGGCTGGATACACCCATATTCTTCCCACTTTCCGATTTGATGGGCATAGGCCCCGAGCCTTTTGTTTGCTAGGTTCCACCTTATATATTTTCGAGGGATATAAGTATGGCTGCGACTATCGGGGAAAGTCGGCACTCAAATTGGACCTTTGTCAAACCGGCTATCCCCTCAATCATAAATTTGAGAATTTGGAGTTAGGCACAGTCGAGCTCCGCGACATGCATTACTCCAAATTTCGTCCTTATGCCATCCCCACCCCGGATGGTAAAAAGATCCTAGTTTTCGCGACTCGACTTCGTGATTACGAAGAAGTAGAAGATGGCACTCAGTTTGAGTTGTACAATCCTATGAAGAACTCCTGGCAAAAGCTCCCTGGATTATCCACCGACCCCTATCAGTGGAGCCTTCAAGCATATACTTTCATCGATGATCATGTCTTCTTCATCCAAGTGAGCTCGGGAATGTTTGCTCTGGATCTTGAATCACTTGACAAAGGGTGGAAAGATCTTGGTGAGCCTCAGGTTCCTTGGTTCTATGGTTATTTTCCAGCAATCAATAACAAGTTTGTTTTCACTTGCAAGTGGATGTATGGAGTTAGCAAAGTTGAATCATTTGGAGACGACGTAAAACCAGCGGATGTTCCAGTATCATCGTTTCCTCGCAATGATATAGATAAAGATAGAAAGCCTTATGAATTGGAAGCTTGTTTTCCTTCCATCACACTTGTTCATCATGACATTGACAATGGAGTAGTCCGCTGGTGTGTTTTACGGTCACAACATGCTCGTGACATAGAGGACATAGAGGATGCCACCAAGTTTTACACTCGCGTGTTGATTGATGTCTATGACACTCATCTTGCCACATTCAAATCCACGATTATCAGGTCCTTCAAATTGGTCATTGATCATTACAATTGGCTCAAAGAGCTAGAGTTTGTACGAATCATTTGAGTTGTTAGATTTTTTTTTTTTTTTTGTTTGTCGGATGCTTGTTGCTCATGGTGTTGTCGGATGCTTATTGCTCGTGGTGCTTTATTTATTTGGTTCTCTTATTATTTCATTTATATTTATTTGGTTCTCTTATTATTTCATTTATTATCAATGAAGTGAATATACTCTCTACCAAGATACACAATATGAATTGGAAAGAAGGATTTATAATAGAATGATAGAACAAGCTTTCCTTAAAAATGTCAAAATAAAGGAATACTCAGTCATGCCAATATTTGTTCACATTTTAGCCTTTCTGCAATTCCCCTGGCTTTTCTTTTCGCCTAAACCCTCACGTTGCTTAAGATCTAAAGATCATCCAAATCAAATTATCATGACAAACAAAATATTACCATCTAAATCAATAGGGTGTTCATTCCTTGACTCCAAAATGGCAATCGAGTGTGTAAAATACAGATATAAATTTAATTTTTTTACTTGTCCTATAACATAAATTTAAAAACAAATCAATGTAAGAGTTGAAAAATATTTTTTTAAATATAAAAAAATTAAGGAAAATAGGTAACAAGAAGTCATGTTTAATTTATATTCGATGAATAGACGTCCTAGGCTAGCAAATTTTAGAATATTGTTCTCAATCTAGTCCCCCATAAGGTATGGATTTGAAAGTGAGACTCATCACGATGGGGCTCTCATGCTATCTTACGCCACTCTCCAAGCACCAATAACACCTTTTGATGAGACAAGAACTCTCACCCACGGGCATGGGGTGTGAAAGATCCTATGAATAGAGAAGAGCAAAAACAAATCTTCAACAACATGGATGAGAATATGTTGAAGGTAACATGTAAATAAAACAAGATAATATCCACACATGAATGTCAAATGAAGTCCAATTCTATGTCTTCAACTGAAAATGTGAGTACGTGTTTTAACGATACAAATTTCAATAATCGTTGGGTAAATTAAAGCTTCCTTTCAACATTATCTACATGCAAATGCATGCTTGTATAACTTTATTTGATAGTTACATATAAATCATCCTAGCTTTTCTGTATCTCTTTGGAGAAATGAATTGATGAAAATAATGCATAATAGCTACTAACTGAAGACAGAGAAAGATTATTATTTCACCCAGAAAAAATGGTTTGCCCAAAGGAAACATTGCTTTCATTCACATCAAAGTGAAGCTGCATTTCTAGAATCAGCAGAACAAGAAAACTTACTCATTTGACTCATGAATAGAGCATGCTACCAGCAGGATCCCATTCTGTTCATGCAAAATCTAAGATGAAGTTTGTATTGCCTTCTTTAATACATGTTAAGTTATGGACTACCTGCATAAATGAAATGGAAGTATGGTTACGTTCAATCTCATTAAAATGTTCACAATTGCAGAGTTTCCTATTTCTATTCCACAAAGAGATGAAACTTGGAGCAAATAAGCCAGATATACATGTCATTGTGTGGATGAACATGTTTTAGGGTAAGTGGAAAAGAATCAGCCTAAAGGTTTGACAGTGGAGTTTCTTTGCCTTTCGGCTCTGATTCCAAACTGAGAGTATAGCAAAAATGATTTTTTATTGTTATAAAGACAACGTTCTCAAGGTATTTATACAACATGCATGCCTATTAAAGGGAAAACTCAACTATATAATAAATCATAGAGTTAGGAAAATGTAGTGGTATATGCTAATTGTAATTGTAAATTTTAGCCAAAAAAAGTTATATGCCACTACCAGTGATAACAGATTAAATCAGGAGGTTGGTTGAAGAACTTAAAAAAGCGACTTAAAGATTTTGTAGGTGTATGATAAAAGGTGAGTAGAAATGTTAAAAAAAAAATTCAAAATTCAAAAGCTACTCCTCAAAGGTCCATTTAAATTTATCCGCCAAACACATAAAATTCTTACTAACGGATGTTGATGACCAAAAGTCCATTAAATATATTGCCAAAAGAGCTGTTAATCTTTTTGGATCTAGTATCTCATTGTATAAGTTCAAAGAAATCTAATGCAATTTACGACAACCATTTATAACACTTAAAAGAGTTTTTTACTTGCCTTATGATTTACGTGTTCTGATGGGAGATCATGCTGGTAATACTAGTGGTGTCATAAATCTGTGGTAGGCTTAGCACAGTGATTGAATAGCCATAAGTTACTGCTAACATATTTTATAATGTTTTACTAATGAAGTGGGGCACCAAGACTTAGCATCTATATCAGCATGCAAAAACTATGATTTAGCACATTAATGAACAAAATTCAGCATGTAACAGCTTGTATCAACACACAGATTCTTCAAGATCTTATATCAACATGTCAGTATTGAACATAACTAACATGCTAAGCTTCAACATAAGTGTGTATAAAGAGCAGTATTAACTACGAGTAGTCACAAATGTGGCACCAAAATCAATCATGTGTTCTTCAAAGTTTTCTATTAGAACAAGTGATGTTTCTCATTGTAGCATTTCTTATTTTGTAACTAGATGATGTATGCTTGTCTATCTAATAAACTAGCAATATTTAAGCTCTAAGTCTTTATCCATCATCATTAGCAGAAACACTGAAGCTTCGATCCTACAACACATCAAACGTGTCAAACAAGTTTCCAGAATGATACTTTAGATTCTTGAAGGTTTAGTCACATCAAAATGTGATTTACCAAAGTTCTTCACCAATCTCCTGATTAATATGTTATAATACACACAAGGAAAAATGAATAAATAAAAAGAGTCCTTTTGCTAGATAAAATACACTTCTTTTAAATATCCAGTAAGTAAAATTTTTAGTTCTACTGTCAAAAGATGAGGAATTCCATAACTTCACATACTTCATACCAATATACTGTAGATTGACAAGTAACCAAGCGTATTCCTAAGTGTGATAGGTTGAAGGCACAGTGCTTTCCAGCTTATAATCAAATAAAAAGCTAAAATAGTATTCAATATTATGGATTCATGATTTATAAGATCTTCATTCAATTGACATACCTGTTGCATAGTCCACCTATAATCAGGATCCTTTTTTAGACATTTTTCAGCAACTACCACCATCCAAAATAGTTGGTGGACATCATGGGTGTCCACGATCCTTTTGTCAATAAGGTCTGGGTAGTTTTTTGTTTCCAGAAGCGGCTTTGCCTGTCAAATATATCTCTATTAAGTAGAAGGAAGAACTATATTGAAAGGCTTAATATCCTAAATCTTCAGTTTGAAAACAAAAAAAAAAAAACATTATCCACTGATATGTAACTTACCCATCCAACAAGACTTTTACCCCCAGGTATCTCATCTGTCGTCTTTAGTCCAGTGATAAGCTGCAACAAAACCACTCCGAATGAGTAGACATCTGTTTTTGAAGACAAATTCCCGTTTTCTGCATATTCTGGAGCCATATATCCAAGAGTGCCGAATACTCCAGATGAAGTAGTTGTATCATCCTGTTGTGCTTTGGCAAGACCGAAATCCCCAAGCTGAGAGATGACAAATACAGCATTTAAAAGGCAGTACATTTACATCTCTTTCAATGGACGTACATAAACTAAAACGCTGAGCAGAACTAAAAGATTATGGGATAAGTTGGATAAAGCATTATGCATGAACTGAAATAATTAAATTTAAGCATGAATATCATTGTGAATGAGTTTGGCCATGTTATCACCCCAGTAAAAAATGTGATTAGTTGATTTGGCGCATATAATATGGAATGCCTTTTGGACCAAACCACCAGAGGGTACAGATTATACTAACCAAACTAATTGTCATGCTTTGATCAGCTTGGTGTCAATTGGAAGTTAAAGAAGCAAACAGTGGTAGAATCTCACCAGTGATTCAAAGTCATGCGTGAGGAGGATATTGCTGGGCCTCATGTCTCAATGAATAATATTATTTTTATGAAGATATTCCAGACCTTTTGCTGCTCCCATTGCTATTTTCATTCTCTGCTCCCAGTTGAGGGGCTGTGGGCTGTCATCTGCAATTTTTCAAATGCTTCTGTTAAATAAGGTTCCAGTTTTCCACCAAACATTTCAAGAATATACATATAATGCAGCTGTAGTAATTCAAATGCAGTTTACCTGATAAGTGTTCTCCTAATGAGCCAAAGCAGACATACTCATAAACACGTAATCTGTGGCTTCCTTCAGTACAAGACCCCAAGAACTTGAATTCCTTTTCTCCCTGAAGGCTGGCAGCTTTGTGTTGCTTCACGGCTACCTCTAGCCCATCTTTCAGCTTCCCTTTAAAGACGAAACCAAATCCACCTTCCAATGGGTAATTCCTTCTTGAAAACCCTTCTGTAGCCTCACCAAGCTCTGCATAAGTAAAGTCTCTATGGCAACCAAATTTAGGTCGTCTGTTCTTGCACATGGAACAACTATGATTTTCAAACTCCTCCATTTGGTTCTTGTATATCGCATTCCTTCCCCCAATATTCAGTATTTGTTGCAAAATTGGACTCTCAAGTGTCCTGCATGCTTCATTTTGTTCATTTTTTAAATATTTAAGAGCTCTACCAGGAGCCTTCCTCTCTGGCGTTGCCTTTTTGGTGCTCGTAGTGTTCCCAATCTCCTGAACATGTAAGGGGGGACATTTCGCCTCCATCAAACAAGAAGGTGAATCTAATCTTTGGGAACTATTCGGCGAAGGTCTACTAGAACAACAAGATTCTGCTTCTTTGCATGAGGTTGTTCCTTGACCCTCGGGAGATTCTGCAAGAATACAGATACCTCAAAATGAACTCATGTTATTCGCCACTTATGCATGATTTTTCTTTTTTTCTTTTTTCTTTTTTTATCCCTCCCTAAAGGTGGTTAAAATAGAACGGCAAGCAAGAATTTCTGGAGAACAAGAAGTAAACTTTTTTTTTATTTTTTTGACTATGGTGGAAAATGACAAGCTTGCTTTTTCAAGTTAGACTAAGTTCATACATTTGTGATTGGATCTGGTTTTAAAAAATAGACGACAACTTAGCAATGTAACTAAATTTTCATGCATCTTTCACAACATCCATCCCATTTTCAAAATTAAAAGTAGAAGTGAAGATCTTGTAAACATGGTTGTTACTCTAAGCTTGCTACATAATCAAAACAAAACCAAATGTAGGAATGATCATGGGAGGAAACTACCAGATATTGAACAATCAAGTGCATGCTTTTTTGTTCTCGAAAATATATTTTGGTGTTTTAGTTTCATTTTTTTTTTGTCATATATTACAATTATCTTATTTTCACAACAAAACCCCATTTCTCATTACCATCATCTTTTATTCATTTATTATATCATTATCATCTTTGTGATAAATGAACTCAAAAGCATGAAGAAAAAAAAAAGCTATAATATCCTATTTCAACTTCCTAATAAAATACTTATTTTAGAGAGATGATTCAGGAACCCAAAGTAAAATCACATATGCCGCATTCTTTCTTTGTATGCATGCATTATATCAGAAGGTGAGAAAAAGAGTATGTCATTAGATGGTAGTATGAGTCCATACAACCTACTAGAAGACAAAACTATATCTCAATGCAAGTGCTGTCTTTACCTTTCCCTCAAGAACTCGAGCAAGCCTCACTATTCTTGGTAATTAATAGAAGGTCTTCGAAGAATTAGCTTCTATATGTGAAGGTATCAATATCAATATTAGGGCAACAGGAATCAAGGTAATTCATAATTGTTATTGTAGTAATCAGCATTAGCCAAATTAGTTTTAATTTCTACTATGGCACATCATTATAGCTATTGCTGATCAAATGAAGATGAATACAGCCATGACATTAAGTTTTGTTATCTTTTATTTTCCAACCTGGTAGTTTGGCCATGTTTATCCTGTTAAGTTGTGTATGGACAATATGCACTATTAGATTATTTAAATGCAGAATCTGAGCATAGGGAATCGGACAATCATAACACAACTTCCACACTCAAATCTTAGAAATGGAGAACAATGTAGCTTACTTGATGGATATAAGTCTTCCCACGAGTATGATGGTATCATTTCATCGTACGATATGTGTTCATTGATTGGACCTCTAAGTTCTATAATAGTGTTGTTACTTTTCATGCTTGATATTCCACAGGAGAGCCTGTCCAAAAAGTATTGTTTTTCTTTCTTCATCTCCCTATAACCAAATGTAAAAATGTGATGCATAGGATGCCATTGATGCTGTTATTACTCATGTCCAAGAATGTGAGGAATGAGAGGTTTCCGATTTCCCTGGAAATGGATCCTTCTAAACCCGTACTCGAAAGATTCAAGCCTGCTACTCTTGGATGCCTCGTGCTACAAATGACACCAATCCAAGCACAGAAAGAGGTTTCTTGCAACCAGTTTTTAGACAAGATGTCTGAATTACGTGGTTTTTCATGGCCAGAGAGAGAACTCATCTATTCTGGACCTGTTGAGAGACGCAGCAAAGCAGCTTCTCAAGTAAAATGCTAACAGCAGAATTGCAATCTCTTTTCTCAATTTTCTGCAGTTTTAGAGATTGGAAAGAACAAGATTTTGTAAAATTTTGGATGCTAATCTATGTATTAATTTTCATGCTTTTTGTCGTTTTTTGTTTGGCATTTTGGCTCGAATTGATAGACACAATTTAATTATTTTTCTATCACATTGATGATGATGACGACGTGGTCGCTAAAAGTCTATCCTGAGAAATCTCATAGAAGAGAGAAAATGACAGAAATAGATCCATCTTCATTCAACAGAATGAACATTTATATACAAAGTCAATTGGGATAAGTTAAGACTCTAACATCATCATTTGCATTAATGTGGCTTGCTTTTGTATTAGTTTGTGTAATTGAGTAAATCAACGATATGATGCTGGATAAGAGGACTCATAATAATATTATATGGAAATTCAAAGTCCAAATAATTCTGTAATGTGAAAACTTGACTAGAAAGAGTTAAACAGATAAAAAAAGATGCATTGACTTGGACGAATATGTCGCTTTGAGGACAATTGGTAGTCTTTATTTCACATTCAGCTATGGTGATTACATTAATTTTGTCCATTATTGGTTAGTCTTTTTTTTTGAGAGGCAAATTGAAATTTCATCATTGAACAAGTCAGCACTCTACCACTTGAGCTATTGCCATCATCTCCTTTAATTAAGCACAAAAACAAAAGAAGTAGCAAGTGAAAAAGTTGCAAGAAAATACGTTCATTCTCGTTCGGGCATTTTATCAAATGGTTGGGCTGCTCAATTTATAATGTAAAACAACTTATTTTAATTCAAGATCAGCTGATATGAAGATAATGATGAATTCGAAGATATAGTTTTTTCAAATTTTTTCTTCTCAAAGTGATCAAGTTTGTTGATTTATTAATGGATACAAACAATTAAGAAAAAACATACCGTTTCATTCCATCCATTTGCCTCGGCTAGTTAGGGCTCGACTAGTTGGACTCAATCTTGTTGATGTCAAACATATTTCATATTTATATATCCCTGATGCTTTCATCATCCATGTTGAGCAGCTCTTCATCAACAATCTGCATTACTGCATTGGGCAATGATTCCAATATCCATCTCCGCCATGGTTAACTCGCATGGTGAAAAGTAGTAATTTCCCTCCAACTAGACTCCATGTACCAATTATTCCCTTCCAAAAATAACTTTCAATATTTGGGACCAAAGTGCAACTAAATTTAATGGAAGCTGATATGTTGGGACTAATTTGCAATTTACTTTTTCTTTGGGATAAAAATACGAGTGTTTGGACATGTAGGGACTCATTCTGAAATTTCCTCTGCTCAAAACTTCTCCTCCAATATTTTTTCAAACGAACAAAAGTAGGAGAGCTAAAAAGGATAAATGTCATATTTGGTACCCAAAACTAGACTATATTTCAGATCGGGTACCCCAAAGTCGGAGGTCATCAATTTAGTCCCTCAGTTATTTAAAATACATCAAATGTAGTACCTGCCGTTAAAAATCCGTCCAAACTAACGGAGATTAACTGCCCTGAAACGAATTGGTGCGAAAATCAGACGGGCAGCCCTAATTTTTTTCCCAAATCAAATGGGCAGCCCTAATCAGACGGGACTAAATTGATGACCTCCGACTTTGGGGTACCCGATCTGAAATCTAGCCTAGTTTCGGGTACCAAATATGACATTTACCCTAAAAAAATATAAAAAAGGAAACTCACACTAACTCATGGAACATTAACGTCGTTCATAATCGGTCAATAATAAGAATTGTTCAAATGCTTGATTTGGTGAATTAATATAGGATAATAAACAATTTAGTACTGATAACCTATTAAATTAACCTAAAGTTGAATGCTTGACATGCTTGAATATATTTCACTCAAATGTATCATCTATTTTATCTATATAAATATAGCACAACCAATAGTTGAGTTGCCATAAAATGGCAGCTCCTTCCAAAAGCTTGTTAGGTCTTCTCCTAATTGTTTTAGTTTTGTCCTCTCAGATTGCAGCTTCACATCAAACAAGTAAGCCATATTTATATATTCATAACAAATTGTTAATGTTGAATTTTTCAACATAATTAATTTTTCCTTTTTTTTATTAATTAAATCAATTATCTATGTGAGAGATAATCTAGGAGATTTGCTCACTCAAATCTTGGAAATTTGTTTAGAAGATATGTTCTCTTTTAATCACGTTGTTTTGCAGAATTCAAAAGAGAGAGAATTTTGACTCATTCAAACACTTTCTCCTATTTTATAGGAAAGAGTTGTTTGTGTATTTTCACTTCTCTTATATAAACAAGAACGTGGTGTATTTTAGAAGAGATAGAACGTGGCATAAAGATTGAAGAGAAAGAAGAATGTGAGAAGTCAAGAAGTGGAGATGGAGACATTCCTATTTTATAGGAATGGTTGTTGCACTTTTAGTGGGTGAAGGAAGGTGGAAGAATATGGAAGAGATCATGGAGCATTACTCTAAGTGATGAACGTGGATTATGCTTGAGATATCTTTAAAAGGAGATTGGACTTCATGAAGATTGTGAATCGAGTGAAAAAGAATACAAGAGCATACGTAGTTTCAGTTTTCCAAACTTATCAGTTTTCATAGTGTTGTCGTTGATGTTAACAACATTGGTTGTAACATTTTGAGTCTGGATTTTTATGAGCGTTTGCTTTGTACTTCAAATATTCTTTTAATAAGATTTTTGCCCTGCTGGCGTTCCACAAGTATTTTATATACTTGTGGATATTTCCTTGTGTTCATTTATAATCTTATATTCCGCTGTGTTATCTCTAGTGTTGTCGACATCCGAGACAACATTGTGATACTGTTCATTTTATCTTAGCGTTTGAGCATTCGGACACTTTCAGTTGGTATCAGAGCCTCCCACTTGATACAAAGTGGTTGGTTCTGTTGCTCATGCTAGGCATGGATTGGTGCAATCCTCAAGGAAAGTTACCTGTCCTTGATGGATCGAATTACGTTTATTGGAAGATCCGTACACGCACACAAATCAAGTCCATTGATTCACGAGCATGGGAAGTTGTGGTCAAAGGATTTGATCCCCCGAAGAAGATCTCAGATGGAGAAGTTGTTCTTAAACCACCGAGCGAATGGACGGCCAACGAAATTTCCAATTCCAACTTCAATGAGAGGGCAATTAATGTCATTTTTGGTGCTGTAGACATCAAGATTTTCAAGCTGATCCAGACGTGCACAACAGCCAAACAAGCTTGGGAAATTCTTGAGAGGCAATTCGAAGGAGATAGCTGCGTAAGGGAAGCAAGGCTTCGTCTCATTATGTCTCAATTCGAGACTATGAGAATGGAAGAAAATGAAGACATTGGAACCTACTTTGAAAGGCTACGTGATATTTCCAACCAAAGTGAAGTTCTTGGTGATCCAATTAGTAGGAAACAAATGGTGTCTAAGGCAATTCGTACGCTAACTCCGAAGTATAACATGAAAGTTTCGGCGGTCGAGGAAGCTCACAACTTGGCTACAATGGATTTTGATACGCTCCAAAGTATTCTTCAAACCTTCGAGTTGAATTTGTTGAACCAAAAGGTTGTCCAAAAGGAGAAGAACATTGCTTTTCAAGCTCAACCCGACGGTGATAGCTCCGACAATGATGAACCATTGCAGGAGATTCAAGAAGGACTAGATGTTGCTTTAATCACAAAGAAATTCAATTCGATGGTGAGAAAAATAAACAAGAAAAAATTTATTACAAAAGACAAGGAGCAGTTTAAGGTCGCTGATCGTCCTCAGTGGAAACCCCCTGGAAATACATCAAAACCATTGGGAAGATCAAGTTCTGATCGTGGAAGAAACGACCCCAAACATCTTGACTCTATTCAATGTCGTGCTTGCTCGGGATGGGGCCATTATGCCAATGAGTGTGCTAATACCCTGAGGAAGTATGGGAAGAAGAACTTTTGGGTATCCCTGAGCGATGACGAGGACGAGACTGAAGAAACGGCAGAAGAAACTGAAGATCAAACCTTGCTGTTTGCAAATATTGATTCTGATGTTGTCGACGATGTGGTCGACGATGTGGCAACATTGACCGACACATCAGAACGGTATGATCTGTTCAATTTCATTTCATTAACTTGTTTAAATGTTGTGGTTGATGATGATGCAGAGTCAAGAGATGATGATGATTTGGACAAGGATGCAGTAATTGAAGAACTTCAAGACTTATATACGGTGCTTCTTAAAGAATGGAAGAAGCAATGCAAGCAAGTGGAAATCCTGTCCAAAGAAAATGATCTTCTGAAATTCTCAATGGCAAAGCTGGAAACAGCACTCACACAAAAGGACGTGGAACTTGAGAAGACTCAACATCAATTGGACGTGAACAAAGCAATCATTGACAAATGGAATACGAGTACAGCCAAAATGAATGAGTCAGTGAATGCAGGTAGTATGGGGAAAACAGGTATTGGATTTGCCAAAACTACTGAAAATGTTTTTCCAAATATTTTTGATGAAAAATCAAAAACCGTTTTTGTTAAAGAGTCTTCTGAATCTTCCAAGAAAAGTCCAAGAAAACGGAAGTATGTGTGCCATCACTGTTTTAGACCAGGACATATCAGACCTTTTTGCCATAAACTGAAAAGTGAAAATTCCAGTAGCAAAATGTTGCCGCCAATGTTGCCCAACATTGGAGACAACATTCAGCCCAGGAAAATTCAGAAACAAATTTGGGTTCCAAAAACACCTGTCCTCTGTAATGTTGTTTACACTGCTTTAAAGACTAACACTGCAGGCTCATGGTACTTTGATAGTGGGTGTTCACGTCACATGACGGGAACCAAAAGCCTACTTAAGGATTTTGTACCACTTAGTGAAGGATGTGTGACTTACGGATGAGGAGCAAAAGGTAAAATCATTGGTAAGGGTATCTTGAATGTCCATGGTTTTCCAAAACTGAAGAATGTACTTCTTGTGGATGGACTTATGGCTAATCTAATTAGCATAAGCCAATTGTGTGATGACGACTTGGAGGTAAAATTTAATAAAGATTCGTGTGAAGTCTTTGATAAATCTAACGTGTGACAGGTACTCGATCACATGATAATTGCTACCTTGTAGGAGAAAAAATCACATGCAACAAAACTCAATTTGATGACACGATTTTGTGGCATAAAAAATTAGGACATGTGAACTTTCGATTTCTTGAGAAGCTGAACAAGTTTGAAGCAGTTAAAGGATTACCAGTGTTAAATCATAAGGGTAAAATATACAAGGATGCCACATCTGACTTGGTGGACCAGCCTGTCATCGATTCCAGTATAGAGGATGTTGTCCTGAATGTTGGCACATTCGAGGAAACATTTGCAGCTGAGACAGATTCTGAAGACAGCGATGACGAAGCTCAGAATCCAGTAAGGAGAGACCCACCTTCTCGCATCAGAAAGAATCATCCTACCACTCAGGTGATAGGGGGAATGAATGAAGGGATAAAAACTCGTCGGAAAGACCCGGTAAATTTCAAAGAAATGGTAAGACATGTGTGTATGTCAACCACATTTTCTAAGGTAAAATCTTACTGTTTTGTCTCTCCTATTGAACCTAAGAATGCGTATGAAGCTCTTAAAGATGATTTTTGGAGTCAAGCAATGCATGAAGAATTAGAACAATTTACTAGAAATGATGATTATGGATTTAACACTGAATTTTTGAGCCTTTATTGTGATAATTCTAGTGCTATAGAGATTTCAAAAAATCATGTTCAACACTTACGCACTAAGCACATAGATATAAGGCATCATTTTATTCGAGATTTGGTTGAGAAAAACATTGTTCGGATTGAATATGTATCCACTGAAAATCAGTATGCTGACATTTTTACTAAGGCTTTAGACTTTGAGAGATTTTCCTCCTTGAAGAAGTCTCTCGGGTTGTGTGTTGTTTGATCACCTTTATGCAGTTTACGGATGTTGCGCCTTATGTTGTTCACATTGCTCATAACATCCATTTTTACTGTCTTCATACAGTGTTCTTTCTGTGTAAATTGACTGGAAAAAGGTAATACTTTACGAGAACATTTGACTAAAACATGTCTTGAGATCTGAATTTGGTTCTTGATTTTAAAAGTGTACATTTGTTGATATTACGAAGCACTTGGAGCACGGCGTTCGCGGCGACGATACTTTTCAGACAGCCTAGTAATATATTGTGAAAAGAAAAAAGGTTTGTGTGACCTAACACTAAGTACTCGGGGCACGGCACTCGCTATGACGATGCTTCCTTGTCAAAAAGTAAAAGGAGATACCACAAACCACCATAAAAAGTTAGTCCCACAACTGAGTAACCAGAAGCACGACGCTCGCTACGACGATGCTCTCTTTTCAAAAGGTTGGTTGGGATTAACATAAGTTGTACACTGTTCTTATACATAAGATTGGATATGTTGCCCCAAATGTTCTCAACATCGTAGAAAACATTTTTCAGAAAATCTGCATATATGTGTTTGTTCTAAATTCTTGCTTGGATAAAATTTGGTGAGATTTTCGTGGATACAGATTTAGAGTGGATAAGTTTGACTCTATCTTGAATATTTGAATTAAGTGACTCCTTATTTTTAGCATGGTTGTTAATAGCTAAATTTGTTATAATATGCTAAATGTGTGGGATAAAGATATTTTTTTCATAGGGCTCAAAATTTCAAAATTTTCAATCCATTTAAATCACGTTTCTCAAGAAGTTGTGACATTCTTCTCAATTGCCGTGATTTTCTATCTCTACGCAAATTCTCATTTTTTTTCCTCATCCTCTTTCTATCTCCAAATTTCTTCCTCAATTTCTCAATCCTTTCATGACTGCTCTTAGCTCTTTTTCCACTTTATTGCTGGTTTACTACGAAGAAATTCGTTTTAAGTGTAAATCACATTGCTCCTTGACGTTGTCCCCAATGTTATGACACCAGTCTCGACATTTATACTACTAACATATTTTTGTCTCTAATTTTCTTTTTATGCAGGTCTCAAACTCGCATAAGAGATAATTTTTTTGCTGATTTTTCTTCCCAAAAAGGGGGAGAAGATTCTAGCATGGGTAGTATATTTTTTAAGGTGTTATTCTTTTGAGGGGGAGATTCTTTTGATGTGATTGGTTTAAGGAGAAAATGCTTTGTTCAATGGGAGTTTGAATGTTATTCTTTTGAGGGGGAGATTCTTTTGATGTGATTGGTTTAAGGAGAAAATGCTTTGTTCAGGGGGAGTTTGAAGATTGTTTGAAAAAATGTTTTTCAAAGTTAAAGCTTGTTTTGAGGAGATTAATTAATTTAAGGTTTTGAGAAGAAAAAGCAAAAAAGGGGGAGATTGTTAATGTTGAATTTTTCAACATAATTAATTTTTCCTTTTTCTTATTAATTAAATCAATTATCTATGTGAGAGATAATCTAGGAGATTTGTTCACTCAAATCTTGGAGATTTGTTTAGAAGATATGTTCTCTTTTAATCACGTTGTTTTGCAGAATTCAAAAGAGAGAGAATTTTGACTCATTCAAACACTTTCTCCTATTTTATAGGAAAGAGTTGTTTGTGTATTTTCACTTCTCTTATATAAACAAGAACGTGGTGTATTTTAGAAGAGATAGAACGTGGCATAAAGATTGAAGAGAAAAAAGAAGAATGTGAGAAGTCAAGAAGTGGAGATGGAGACATTCCTATTTTATAGGAGGAGGTGGAAGAATATGGAAGAGATCATGGAGCATGGTTGTTGCACTTTTAGTGGGTGAAGGGAGGTGGAAGAATATGGAAGAGATCATGGAGCATTACTCTAAGTGATGAACGTGGATTATGCTTGAGATACGTGGATTATGCTTGAGATATCTTTAAAAGGAGATTGGACTTCATGAAGATTGTGAATCGAGTGAAAAAGAATACAAGAGCATACGTAGTTTCAGTTTTCCAGACTTATCAGTTTTCATAGTGTTGTCGTTGATGTTACAACATTTGAGTCTGGATTTTTATGAGCGTTTGCTTTGTACTTCAAATATTCTTTTAATAAGATTTTTGCCCTGCTGGCGTTCCACAAGTATTTTATATACTTGTGGATATTTCCTTGTGTTCATTTATAATCTTATATTCCGCTGTGTTATCTCTAGTGTTGTCGACATCCGAGACAACATTGTGATACTGTTCATTTTATCTTAGCGTTTGAGCATCCGGACACTTTCACAATCATCTCAACATATATATATCAAACTCATTTATATCATTGCATAACTCTTCTTGCTCCATTTTTTGACAGCTAAAAGCTCGGAGAGGGACGCCAGATATGGAGTCCGCTTAGGTAACGATCACAGCGGGTGCTGCGTGTGGATCCGGGGTAGATTAGGATGCTGTTCATCCCCTGGTTCTGGGCCAGAAATTAATCATCACAGCTAATATTATACTCTATACTCAAAAAAGAATCATGTTTTTTTTATAATTATTTTCTGGAAGGAAGTAGTAGTTTTAGTTTCATAGTGAATATGGTAAATCCATCACTTAGCAATCAAGCATGCTCAAGATATGGACATCTTAAGTCTGGTATTGTTGGAATTATATAATTATCCACTAATTAATTACCTTCACGATTGTTTTCTTTAATTTGTTTTATCACAACTTTAATTTGTATTTTGTAACAAATTGGTACCAAACTATTAATTCTTACTATCTTAAAAGACAAATACCCTCGTCGCATATATAGCTTTAAATTTGTAACAAATTAGTATTATATTTTGCTAACTAAAATACTGAAACCAAAGGTTAGATACTCTTACAGGACACAAAGATTAATATTAACTAAACTTATATCAATGGTTTGGACTTAAGTGGTGATACACGTCCGTTTCTTCAAGAGGATATTATGATTTT